>QEOT01000247.1:100211-148037 GCA_003123785.1 Pterocarya stenoptera
AAAAAAAAAAAAAAAAAAGGAACCAACATAGTTTGCAAACAACTAAAGGTAATAGTCAATGTCAGTTCAGCCCAAGAATGTTGTAGGATTGGTGTGCTCTAAATTTACCTAAGAATTGTAACTTTTAGCTTAAACATAATAGAGAAAACTAGAAATGCATGTTAATTCAAAACTGTAAATAATTGTGTTTGAAATATATATATATATATGGACCCACTCACTCAAGCACGATCAAGTCAAAAACTATCGACTCCTTGCCAAGGGCCCCTGCACCCTTAGGATTAGTCCCGATGACAATAAAGAAAGCTGAAAGTCATCAATTTACATTTTCCAAAAAGCACAAATATTCTTGGCACATGATTTGCTACACCATCAAGAAGAGTTTTTTTACAACTTTGTCATGTTGAAAATTCATCAAGTGTCACTATGGACAACTGTGTTATTGACCACCTATTGACACAATGAATTTTTGCAACCTAAAAAGTGTAGAAGGGGCCATCGGATGTGGCTTCCCTGCCTAGGCATGACCATAGTACCCACCTTAACTATTGGGAACCAAATAGGAGGGGCCTAGATGGTGAGATCTAGTATGCCTCTGAACAAGGACTATCAAACTCCCAATCAAATTCTGGTGGGTTGGGGTTTCGGGACTTGGAGGCGTTTAACCTGGCACTTCTAGCCAAGCAAGGCTGGCGGCTACAACAACACCAGAATTCTATTTTTTATGTTGTTTTCAAGGCCAAATATTTCTCGAATTGTAATTTTTTTATCATCTATTGTGGCTCTAATCCTTCTTATGTGTGGTGCAATATATGCGAACCTAATTTTTTTTTTTTATAAGTAAAAAAATTATTCAATCTGACTATTTGTGGCCATATTGCACGGACCAGGTGCGTATTTGGTCAGATAATTGGTTGCCTAACTCACCAAATAGGAAAGCCATTACTGAATGCAATGTTCTTACTGCTGATGCATGTGTTCACGAATTAATGGATACTTCACAACCAGGTAGATGGAATTTAGATTTGGTGAATCAAGTATTCCTTCTTTTTGAGGCCTCAGACATAGTTAATATTCCCTTATTTCCTCATTGGAATGTTGATAAGCTGGTATGGATTTGTACACGTAATGGTCTGTCCAGTGTAAAGTCAACTTATCACTTAGTGCTCCATTTAAGATATGTGAATGACGCTGGGACTAGTTTAATGATGATTCATTTAGATTATTTTGAAAAAATATTTGACATCTACAATTACCAAATAAAGTTAAAAGTTTTCTATTGGGGGCTTGTAATGACGGTTTACACACAAAGCACCAACTTTCTCATCGCAAGATATTTGCTTTTGGTATATGTGATTTATATCATGCAGCTAATGATGATATTTTCCATGCATTATGTAAACGTCCTAACATTCCTCAAATCTAGACTAAATACTTTGAAAGGGATATGAATCTGTTGCAATTGCATTCTCGGTTTGATAATGTGGTTTGGGAAGTGATGGAACTTCATGATCCCCATATTTTTTCACTGTTTGTGATCATTGCTTGGCGTGTTTGGAAGTTTAGGAATTTTAGAATATTCTAGAATAGTGAAGCTTCTGTTTTTTATGTTGTGAGAAACTGTTTTTCCTATGTCGAAAGTTATCTGTTGGTTCGGCAATGTCAGCAAGTCAATCAACGATTATCTACATTGTGTTGGAAGCCTCTGCCATGTGGATAGTGGAAATTGAATTTCAAGGAGGCAGTCTTTAGTCAATTGCATCAGTCTAGGGTGGGTGCAATATTGAGGGATGAAAATGGCAGCATGATTATGGCCATGTCAAGTAAGGAAGAAGTATTTATTTGGTGGAGGATATTGAGGCGCTTGCGACCTTGAGGCCTTTACAGATTATTCACCATATGGGGATCTCTCACTTGATACTTGAGGGAGATTCTTTTGTTGTTGTTGAAGCTATTCAATAAAGCTAAGAACAAGAGTTTCTAAGATCTCTCCTATGATTCAGGAAATTCAACTTTTATTATCTCATTTCCAGTCTTTTGAAGTTCTTCATTTAGCGCATACCTTGGCCCAAAATGCACGTTTTGTGGGTGATACCCTTCAATGGTGGTCCACTCCACCTGACTTTATTCTAACTTGTTTAGCAGTGGATGCAAAGGGATGTTCTGCTGTGTAATTTCAAGGCTTATCAGCGTTTGTAAGGATATGTCTTTCATTGTATCTACTTCTTACTATTGAATGAAGCAATATTTGATTCGCAAAAAAAAAAATAATAAATAAATAAATAAATAACCATGCCCAGTGAAAGACAATATGCCAACAAATTTACTGAAGCAATTAGTGGGTAAGGAATTGGGTAACAATTTTTCAACTCACAGTTCCCTACTTTAGTCCTGGGAACCCATATACACAACTACTCAAAGTTTTCCAATTTCACATGAATGCCCTAGGTTATTAACACATCAAATTTTCCACAGAAATACTAAGCACCTTGTATTAAGAAAAATGTTCTCACTTTAATGTTAAAGTCATCTCGGAATTCTTTGGGATTACAAGGATTGAGGTTTTGTTGCAAAAATTTCCAAGCATACATTTTATGAAGTTCAGATAAAATATAGAATCTTCAATGCCATCTTAGAGGAGAAATCGTAGTCCACAATGCAGGATAGGAAAATTTGCATATCAAGAGACAATATGCGATCAACATAATAAGGATGAATTCATGAAAAAA
Organism: Pterocarya stenoptera; assembly: GCA_003123785.1. NCBI lineage: Eukaryota > Viridiplantae > Streptophyta > Magnoliopsida > Fagales > Juglandaceae > Pterocarya > Pterocarya stenoptera. The sequence continues at coordinate 102,941 of QEOT01000247.1, forward strand.
TGGATGACATTATGCTAATAGCGTAGACAAACCCCTAACATCACACACAATGAATAACTAACCCTGGAAAAACATTGAAGAGCCATAACAACAAAAACATTAATTTGACGAAATCAAACATACGGCCTGGAAAAGGAACAAAAGCAAAGATTTCCATGATACCAGTTGACGAGTAAAAATCAAACCCAAAGAAGGAAAAAAAGATAAAACAAACATAGATAGAGCAAACTCTTGAAGCAAAAATCATACCTTTTGATCACAAACCACCCCTCAGGAAACTGAAGCATAATGTGATGAGGAAAAGGCAATAATGGGATTGTGTTCGAATTTTAGGACAAATCATAAACCCTAAACCGAGAGAGAGAGAGAGAGTGATGCGAGTTTAAGGACAGAGAGAGCTTGGGTAGTGGAGAGACTGAGAGTAGAGTGATGCACGAATTACGAGAGAAGTAGGCAAGAGAGTAGAGAGATGCTTTTAGGTACCCGGGGCGTAAGTTTGGTTTGAAAACGAAACACAGACCTTCTGTCTTCGAAATGGAAACACAAAAACTACAAACACACAAAAGAAAAACTCTCCCTACGTCTTTGTCGTCTCAGGTTTGAGGTTATGAATTTTACTCTCTTCTGAGCACGTTGTTCTACACCTCCCAACCAAAACAAACTGCCTCTTAAATGCTCTGCATTTATGCATGCATTTGCACTTAGACCAATGTATTTATTTTAGAACATTTATATTTTTTTTTCAAATAATGGATTAAAATGAATTATAATTTTGATTTTTTCTTTTTTTGTTCACCACAAATGACAGGAAAATGTTTTATACTGTGAAAAACTCACATTTGCATATGAATGAAGCTCATAAGGCATTTATATTAACATGATGAAATATTAGTTGTTAGTAAAAAGGTTAAAATAGATGAGACATATGCTCCACTTTCTACCATTCTATGTTGGTAGAGTTAAAAGATTAGAATCATTACACCATGATAGATCCATCCTGAAAGAGCAATTCTGGAATCAATGTCTGATCGTGCATACCAGACTATTAACGGGTCTATCTAGATCCCTTTTTAACATATTTTTGAACAAATTTGCATACCATTATATTCAAGGAAAATGCTTAACCACCGACACTTTCTCCCAAGAGTCTCTGCCGATTTTTTCCCCCCCTCTTTTGGGTTAAGGAAATATTTTTAATGAATTTGTAAATTTTTTTTAAATATTTTTTATGAGACTGACTTTATATGTCTAAATCTCTCTCACTCTAAGTCCTAAGGTTCACTCAAGAATTTTAAGAGATCTATATTTTTCCTAAATGACTGGATTTTTAGGGCAAATTGCAAGGTGCACCACAAACATGACATGTATGTTAGCACTGCAAACCAAGTTTTACCCATAGGCTCTCTCGGTAGATAAGATAGTTATTGATCCCAAAAAATCTGAAATTTTTCATACCCCAAGTTTTTGGACCATAATTCTTAAAATTTCCACAAGAATGGCCAGACAAATTACTCACAATACCTGTGATTGAATCGTTAAAATTTGGTGACACTTATTTTGCTGTCACTTTGAGCTCTATAGCAAATTTGAAAGGGCTAGGAGGGTCTTAACTCGACTATAAGGCTCAAGACAAATCGGAAGCTTTGTCGTTAGAGAGTTTATGGAAGTTAAAATAATATCCGTTATAAATAAATTTGTGTGCGGGGAGTCCCAAATAGATAAGTAGTTTGGCTTGTTATCGAGATTTTTTCCTGTATTGATTAGTCACAAATGTAACTTTGATTTCATTGAATGAAATGAAGTATATTTCTGATATATATATATATATGTATATAAATATATATATTAAAAAAAAACTCAATTATAAGGCTCATACTTTCAAAGCGGGGCTATGTTGGATTGGGCTAATTAGGAAATTGAACCATTGAATCTGACATTAGACATTTGGATTGAGCAATGAAAGCCCCAATTCACTAAGCCTATTCATCTGCTTACTCAAAGTTCAAATCAGAGAATAACAAATTATAGTACTGGATTTTTTCCTCAACAAAGAATTGTAAATTGATTATAAGGTAGTGGTTGTTGTCCTACGTCTACAAGTAACGATGGTAAAATCTACATTTAAAATTGTAAAACCTCTTGAATAATGCAGCAATCGGTTCGATTCAATTCAATTTTAAATTTGTTGACGGGTCAAATCGAATTAAACAATTTTGTTATATATAGTCAACCAAAATCAGGTATCAATGATAAAGTAATGCTAAGTTGATGATAGGAAAAATAATCATGAATCCCATCTCTTTAATATCATATTCATCGAGATTCCAAGTTATGATATCCCATCTTCCATATCATATAACAGTCACAAAACATCCTTGACAATGTCTAAAAATGCTAGCAAATAAGGTATTATAAAAATAAAAATTATATTGGTCCAAGGTATATACATGAGTTATTTTATTTTTTTAATACTGGTGGCTATAAGACTACTGTTGGGAGCTCCTGCTAGGGCTCTTGCTAGTTGATTTTAGTTTTTTTTTTTTTTTTTNTAAATATTCACAACATTATTAAAAAAATACTTACTTCATCATTAAGTAAAAAAAAAACCAGCAGTAGCCCCAACGGTAAGAGTAGGAGTTTCCTTATAATATTGTATAGAAATTGACCCTCAAGAAAATTTATAATTCTCATATACTTTTTCAAATTTTGTAACATTTCAATATACATAGAAATGTCTTTCTTCAATTTTTTCAACCCATAGATTTTGTATAATTTCTATCTATTATCTATTTCAAGGATATGAACCACTAAAATTAAATTAAAACTAAGATTAGGAGAAATGATGAACTATTAACACCGACCCCAAAGTTTTTAATTATATAATATTAAGTTTCTTAATATAGAATTCAAAGTGAAAATATAAGAAAAATCATTTAAGATTGATGATTTATATGAAAAATAGTGGAAATAATTTATCCTCTAAACTTCATTAAACAATGCAAAGTTTATTTAAGTTCTCAATTGTAGCATTCTATGCTTAATGTGACACCAAAATATATAGATTTTACATGAAATTTGATAAACTAGCTTAGATATTACAATAAGAGATGACATTCTAAAATATCACTTGATACTTTCTATGAAGAAAACAAATATTATTCTATGAAATACTGTCGTCAAAAATCTAAAACTGACATTAAATTGTGTTTTTAAAATTTTATTTATACGTTATTTGTTAAATTATCAAGATTTAATTTTATATACAGTTATTGAATAATAAACGAATAGTACCGATACTCCGAGCCTGTGTCACCAATATATAGATATCAAAGCCTACATGTTTTACATGGCTTAATCCAAATTAAAATAATAGAAATATTTGAAATCTAAGAATGGAACATATAACTTCTACGGGAAGAGGGTAAATTTGGTTTTCCGAATTAGCTAGGGAAATAAAATTTGGTTTTGGTTTTGAATCTATAGATTTACTCCAAATTAGTAAGATGCCAAAATCACAAAACTGCTGTTAATTAACTCGTCATGATTCTCCTCGATCTTCTTCTTCCTTTTATATAATAAAGATCAACCTCCAATTAATCTTTCCGTCAAAAGTTACTAACCAATTGAGCAGTACATGATTCTTCCATGGAAATTGGGATTTTTTTTAAAGAAGTAATAATAAAATATCAATCTCTGCATTAGTACTCATGCCAATACTTTATTCACCACATGCATTTACCGAAGGAATTAACACTAGTGAAGCATGTTATATATTGAAAAAAGATAGATATACGTACCCAAGCAAATACATTACATATTGAACACCAATCCAAATAACATATATATATATATATAGGTACCGATCGAAGCTACATGCGTTCAGGCTGGCATTCACTTCGACTCGTGGCTCGTTGAATTAAGGCCGAAGCTGCAAATCCATGCATATAGAGATATAAAATTTAATGGAAGAGTAATAAAACCTAACATATATAATATGTGATTATAAAAATGATTTACGATTGAAATAAGAAGACAAAATCACATTACCTCATCATCTTCACCTTTTTCATAATCCTCATCATCTTCTTGATCATCTTCAAAATCAAGTTCGAGCTTTGGTATGTTAGACCAGTCTTGTCAACTGGTAACAAGTTGAGGACAACCTTTAATCTTCAGTTTTCTTAATGTTTTCATATGATGAATTCCCTCCGGTAGAGATGATAACTCATCGCAATCACTGATCTCTAATTTCTGAAGTGATTTCAGAGTTGGCAACCATTCTGGCAACACCTTCAAATTTTCACAATCATAGATCAGTAGTTCCCTTAAAGTGTTTGCAGATCCTAGGAGCCATTGGGGTAAAACCTCCAACTTTGGTAACTTTATTATATGCAAGATTTGGAGTCTCAAATTGAGATCTTGTGCTTCTCCTCCTCCACCCGTCAAAACCATCTCTTCACAATTATAAATTTGCAATGACTCTAAGGCAGTTAGGTGCTTGATAATAGGTGGCAAATAGGTCAAACTTTTACATCTCCACAAAGCCAATGTACGAAGGTTGGTGAGGCACCTGTCCATTTGTGGAAACAAGCATTTGAGTCTTGGACAATGGAACACATATAAAGTCCGAAGAGAATCAAAGCAACATACTCCATTCTCGAGCAAACATGTATCTTTTGTTGTTATTGTAAGAAGCTTAAGATTGATCATGTTCCTCATATCTTTGGGTAGTCGTTCAAGATTTTCACATTGATGAAGCGCCAAGGTTTGCAAATTGTGTAGCTTGCAAATGGAATCAGGAAGTATCTTGATTGATTCATTACCAGATAGGTCAAGATATCTCAAATGCTTTTGACTACCAATGGAATTTGGCAAATTCTCAAAATTTGAATTAGGTATAGCTAACACCCGTAAAGACTTGAATCTTGAGATGCATGCTTCAACTGAGGATACGTGTGGTTGGGTTTTGTACATGATGGTCCTCACATTAGTTAACTTGTTCGAGAACTTTGAAACTTGTTGATCATTGGATGAAATTGACAAATGACAAACTGTCGAAGCAATTTCTTTGTTGTCAGAGTCTATTTCCAACCACTCTTCATGGCCAATAGAGAGCACAAGATCATGGACAAGATCGTGCATTTTGAAGGTATACAAACGAGAGTTCAATTCTTCAAAATCTTGGAAGAAACATCTCGACATTAACTCCTTAATATAAAAGTCTCCAACATCTTCCAAGTCTTGTTTTTTGTTAACAGGCATTTGGAAGATTAATCCATGTGCCACCCATTGTCTAATTAAAGAGATATTAATGAATCGATGATCCTTTGGGAAATTAATGCAATAGGCAAAGCATCGCTTTAAATGAATTGGCATTTGATTATAACTCAATTGCAGTGCAGGTAAGATGCCTCCCTCATTTTCTTCTAATTCCCAGATCTCGTTATCTCTCACCATTTCCCACTCCCTTTCATCGACTTTCGAATAAAGTAGACCACCTAAACTCTTCACAGCCAATGGAACCCCTTTACACTTTTTCACTATCTCATACGCAATTGGTAAGAGATTTGGATATAGTTTGTATTCTCCTTCCTTGACGGCACATTTCACAAACAAAGACAAACATTCTTCTTTTGATAGACCTTTTAAAGAATGTGTATAAATAGGGTCTAAAATGGAAGAAACCCTGTGACTACGTGTCGTTACAACAATGACACTTCCATGTGACCCTCCATTAAGCAAATCTCTCAATTCCATCCATTTATTTCTATTTTCATTCCAGACATCGTCTAAGATCAGTAGAAACCTTTTATCCTTTAAAAGATCCCTCAAACTAGTCTGCAATGTATCTATATTACTTGAATTCTTATCAACTCTTCCACCAGCAGATTTAAGAATTTCTTCCACCAATCTTGTAAAATTAAAATCCTCGGATACACAAACCCACATTCTCAACTGAAAGTGATTAACTACGGATCCTTCATTGTAAACTGCCTTGGCAAGTGTGGTCTTCCCCATACCTCCTAATCCAACTATGGCAATTATATTAAGATTTCTGGTGGGATTTGGGTGCATCAAACTCTTTTTTATTTCTTCTTTGTCACCATGCCTACCGATGACCGTTGAAGGATCAATAAAGGAATGGGTCTTCTCCCTCCACAGGGGCATGACATGCACCTCTTCATGCCGTTCAGTGAGATTAAATTGAACCTTATCAACACTAATCTCATCTAACCTCTCTCTAATGTCCTTGATTTTGTGAGCCAGTTTTAAACGGGATGAAAGTGCCATGGAGGACGAAAAGAAATGGCGTACCTTTGTACTAGTGCTTCCGTATGTTGTAATCGCTTGTTTCCTTAAAGCTTTGTACTCAATTTCATCCATCACATCCTCTGCATCATATAAGATATCTTTGAGCTGCCGAAGCCAGATGCTCAGCTTGGGATTGCTTGCTTGTTTGTATTCAGCATCCAAGAGCACGATCTTAATGGTGGAAATCGTGAGCTCAAGCTTTTGCAGGTCGCTCTGGACACCCCATGCCAAGTAGAGCTCTTGATAAACTAAAGAGCCTAATTTCTGCAGGAGACTAGCAGCGAGGACAGAGGCAAGATCAGCCATGTTTTTCTTCAGGAAGGAAGTGGATAAACTGAAACCGTATTTCTGGCCTCTTGGTTGATATGGTTGACTTGACTCCCAGTAAAACTGAGTAGGTAGGAACTATTAAGGCGGCTAGCATTGCAATATGGTCACGATCAAAGACAGGTTGTATGTACTAATGAAGAGACAAAATCATGAAATATAGTATCATATTCGTTCAATAAATTTTGGCATCGAGCAGGATAGGTGGAGGGTTTTGGGCAGGGCTTTAGTTCAAACATTAGCTTTGAAAATTAGGCTAAATACATTAACCTTATTCCCTTTGTTTTCGCTTGAACTTTTTATTCTATATGGTCGTAAGATTCACTTGAAGTACTTTGATTTCGACCGTTCTAATGGTTCAACCTCTTTGAATATTTTACATGCAGGAGCGAACCCACGTAAAATGAAGAAGCTGTTATTGTGATTAAATAATGCTCTTTTATTCAGCCATTGATTTCTTTGGAGAAATGGCATCTTATGGGCTATTCTTCCTACTCCGCCAGTCTATCTTGCTAATATATCCAATTTTGAAACGTAAACATAAACACAACATTATTGCAGTAGCAAGTTGAGAGTGTGTGTGTGTGGGGGTCACTCAGGTACGCGATAACAGAGACAAAGCCACTTTCTGTGAGAGGCCCATTGTAGGATTCACCCACGAGAGAAGCCCCCAATTCAATCATGCCATCCAGTCCCAAAAAGAGAGAGGCTGCAAAGAAAAAGAAAGATAAGGAAATCCACAACAGCACCAACTCCTCGGCCAAAAATCCTCATGTTACAGACTTTGGCCCTCCTCTTGCTTTTTCGAATTGGACTCTGATAAAATCTGAATCTAAACATGGAATCTTGATATAGAAAATGAAAGTGAACAAAAAGAGAGAGGGCTGAACAGAGTCGTGTAATGACTCAGAATCTGTATATTGAATTGAATGAATTACAATTGTTTACATCAGTCTATTTATAGAAGAGGCTGAATGTAACTAACTAACTAACTTTTACTTTTAACCAATGATATTAATCGTTTGAGCCACTTCATCAATCATGCATTCTAATAGTCCTCCTCAAGATGGAGAATGGATGTCTAAAATTCCCATCTTGGACAGCAAAGTATGGAACTGGTTGCAGCCAAGAGGTTTAGTAAAAATGTCACTGAGTTGATTAGCGGAAGCAACATGGAGTGGCTTGATGAGGTTGGCTAACATCTTCTCTCTTACAATGTGGCAATCGATTTCGATGTGTTTTGTTCTCTCATGGAACACGGGGTTTGCTGCAATGTGAAGAGCAGCTTTGTTGTCACAAAACAGTAGAGCAGGTTGAGGATGATCAATCTGAAAGTCTTTCATTAGAGTAAGTAACCAAGTCAATTCACAAGTGGTGGATGCCATGGCTCTATACTCAGCTTCGGCTGAAGATCTTGACACAGTTTGTTGCTTTTTGGATTTCCAAGATATAAGTGAATCACCAAGGAAAACACAAAAATCAGTTACTGATTTTCGAGAGTCCACACACCCTGCCCAATCTGAGTCATAGAAGGCCTTGAGATGAAGATCTGAGTGTGCTGAAAAACACAATCCTTGTGCAGGTGTTCCCTTCAAATATCGTAAGACTCTATGAGCTGCATCTAGGTGAGGTTGCCGTGGTTTATCCATGTATTGGCTAAGAACTTGAACTGCATAAGTCAAGTCTGGCCGAGAGATGGTGAGGTATATCAACCTACCAATTAACTTGCGATAGCTTGAAGCATCTTCAATTAAGGTACCCTCAGATGAAGAGAGTTTGATGTTTTGTTCCATGGGAAACTAGACAGGTTTTGCTGCTAGTAAACCCGAGTCTTGGACAATGTCCAATGCGTATTTTCTTTGGCACAAGGTGATGCCTTTGTGATGCAGGGGGATCCGAGACAGATGATACTGAGCTGTCAGATTGCACCTTGATGGCGCTGAGATACCATGAGTTGGCAGATCAGCGCAAATGCAGGAATTGATTGTGATGTGTTCCTCATTGGGGCCGTTTTGAGTGTGTTTCAGTCTTTTGGCCATAACTTTGGCTACGGGTGTCGGAATCGCACATAAGACCCCAATTCGGAAAGCTCCTTTCGATGCGCACGCTGTCCACATTCAGCATGGCTCCATGTGCCTTTTTTCGACCTCAAATTCTGCTGTTTTCCCCTCCGAATCACTATTTTTAGTTATTTTTTACTATTTATGGTAATTTTTCGCTTGTCAGTTAGGAAGTCGTTTTAAATCCGATTTGGACCAGATTTTTTGCAGATTGCTTATTTTATTTTGAACTTCAATTTAGAGTGATTTTCGAGATTTTGCTATTTTTGACAAAATTCGGATAAACACGATTTTTGGCTATAACAGTCCGGCTTGTGGACTGATTTCGGGATTTTATAATATTCCGTTAAACCCTAGAGACTTTTCTCTGGTTTTAGGCGAATTTTCTCTTGTGAATCATATGTTGGAACTAGCCTACAGGATAATCGTTATCCTGTCCGGCGTCACTTTGTCGGATCTGGCCACTTCCAAACCTAAAAAATACTTCAATACCCCCAAATCTTTGATTTTGAATCTGTCATCTAAGAAAGACTTCAAGGCATTAATTGATTCAATGTCATTGCTTGCTAGTATTATGTCATCTACATAAACTAACAAGGCAGTGAATGAAGAAGCAGTGATTTTTATGAAGAGAGAGTGATCAGCATTTGACTTAGTGAATCCATAGTCAAGAATGGCAGATGATAGTTTAGAAAACCATTGGCGTGAGGCTTGTCTTAGCCCATAGAGAGACTTGGTAAGTCTGCATACCCGAGTATCCCCTTTTTCTGCAAAACCTGGTGGTATGTCCATATAAACTTCTTCATTGAGATCACCATGCAAGAAGGCATTATTTACATCTAATTGATGTAAATGCCAGTTTTTAGCAGCAGCCAAAGCTAGTAAATACCTCACTGTGGTTAACTTTGCAACAGGGGAAAAAGTCTCCTGAAAATCCAAGCCTTCAATTTGTGTATAGCCCTTTGCAACCAATAGGGCTTTGTATCTTTCAATGCTCCCATCTGCTTTGTATTTTATACGATAAATCCACTTGCAGCCTATAGGTTTCTTTCCTAGAAGTAAAGAAGTAAGGTTCCATGTTTTATTTTGTTCAAGAGCTGTGATTTCAACATGCATAGCTTCTTGCCATTCGGGTATTTTCATGGCTTGAGAGAATGACTTTGGTTCAGTATGAGAAGAAATTGACAAGGTGAAACATCTATGAGAAGGTGAGAGTTTATGATAAGAAATAGAATTAAAAAGGGGATAGCATGTACCTTGATAACTATCTGCCATGAAATCCGATTGAGAAGATTGAAGAGCAGCTTGGTTGTTTTCTGTCAAAGCTAGTTGACAGTGATATTCTTGCAAATAACTTGGTTGTTTTCTTTGTCTTGTAGACTGCCTAGAAGGAGTTGGAGATGAGGATAAGGTAATGGGAGGTGAGGGCAGAGGAATTGGGAATAAAGAATAGAAGTATCTGGATCAAGTGAAGAGGAATCTGTAGGCAGAAAGTTATCTGTAACAAATGAGTTTGCTGTTTCAGGAATGATGTTGGGTAGGACCAGAAAGGGATCAGTGTTAGAAGAGGAATTTGAGTCTATGGATGAAAAAGGAAAAATAGACCCATGAAAAACCACATCTCGAGACAGAAATGTTGTATGAGATTCAAGATCATACAATTTATATCCTTTCACAGCAAAAGGATATCCAATAAAAACACACTTTTTGGCTCGGGGATCAAACTTTGATCTGTTTTTGGTAAGAGTAGATGCAAAACACATACATCCGAATACTCTTAAATGATTATAAGAAGGAGGAGATGAATGAAGAACTTCATATGGTGATTTATTATCTAGTAGAGGTGTAGGAGTTAGATTGATTAAATGTGTTGCTGTTAAAATGCAGTCACCCCAAAACTTTAATGGTAATGAGGCCTGAAATCTAAGTGATCTGGCAACATTCAACAAATGTTGATGTTTTCTTTCCACCACACCATTTTGTTGTGGTTTCTCAACACAACTCCTTTGATGAATCACACCTTTAGCTAGATAATAATCAGGCATATTGAATTCAACTCCATTATCTGTTCGAATACACTTGATTTTGAGATTGAATTGATTTTCGACAAGAGAAAAGAATGATTGTAAGTACTGTCTAGTTTGAGATTTTTGTTTCATAAGATACACCCAAGTGCACTTAGAAAAATCATCCACAATTGTTAGAAAAAACTTGGAACCATCGAAGGAAGCAATTGAAAATGGTCCCCATATGTCACAATGCACAAGATGAAATGGAACTGAAACTCAAATGGAAGGCATTTCTGTTTTGCCAATGGACAAACAGTACATGGAGTAGAATTGGAAATTTTAATGTTTGGTACAGATTTATTGAGAGTTTGTAATCTGGACAGAGAAAGATGGCCTAATCTATAATGCCAAAGATCAAATTCTTTGTTGACTAAGAGAGCAATGGATGATGAACCAACCAAGGGTTTTTGCAAGAGATGATATAAACCAGCTTTTTCTTCACCCATGCCAATCGTTTTCCACGTAAACAGGCCCTGTACAAAACAAAAATTGGAAATGAAAATAAGGCAGCAGTGAGTATCTTTAGTCAATTTACTTGCTGATATGAAATTATACGAAAAAGAAGGAACACACAGAACATTATTCAATATCAAATCATTAGATAGAGTTACGGTTCCTATGTGAGTAACCGAAACAAGATTATTGTTTGGCAGCTTAACAGATGAAGAAACTTGAGAATTTATAAAAGAGAAGAAACTGGTAGAGCAGACCATGTGGTCTGTGGCGCCAGTGTCAATAATCCAAGGAATGGATGAAGAATTGACAGAGGCAAGAACAATGTTTTCTGAGTGAGAAAATACTGAAGAAGTTTTACCTGAAAGATTTTCAGAATATGGAATGCTTGGTGTTGGAAGAATACCAGATGAGCTAGGTACATTAGTAGAAACTTGGTTTACTTTATGTACTGGTTTGGGAGAGGGATTGATTAAGGCAAGGATCTGTTGACATTGCTCTTGTGTGAATGATAATTGTGGAAAACATCATTACTTTCTTGAACTATAGGAGAATAAGATACTTGATTTGCTGAGTGAACATTGGATTTCTTGGATTTAAATCCTGGTGGGAACCCATGAATTCTGTAACATTTGTCTGAGGTGTGGCCTGCATATCCACAATGACTGCATATGGGTCTATCCTTTCGAGGTCCAGATTGTTTGTTGAATATATTGCCATTCTTTGTATTCTTTGTTGTCAAAGCAGCAATGGAGTCAAAGCTCGGAGCAGAGATCATCTTGATTTCTCTTTGTTTCACTTCTTGTGCAACAAGAGAAAAAACTCGATTCATGGATGGTAGAGGATCTAACAACAGAATCTGTCCTCTTATACTGGTGAATGAATCATTTAATCCCATCAAGAATTGCATAATGTACTCTTCTTGTTGGAAATCCAGAAAATTCTTTACTATTCCACATGTACATTGTGGCAATTGGCGATAATTGGCTAATTCATCCCAATTTGCTTTTAGTTGTGTAAAGTAATCACTAACCGACTGCTGTTCTCGAGTTAAAGAACTGATGGCTTTCTTTAACTGAAAAATTCGTGGTCGATTTCCCTATGAGAAGCGTTCTTGTAGATCTTTCCAAACATCTACTGCTACATCGATGTACAAAATGCTTGAGGCTACGTTCTTGGTGACTGAATTGATTAGCCATGATAATACCATATCATTGCATCTTTCCCACGCTGAAAGCTTCGGACCAGATGCAGGTTTCTTCAGGGTTCCATTGACAAACCCCATTTTATTCTTCGCACTGAGTGCTTTGGACATAGCTCTCGCCCATGAGGGATAATTGTCACCATTTAGCTGCTGTGACACTAGTATTAAACCAGGATTTTCTCCATGATGCAAGTAGTAAGAATCTTCGATCAAATTCTGTGGATTCTGTGGAGGTGCGTCCTTCATTTTGAAAGAAAGAAGAATTGTAGATGATAACTCCACGTAGAATCAGATTAATCAAAGAAATGAAGCTCTGATACCATGATAAAATCTGAATCTAAACATGGAATCTTGATATAGAAAATGAAAGTGAACAAAAAGAGAGAGGGCTGAACAGAGTCGTGTAATGACTCAGAATCTGTATATTGAATTGAATGAATTACAATTGTTTACATCAGTCTATTTATAGAAGAGGCTGAATGTAACTAACTAACTTTTACTTTTAATCAATGATATTAATCGTTTGAGCCACTTCATCAATCATGCATTCTAATAGACTCATCCACGCTCGCTATCTGTTCAATCATGCACTCAACTTTTTCAACTTTTGTTTTTATTTATGACAACTTTTTCAACTCACCCATCTGTCATTCAGTTTGGTTAGTGGGTGTCTGTTTTTTTCCTTTTCCTTGTGTCAAGTTTGGCACTCTCTCTTTTGCTTAATTTCAGTCCTACCGGTCCAAAGAAAACTTTTTTAGCTATCATCTCTCATTTATTAATCTTTTGTTTTGAATTTTTTTTGGGCGTCAATTTGGCGTATGGGTGTATATTAATATCCCCTGTTTTGCTTGATTTTGAACTCACATGATTGGAGACTAACTTATTCCTCGCCCCCTAAATCATGCCATGTTTATTGTTATTTTTTAAAATTGAAAAATGTAAAATATTATATCCTTTTGTATTTTCATGTCAAGGAAGGAAGAAGGCATTTATTTGGTGGAAGATATTGAGACGCTTGCGGCCTTGAGGGCTTTACAGATTATTCACCATATGGGGATCTCTCACTAGATACTTGAGGGAGATTCTCGAGGGTTTGATGTATACTCATAAAAATTGTTTTTCCTTTCTGGTAAACTACTTGCTTGCATGGAGAAGAAAGAGCAGCAAAAACTTGGAAAATTGATAAGGGTGGTACTAGTCCCACAGACAGTCCACCAAAACAACCACCGAATAGGCAAAAAAAAATATCTTTTTTTTTCAAATATTTTTTAAAATTCATCAAATATTTTTTTAAAAAAAATAAAAAATAAAAATAAAAAAATGCAATCAGTGACCACCTTATGTGGGAGAAACATTTCCCTGTTGGTAAATCAATGTAAATCTGCTTTGTTCTACACTTTTCTCTCTTTTATTGGTAAATGTAAATCTACTTTTCTCTCTCTATTCAAAGTCTTTTCCTTTTATTTGTTTTCCTTATATTTGAGTTGATCTCCTGAGGGTTCTTCCATTTTTATTTTGCATATCATTTCCTTAAATCCAATTTGGTCTTCCAGTCACTACGACTAAGCCATTATTTGGCTTTCTTGTTACTTGTGCTTACCTTTTTTGCTGACTATATTTCTGTAGCTTGTATTTGTCAATATGCTATTCTGACGAGTAGACACAGTTTTTGTTGTTTTCAGTCGCTTTTAAATTTTCTTTTGTACAAGTACTTGTCACTTTCAAAGACTTGATATGAATCTAAAAGTTCAGGTGCTTATTGTAATTTTCCTGAGACCATAATATACATGGAAGAGATAATCAAGAATAATGATCAAACTTTGGTTATAGATCATACACCAAAGCTTGGACTTGATTTGGATTCTGAACAAGAGGCATACGACTTCTATAAAAGAGAATGGATGGAACTATGGATTTATTCGAAGAGAATGGTATAATAAAAGAAAAGTAGATGGCTTGGTGACTTCAAGAAAATTTGTGTGTTGTAAAGAGGGACTCTTAGCCTAATGGGAGAGAGATGGAAAAAAAAAAAGATACGAGCGAGCTGAAACAAGGACAGGTTACAAAGCACATATGATAATTCGACATGATAAAGAAAAACAAAAATATTACATACATAGTATTGAGCTCAATCATAATCATGCTCTCCATATTTCACAATGTGCTCACAGGATGCGATAACAACGAAAGATTTCAAAAGCACAAGCATTTGAAACTGATTTGGCAGATGATAGTGGTATGAAATTGAAGGATTCCTATGAGTTCATGAGTAGGCAAGTTGGTGGGAAAGATGCTCTTGGTTACACCGAGCAAAATCAGAAGAAAATAAACATTTACAAGTACAAATCTCGACACTCTACTTTAAATTTATATATGTCCTTTATAATATAATCTCAATTTAGTGATTATCAACCACGAAATTTGGTCGGTCAGTGTAAATTCATCTATGCAAGTGAGTGGAGTTGATGGTTCCAATCCATTGTTTCCATGTCATCCATACCAGGTATTAATCCTTGCACTTTTCTTTTTCTTTTTTCATTTGAAGTGATTTCACTTTAAGAAACTTTATACTGTTACTGATCACGAGTAAATAAAATAGGATTTGTATATACCTGATTCTGCAAATGCTAATGATCCTTCCAACATTTACCCTTCATCGCTATATCAGGTACCCTTCAGAAAACCAGCGTTTTTTTATATTTTATTTTGTTGGTATTGAGTAACTTTTTATGTTACCCAAACTAACAATATTATCTTCATCTTCGTTGAATAATTATAACTTTGTAGAATCTAATTTGGAATATTACAGGATATCAAGAGTAAATCATGTCCTCATGCTAGTACAAATGTTCAAGACACGAGTATCTGGGATTTCTTCCAAGATTAAGTTATGTTTCACCATATCATTTCTTCCAAGAAATATGGCTACAACTAAAGTATGTGCAGTTAAACAACATTTGGTTATGCTTGGTTCATGGATACAATGGAGAGTTTTGAAGCCATTTTTTTGTCTATTGGAGAAATTATCGAGT
The DNA here is from genome assembly GCA_003123785.1 of Pterocarya stenoptera. Classification (NCBI taxonomy): domain Eukaryota; kingdom Viridiplantae; phylum Streptophyta; class Magnoliopsida; order Fagales; family Juglandaceae; genus Pterocarya; species Pterocarya stenoptera. The sequence goes on from QEOT01000247.1 coordinate 118,398, forward strand.
ATTGGTTCATCGATGCACAAGTTTTATATATGTATTGTTTATGAACTGAATTCTCGAAAGCCAAACTTGATAAATATAACTATTAATTACACCTTTGAGAGCAACATATAATCTATCAACATTATATTACAAACTAGAACAAGACATCTCCCTTCACATTCTAAGAGTACTTTTTACAAACACTTGTCCTAGAGTTTCAACTAGATTGACAACAACAACAGCATATTTCATAAATAACACCAGATTACAAGCATCATGAAAATACTATTTCAAAAGCACCACTGAGCACAGGTACATTTTCTTTCAAGAAACAAATTGTGGATTCCAATATAGGATATATGTTGCATTCTCATTGCTTCTTTGATGTTACTGAAATTCCTAGAGAGCATTCAGTTGGCTCCATCCTGCAATTTCATTGCAATAATTAGTTAATGTTCATTTCTCAGCATACCTACCATGTCACCATAACCATCACCTATGCCTTCATCGGTCAGTTATTTCATTGCAAAGTCTCGGCTGAGCATATGTCAACTCACTAAAATGAAAAAGCTAGTTGTATTGTGATTAAATAATGCTTTTTTATTCAGCCATTGATTTCTTTGGAGAAATGGCATCTCGTGGGCTATTCTTCACCCAGGAGTGTGGTTCACAAGGTTCATGATAGGTCCCAAATACAGATAATGCTTAAGCAAATGTTCTCTTCAGGTGAGAACGTACCACACTTAGATAAATAATTTCCTCTTCGGGTGAGAAAGTACCACAATTTGAATGCAAAAATACTTCACTGTCATTAACGAAAACATTGGCTGCTTAAATAAGCTAAGGCATGTACAAACCAACATGGCTAACAACGGCAGCATGAGTTCATGACCGAAATTCTAGACTTGACTAAGTAAACAAATAACAGAATGGAGAGAGACTTGACTAAGTAAACAACTGCAGAAATAATGTGGAAATAAAGCAAACTCCTATACTAGTAGCTCCAACGGCTATTGGACTGGGCAAGGCAACGCTACAAGCTGCATGTAGCCATTTGTAACTGTTGTACGTTACCTATGCAGCACGTTCCCAGCTTACTCTCTTCTCCCGCAAGCCAAGCAGTGCACGTTCGAGCAAACAAAACCACGTACAAGCAAACCACGTAAAACAGCACATACACGTAAAACAGAGCATACTACCAGTGACCCAGTCAGTGGACTTTCACGTCCATTCTTCCAACGTCGTGGCCTATCATTACTTCCCCCATCAGTGGATCCTTGTCCTCAAGGTCTACAGTTGGGAACATTTCCAGCAGCTACTTTTCTTTTTCTTTTTCTTTTTTTTTTTCTTCGTTCGTTGGCTCCCCTGCTGCTTCCTCGGCAGCTGCTTCCACTGCCCAGATTTTCTTCCTTAAATTTATTCCACTGCACCTCCACCTTGGTCGACCTCCAATGTCTGCTGATCAGTGATGTCCTCACATACCACGTTACATGCATGTCCCTCTAAGAGTAACAACTGGGGTCTTTGGCATCTATGCCTGGCTGTGAAACGCTCATTGCAATGGAAATAGAGGCCTTGTGCTCTCCTCCTTTGCATTTCCTCCCATGATAATCGCCTGATCGGATCAGCTGGTGGAAGAACTAGAGAAGCTCGTGCAAGTGGGGGTGGTTGTAAGAACTCCCGCTGCCTTGTGAGTTGATCGTCTCTCATCCGTGTCAAGTTAATGGCATCCTTGAGGGATTGTGGTTTAAACATTCGGATCCCATCGGCAATTTCAGCCTTCAAGCCGCCCATTAAGAGCCTTTTGAGTCCATCCTCGTACCCGATTGCCCAAGCGTTCAAATTCTAGCTAGTAATCACACAAAGAGCCTGTCTGCATGATTCTCGAAAGAGATTCATCAAAATCTTCGCACTCTGAAGGCCCAAAGCGAGCTCAAAGTTCATCTTCAAAATTTGCCCATGAGAGAATGCACCCTTCTTCTCGGAATGTTTTGCAAACCCATTGCCACCACTGGTTGGCCTCTCCTTCCAAGTGGTAGGAGGCTAGAGAAACTTTTTAGGCTTTGGGAATATTCTGGAACTCAAAAAATTGGTTCACATGATTGAACCACTCCGTCTTATCATCTCCGGAGAATCGAGAAAACTCCAGTTTTGCCGTTTTGGAGGAGACAACCTGTCGTCCCCCATCGTGGCCTTCATGGTATTAGTTATCGTGGTTTGGAGGCTCCTGGTTTGCGTGCATTACCTCCGAGAGGGGATTGATGGTTTCTTCCAAATGATGAAACCTATCGGCCATGCCGAGCTCCATCATGTGTAGCCCATCTTGCACTTCCCCAAGCCCAGCCTCCAGATGCTCAATACGTTCTTTATTGTTTCCCATAATAACCTGGCTCTAATGCTAATGATAGGTCCCAAATACAGATAATGCTTAAGCAAATGTTCTCTTCAGGTGAGAACGTACTACACTTAGATAAATAGTTTCCTCTTCGGGTGAGAAAGTACCACAATTTGAATGCAAAAATACTTCACTATCATTAATGAAAACATTGGCTGCTTAAATAAGCTAAGCCACGTACAAACCAACCGAAATAAAAGGAAACTGATGGCTAACAACGGCAGCATGAGTACATGACTGAAATTCTAGACTTGACTAAGTAAACAAATAACAGAATGGAAAGAGACTTGACTAAGTAAACAACTGCAGAAAAAATGTGGAAATAAAGCAAACTCCTATACTAGTAGCTCCAACGGCTATTGGACTGGGCAAGGCAACGCTGCAAGCTGCATGTAGCCATTTGTAATTGCTGTACGTGACCCATGCAGCACGATCCCAGCTTACTCTCTTCTCCCGCAAGCCAAGCAATGCACGTTTGAGCAAACAAAACCACGTACAAGCAAACCATGTAAAACAACACATACACGTAAAACAGAGCATACTACCAGTGACCCAATCCGTGGACTTTCACGTCCACTCTTCCAACGTCGTGGCCTATAAGTTCACAACAAATAGAAACATTGAAAATAAAAGAATATAAAAAGCCAGACGACAAAGATTAGAAAAACGAATCCTCGGCCAATAAAATAGATGCTTGGCATTTCACCCTCACCTTGGATCAACTAATTTCAAAACAAAAACTTGGCATGTTCTCCATAGCACCCTCCATTATCCACATTGTTACCAACGGAAATTTTTTACTGATAACTCGAGTATTAAATAACAGTGTGTGAGAGGGAGAGAGAGAGCTATATCAAATGCCACACAAGGAAATACTTGGAACCAAAAGAAAAGAAAAACAGAAGATGCAGCAATGTATCTATTAGACTATTATCCAAAGAATCTCAAAGTAGATAAAAATATATATATACAGATATTGTTAATATAATGCACAGATAACTATGCTATACGGACCAATGGCTTCATCCCCTCTTCCAACCCCAAAGTATATTAACGCATAAATTCCAAAAGTACCTTTAAGTGATCAATTTTCCTTGTATTGCATGGGAGCATAGCACAACCCTTCCAGCAAGCATCATTATAATCCCTGAACCCAACATCGACATAGCAAAAGAACTGTCAAGAAATGCCTTAAGATAAGCAGCATATTAAAAGATAACTATAACAAGATCAATATCAAGAGAAAACGCTAGAAGTGAAAAGTAAATGAATAAGCTTATACACTATCCACAACCAAAACGAGTTTCCTCAACATACAACACCATGCTACATTTTGAAGTTTCAATTTTTCCTCGTAGTAATCATAATCTCATATATTGAGCGTCTCAATTGGAGATATGGACACATTATGGGCTACTTTCGGGGTTCAACGTGATGATAGTATAAATAACCACTATGTCAGCTATCTTGGCCATTGTCACATTCCATATGTGAGAGGAGATTAAGTTGGTGTGATCCATCATAATAAGAAGTTTCACTGATAAAATCGTCTCAAACAGCAGGTTCTTTAAAATTCACAATGGGTCATAATAAGGTAAATGTTCAAGCTAACTAGAGCGCAGAGTGATGCATTAATTACGAGGGAAGTAGGCAAGAGAAATAGAGAGATGCTTTTGGGTACCCGAGGCGTAAGTTTGGTTTGAAAACGAAACACAGACCTTCTGTCTTCGAAACAGAAAGACAAAAACAACGAACACACAAAAGAAAAACTCTCCCTGTGCCTTTGTCGTCTCAAGTTTGAGGTTATGAATTTTTAACTCTCTTCCTTGCAAGTTGTTCTACACCTCCCAACCAGAACGGACTACCTCTTAAAAGCTCTGCATTTCTGCATGCATCTACACTTAGAGCAATGTATTTATTTTAGGACATTGTATGTTTTTTTTTTCAAATAATGGATTAAAATGAATTATAATCGCATTACATAAATCCAGTTGAAACTGGGTACTTTGCTTTAATTTTGATTTTTTTTTTTGTTCACCACAAATGACAGAAACTGTTTTATACCCTGAAAAACTCACATTTGCATATGAATGAAGCTCATAAGGCATTTATATTAACATGATTACAAATATTAGTTGTTAGTAAAAAGGTTAAAAGATATTGGACATATGCTCCACTTTCTACCATTATGGTGTTGGTAGAGTTAAAGATTAGAATCATTAGACCATAATAGATCCATCCCGAAAGAGCAATTCTAGAATCAATGCCTGATCCTGCATACCAGACTATTAATGGGTCTATCTAGATCCATTTTTAACATATTTTCAAAAAATTTGCATATTCAAGGAAAATGCTTAAGCCACCGACACTTTCTCCCAAGAGTCTCTGCCGATTTTTTTTTCTCTCTCTCTCTTTTGGGTTAAGGAAATATTTTTTAATGAGTTTGTAAAATTTTTTTAAAATGCTTTTTATGAGACAAGCATTGCTACGTACAACTGGCATGCAGAATCGTTGTGTAACCGGCAGATAAATGGGTCCCACTTTAACGTTTTCTTCTTCTCTCTTTCTCTCTCCCTTTTACTTTTTCTGTCTAAAACTTAGAACCTTTTTCTCTCTCCACTTTAATGTTTTCTTCCTCCATCTCTCTCCCCTACCCTCCCTCTTTATCTTCCTCATACTCTTTATCTCGCACGGTATCTCTCTCCAAAACCCACCAACGCTTCTCTCTCTAAGAAACTCGCAAAAGGTGGGCGAAGGGTGCTAGCTCTAGATTTCAAGTCTGTGGTGAGTTTTATTACTTTTTGGACAGTTTTTCAAGGCTTGTTCACCTCTGCAACCATCGTGGGTTCAGCCAGAGGATGATCTCATGTTGTTGGAGTATTGCATCACATATAGATAATATGGAATTAATGTCAAAAGTAGAAAAGGCTAAAGCTAAAATAGACAATACAGTGTAGTTTGTTAATTTTGTTACTTTACATTTTCTGTATAAATATGATGTAATAGCAGACTTAGATATCACTTCTTTTCATTTCAATATTCAATACAACTCAGAATTCATTTCCTTTTTCTATCTTCAAGTTCTCTCTATTCATTTGATCGAGTTCTTGTCATTGTATCAGATTAGAAATTCCGCACACAAATTTTCTGAAATTTGATCCATCATTTTTCATCAAGACTCATTCTTTGATCATTTATTTCCTTCTCTGCATTTCAATTTCTTCAAGACTTTGAAGTGATTTCTCTGCACAGCTTTGTCTCTTGAAGTCTGTGATTCTCAATCTTTCTTTCTTGAAATGGCTTATCAGTTCTGCCTATTCTGTCACCACAAACCCATCAGATATTTCATCAAGTCCATACTATCTGCATCCGAGTGATAACCCTGGTGCTCTTCTTGTCTTAGAGATATTTACTGGAGATAACTATGTTGCTGGGAGCCGCTCGATCACCATTGCTTTATCTATCAAGAATAAAGTGGCATTTATCGATGGTTCAATTTGTCCTCCAAGCAAATCTGACTCTGTTCTTTACAGAGCCTGGTTGAGGGCTAACAACTTAGTACTTTCTTGGCTTATAAATTCTATTTCCAAAGACATTCGAAACAGCTTGCTATATGTTAGTTCATCTCTTGATCTTTGGAATGAATTGAAGACCCTGTACTTGAGAAGTGATGGACCAAGGGTTTTTCACCTTGACAAATCTTTGAGTTGCATCAACCAGGGTTCTTCCTCTATCACTGAGTATTTCAGTGCCTTCAAGACATTATGGGATGAATATGTTAGTTTTCATCCCTTTCCAACATGTACTTGTGGAAAAATGGCAAGATGTACATGTAATCTTTTCTCCTTTCTGCTACAAAGACAACAATCAGATTATGTTCTAAAGTTTCTGGTTGGTTTAAATGATTCTTTTGCATCCATAAGAAGTCAGTTGCTTCTTTCAATTCCATTACCACCTATGGCAAAGGTCTTCTGCTTATTACTTCAAGAAGAAAGTCAGAGACAGCTAACCAACTCAGTTTCTATTGAAACTCATGCACTGATGGTTAAACAGTCCAATCCAGTAGCAAACCAATACAAATTTTCAAAAGAAAAATTCAAGAAATCTACCCTTCATTGTACACACTGTGGATACAATGGGCATACAGTGGATAAGTGCTTCCAACTTCATGGATACCCTCTTGGGTGGACTGGACCAAAAGGAAAAAGAACTCATTCTACTCATACTACAATTGCAACTGATGAAGTCTGTAATCAAAACAGTAATGAGTCTCACATGGTTTCTTTAACTTCTGAAGATTTCAATAAACTACTAGCTATTGCCAATTCTTCTCAGTCATCTCAATCATCTCAAACTCCCTCAAACACCCAGAATATATCAGCTTGCAATCTTGTTACCTCCTCTCTATTTTCTGGTAATGTTTCCTGCAATTTAATTTCTTCCACTTCAGAATCCAAATGTTCTTGGATCCTAGACACTAGTTTCACCTCTATTCTATTGTTTCCCTCCTAAACAAATAAATACATCTATAAATCTGCCCAATGGACAGATTATACCAGCCACACACATAGGAACAATTTGCATTTCTAATAATCTCTTCTTGCAAAATGTTTTATGTGTGCCATCCTTTACCTTTAATCTTTTATCTGTTTCTAAACTAACCAAAGATTCTAATATTTTCTTGTCTTTCTTTCGTACTCATTGTCTTTTGCAGGACCCATCAATGAAGAAGATGATTGGGATTGCATTTGAGAAACAAGGCTTATATTACTTCAATCTTGCTCATGAAAATTCTAAACCCAACCCCACTCACTTTTCTGATGCTTCTCAAAAATCATTGGACTTATGGCATTACAAATTAGGCCATGTGTCCCTTTCTAGACTTTCTTCCCTTAAACATCTTCATTCCTCTATCTCTATGGATTGTCAAAATGTATGTGACATTTGTCCCTTAACAAAGCAAAGAAAACTGCCATTTCCTATATCAAACAGCAAGTCTAATAAAATGTTTGATTTGATTCATTGTGATATATGAGGTCCATTTGGAACCATTTCTTATTCAGGTTATAGATTTTTTTTAACAATTGTTAATGATTTTACAAGATGTACTTGGGTTTACATGATTAAAACAAAATCTGAAGTTCCATTTCAACTTAATACTTTTTATAAAATGATTAAAATACAGTTTGGCATTGCTGTTAAAGCTATAAGATCAGATAATGGACCTGAGTTCATTCTCACAAATTTTTACCATGCAAATGGAATTTTACATCAAAGAAACTGTGTAAAAACCCCATAGCAAAATGGCACAGTTGAAAAAAAATATCAACATTTGCTTAGTACAGCTAGGGCTTTAATGTTTCAAGCAAATATTCCATTATCTTTTTGGAGTGACTGTGTCCTCACAGCAGCTCATATTATCAATAGGATCCCTACCCCTCTTCTTGAAAATAAAACCCCATATGAAATGTTTTTCAATTAAACACCAAAACTTGCTCATCTAAAAGTATTTGGTTGCCTTTGCTTTGCTTCAACACTTCAAAATCAATTTCCAATGCTTGTGCCCGTTGGAGAGAAGGGTGAGAGCTGTGATATACTTTCCACCCTTCTCTCTATCTTCATTTCCTTTCCACTGTGTGAATATACTTTTATGGTAGTGTTGTTTTTCCTTTTCACCTCTCCATCGGTTCAGTTTTCTTCAAATCTACTGCACTCCTGCCACCATCAATCTACATGCACCCCACCACGCCACCTTACTATTGCCGATCTACTAAGACGATGCGAAACCGCGCCAAAAATCTCAACGCATGACCCTCACGCACAGCCTGCTTCTGCATATGGACTCCACGCGTCGCCACGCCTCGATGACTCCGCCAGCTACACGCACCATACCAACAAATTTCTCACCTCACGATCTTTCATATCTGCCCCACTTCACTTGGCTTATTTAAAAACCATATTTTAAGATGGCTTTCTTTGTACAGTATGGGTAGAGATCAAGAAATTAGTCTCAAAATCTATTTTATATTCCTTCTTTTCACCACTTTTATACTGTGTTTATTATACTAGAATACTTGTTAGGTAACCCCACCCCACCCCATGTATTATCTCTTCTATTTCAATAAAATTTGGCTGTTGGGAAAAAATATATATATATTTATTGAGCAACCCAATCCAAGTGATTCATCCTCTGACCAAACCAAACACCATAATAATAGTTTGGGTGCCGCTAGTCTGCCGCCCCAAGTTGATCGTTGGGCTTTACCGCTTAATGTAAATTTTTTTTTTTTTATTCATTTTACTCTTTACATTTTTTTATATATTTAAATATATTTAAAAAATAAAAAAAAATACATCAATACATTTAAAATCATTTTCTTAATTATTAAATAAATAAAAAAATTTAACCAAGCGGTCAAATCAAGTGATCAAATGGAGAGGACAAAATAGTGTTTCTGGTTTTGACTTTTGGAGATACTTCCTCCTTCTCGTTATTCCAACTTCCACTCCCCAACTATAAGCATTAATGAAAGTAGTCAAGTCAAGGTGACAATTTCAAACAAACCCAACTCTCTGTGTCTCTCCGTTCTTCGATCTTTCGCCTTCTAGACTGCAATGACTTTTCATGGCGTCATTGTTCAACCACTCAATAATCTCCCATACTGCCTCTTTAGGTAATATATAGCCCTCCTCCACTCTCTGGGTTTCTTTATCTCTGTGTGCCCAAGTCTGCGTCGGTCTGATTTATTCCGAAACAGTGACGCATTGGTAATCCCAAGTGAGAGAAAGAATAAGAGGAATGTGGGATTGTTTTCAGCAGCCTGCTTCTGGACCTTCTTATCAGGAGTTCCTCAAGGTTCTCGAGGCTGATATTCAGCATGCTAATGTGCTGTGAGCTCTCTCTCGGTGTTTTGTTTTAATCAGCTGTTTTTTAATGATGAAATTGTGGTTTTTTGACGTGCGAATTTAATTGTGTTTCTGCAAAATTTAGTAATGGGCTTCTGGTACTAATGTGCCTTTCAGACGACTTGATTGTGGTTCTTGATGGAATTTTTTAGTTAGCCTCCTTTTTTTTTTTTTCTTTTTTTAAATTTCAGTCTTAGTTTGGATGTTCAAGCCTATGTTTGGATAATCAGGAATGTGAGATGATTTGTGAATCATAGGAAAAAAGTCGTGAAAAATTATAAATAAAATATTAAATAGTAGAAAATAGGAGTTAAAAGTAAGTGAAAAGTAATAATAAAATATTAAATTGTAGACAGATCACTCCAATACCAAAATACAAGTTAGCCAAGTCGGTTTTACTTTTAATGACAGTAATTGGAAATGCCGTTTTGAAAGACTACAACTCCGACTGATTATTTAATGCGAAACTATACGATTGGCTTTGATTTTGTTGTTGGTTTGAATTGAGTGGTGTGTAGACATTTCAGGGAGATGTTGTCAAGCTTGATGAAATCTAAATCAAGTTGCAGTTGTGATGACAAAGTTGAAAGACTTTAAGGGTGTAGATTTGTTGAATGCTGACTCAAATTCATATTTGGATGAGAATTCTACTCGAGTATCCTTGAAGGAATGGATTTCAGCACTCAAATAATTTGATATACATTGCAAGCATTAAAGACAAACAATATGACATTACGTGCTCTATTAGTTATAGGAATTTGGATTCTATGAGTAAGTATTTAGAGACTTGGTAGCTTTATTACATGCCCTAAGTGGGGCTTCAGCTCAAGACTTGGTAGCTTTATACTCCAACCTTTTTTATTGAATTTGTTCATGATCATTTCTATTACTGGTTATAAGCTTTCAAAGAGAACCATGTTGAGTCTTGGTGGTTTGGAAAATTGTATTATTTCTTTGATTACTTGAGTCTTAGGTATTTCATTGTTGCCCTTGAGAAATTAAGACTGTACTGTTGAAAGTTGGAACAAATTCTTGTTTGGTGAAAGGAATATGAATTGAAAAATTGAATCTTAGGTATTTATAGATGCATGAAATATGCAATGTCAGTTATGATTGTCTTGTTAGACCATACCCACGTCAAATTTAAGTTTATACTATAAATTTATAGATGCATGGTTTGCCTTCATCTTGATACAGTTATCTTAGTTTCTTAGAACTGAGCTAGGGAGCACTAGCAAGGTCATCTACTTGGGGGACCAAGATATACATGTAAATAAGAGGATATTTTTATCAGTGTGAATTAATATGCATGCAGGGCTGCTTCAGTTCCAAGAGGCAAGGGTGGCGCCTGTTTTCATCTGAAATTGGCTTACGATCACTTGGCACCCATTTTTCTGTTTCTGCTTCAATGGATTGATTGCTCATGTACATGTCTACTTTCAAGTTATTTAAACCTTTTTCACATAGTTGTATATAAGGTTAGTTTCTACTTGAGTACTTATGAGATACAATGCAAGTCTGAATATAAGATGGTTCCCATTTTTTTGAAGTTTGAAATGCTTGTTAATTTCTTTCCTATTTAGGTGTGCACAGATGGGAAGCCAAATCTCTCTTCATTTGGAAGGAAAGCTACAATTGGAGAATTCTATTGTATGTAAACAACATTAAACTTCATCGAAAGGATATAATTAGACCATTAGTATATAGCTTACTATGATTACAATTTGCTTCACCGAAAGGATACATGCAGTTTTTCAAAATTTAAAAAATAGAAATATTTGAGTAGAATGATATAATATTAATGTGTTGTGCTGATTCTTCGCTTACTGATTATACTCGTTGCTGCAGCTGTTATATTACCATCTCTTCAGCGTCTCCACAATGACTCATTAGACTTGAAAACTACTGGAGGTGAATGTCATGACTTGGGGATGGCAGTCAGAAAGATATCAGAGGATAAGTGGAAGAAGCTTTCAAATGTAGATTTGGAGAGAGAAGATGAGTGTGGGATCTGTTTGGAGCCATGCACCAAAATAGTTTTGCCGAACTGCTGTCATGCCATGTGCATCAATTGCTACCATGACTGGTATTCTCCCATCTCATTTTCCTCCTTTGCTTGCCATTGTATTTCACTGTCAATTTGTAATGATGGAGAGTAGCTGTGATTCTTAAGTTGCAGTCTTCGTTTGCTTTTGTATTTCAAAGGAACACAAGGTCAGAATCTTGCCCATTTTGCCGGGGAACTTTAAAGAGAGTGAATTCAGGAGACTTATGGGTTCTGACATGCAATAATGATGTGGTAGACACTCACACAGTACTGAAGGAGGATATATTACGGTTCTATCTCTTCATAAACAGCCTGCCTATGGATATCCCAGATACTCTGTTTTTAATGTATTACGAGTTTTTATTTTAATCTAAGAGAATAATGATGTACAGGGAGAGGGACGAGTAGCATTGCTCTTTCCATGTTGCGATGTATTTGACATAGATTACTGATGTTGATCTCTTGCAATATAGGGAGAAGGTTGCGTGCATAGCTAAAGCAATGTTTGCAAAATCTCTGACACAAAAATACAACATAATCGGTTGTATCAAATCATTGATAAATAAGTGGAAAATAACAGATTCCTTTAATCATTGGATGTTATGTCATGTTAAGTAAGAGATGATAAAATGATGGAGAATGGATAGCATATCTCTGTTTAAATGATGTCGTGTTCGATGGTGATGGTTATGCTAATGCATCTCTGATAAGGTCAATGGCGATGGGAATCTTGCTATGTACTGTTCAGTATAGAAAAAGTATGCTACTTTAATTGCAAAATGCGCAACAATTTAATGAGGAGTCCAAGATATATTTTTGCCTGGGCATCATAAATGCAACCAAATGTCCTGGGAAAAGGAAAAAAAAAGTGCAAATTAAGGACTCGTTGCATTATACTGAAACATGACAGAAATCCAGCATCCCTCGTCAATAATCATAATCATTTCCTATTAGGGTTGATTTTTGGAAGCATATTTTCTTATGTACATTGTCCTTCATGCTGAAGTATCTAAAGAAAGCATGTCAATTTTAATCTAAAATGAAGCACCCTGAGTCTACCGAGTGAAACTGATGAGGACATCTCCTTTTATTCATGTTTTATTTATTTTAGTTAGGGTTTGTATTACCCTACTATTTTAGGACATTTCTATTATTAATGTTTTACTTATTTTATTTAAGTTTTGTTTTAAACTTACTATTTAAGGACTTGTAATGAAGGAAACAGTAGGTTTTGGAATTAAGAATTTAAGCGCTTCTTACAGCCGCCTACCCCCTCTTTCTTTCTTCTTCTTCCTTTCTTCTCTTCTGACTTCCTTCTCTTCTCTGTTTGCTATATTTCTGCTTCTACTACTTATTCTCATTTCTATCCTATATCATATTTGGTATCAAGAGCCAGTGCTATTGTTTTCTCAAACACAGCAGACCCTCACTTCTGCTTAGACCCCCCAAGTTTGTTCAGCAGTTTCGGCAACCCAGAGCCTTCTCTCTTCTCTGTGCTCGAGCTGCAACCAGCAACGACAACAGACCCACACTACCACCGTGACCAGCTCATCGACGTCCGACCACAAGCCCACGCCGATAAGCCTCCACGAGTTTCTTCCCCTCCTTTCGACCTCCTTTCCATCGTTACCCAGATATATATTTTGCCCCAGTGATTTTCGGTCCTTGCTGAATCGGTAGTGACCCTCAACCACAGCTCAGCTTCACCTTCGAGACAGACCTCACCGAAACTACCAAACCAGAGACAGACGGTGCCGGAAACACGAAATCTCAGCTCCGATTCGTCTCCCTCTAGCAGACGTCTCTCTCTCTCTTGTGCGGTCTCTCCTCTCGCGCGACACCCAGTGCAGAAACACCCAGAGGCAACAGGTGCAAAAAAAAAAAAAGAAAGAGATAGCAGCAGAAGGGAAACGCAGATCTTGCAGAAAGAAAGCATTGAAGCTCACGGACTACTGTCGAATCTCAGCGCACAAAAGGGAGTCATCGTATCCTCTCTCTCTCTTTGGCTTTATACTAACTGTTCATTTTAACAGTGTATCAGTTGGTTCTATGTGTTGCTGTTAGGCTATTACCATAGTGAAGCTAACCAAACCCGCATTTGCTACGGCCAGATTTATTCAACACTTAGATTTTGGTTTTTCCTTTCTATTTCTTGTGTTCCTATTAGCACTTTCATAACCCAAACACTTACTTTTCATCTTTGCATTAATTGTCCTTCCAAAAAAATATATATATATCAGCATTGCTATGTGACTAGATTTGTTCGATTAAGCATTTGACCATTGCTTTATTATTTTAAATATAAGTATTATTTGTTTGCCATATTTTGGATTTACTTAATCCCAAAAAAAAAAAAAAAAAATTTGCTCAGTTGAAATGTTTCATTGCTTGCACTTATTGTTCATTGATTTCGTCATTGCACTTCATTTAGCTGGTGTTGCATTGCATGCAGTTGCGTAGTGGTCGTCTTGTCACCTCTAGTTCCAGTACTTTTACCATGGATCCTTCCCAATTTGATACCCTCACCCGACAACTAGCTCAACTAGCCACTAACCAGCAACATGTGCAGACTCAATTAGCGGCTGTCCAAACTGAGATGGCTGCTACTCGTGAGGAGAATAGGGACCTAGCTGCTAGGTTGAACAATTTTGAGGAAACCCCTCATTCATCTGGAAACTCTGAAGCGTCCCAAAATAGACACCATCGTCATCGACGAGGTGATCGACAACATGTTAGACGTGATCGTGGGGGTAGGGATTATAATCTTGAGCGAGAACGAGACCACTACCGTCAGGGTACTCAGTCTCCTACTCGCCATGAAGAGCGCTTATTCAGAAACATTAAGCTAGAGGCCCCTACTTTTGATGGTTGCCTAGATCCTCGAGTTTTTACTCAATGGGTTAGGGATATGGATCGTTTCTTTACCTGGTATAGAGTCCCTGAGGATCGGAGAGTTCAATTTGCGAGTTTGAAATTAACTGGCACTGCCCAACTTTTTTGGGAAAGTATAGAGGATCTCCTTGAGAGGCGTCATGCGCCTCCTGTTGGAAGTTGGGAAGAAATGAAACGTCGTCTTCAAGAGAAGTACTTGCCCCAATCTTACAGGGGTAATTTGTTGGACCAATGGAATGCCCTTACACAGGGCAATCGACCAGTGACTGATTATGTCACTCAATTTGATGAGTTCCGAATGAGATGTCATATAGTTGAGGATGAGGCCATGACTTTGAGTAGATTTAGACAAGGCCTAAAAGATTATCTTAGGCGCAAGCTTGTCCTTCGGGGTGTCGCTACTCTTGACCACGCATACTCTTTAGTTCGAGACTATGAGTCGGTTATGAGGGCTCTGTATGGAAGGCGTGGTGACAACCGCCCTCCCATCACCCCAGCGCCCACTCTTTCCCCTAAGTCTCTCCTAGGGCCTCCACCATCTAATGTTTCCCCGGTATGGGAAAATAAGGGTAAAGGTCCTGAAATTCCCAGGACTTCCTCCCGCTTGCAGTGCTTCAAATGCAAGGGTTTTGGCCACATTTCTTCCAATTGTCCTAGTCGAACCCTAGTCATGGAGGAACATGAGGGTGTAGTTAATGAATCGTTAGAAGACCAAGTCTATGAGCCTAAGCTTGAGGAGTTTGATGACTTAGGTGATGATGAGGATACCTTTTTAGGTTGTATCCAGGCCCCTCCTGTGGATCTAGGGTCTGTGCCCCTTGCTTCCGACACACCCCGATTAAGCGTTGTACGTTGTACCCTTACCCAACCCAAAGGTACTGATGATTGGCGTCGTCATGCAATTTTTCATACTTATATCAAAATTAATGATAAGGGTTGTAAAATCATTGTGGATAGTGGGAGTTGCATTAATGCGGTTTCTGTGACTACTGTGTCCCGTCTTGGGTTGCAACTAGTGCCTCACCCTCAGCCATATAGTGTCTCTTGGGTTGATACTTCTTCCATAGCTGTGAAAGAGCGTTGTCTGGTGCCTATCCAGTTCCTAGAATATAAAGATCGTATATGGTGCGATGTCATTCCTATGGATGTCGGTCATGTCATTCTCGGTAGGCCTTGGTTATTTGACTTAGATGTGACCATCTATGGTCGATCCAATTCATGTTCCTTTGTGTTTAATGGAAAGAAGATTCATCTTAACCCTTTACCTCCAAAACTTGTTGGCTCACAGCAAGCAAAGAGAATTGTGGAACGAAAAGGGCTAAATATCATTAACTCTACGGAGTTTGAGCGTGCACTTGTGGGTGATTCTATTGTGTTTGTTGTGGTTGCTATGGAAGTTCCTTTGGAGTCTCCAATAGTGGCCCCTGATGAGACCCAGTCATTTTTTCAAGAGTTTCAGGATGTCTTCCCTGAGGACCTTCCTGACCAGTTACCCCCTTTACGAGATATTCAACATGCCATAGATCTTGTCCCAGGAGCGTCTCTTCCAAACTTGCCTCATTATAGGATGAATCCCACTGAGCATGCTGAGCTCCAGAGGCAAGTGGGTGAACTCCTTTACAAAGGCTTTATTCGTGAGAGTTTAAGTCCTTGCACAGTTCCTGCCTTATTGACTCCTAAGAAAGATGGTTCTTGGAGGATGTGCATTGATAGTCGTGCCATTAATAGGATCACAGTGAAATATCGATTTCCCATCCCTAGGCTTGATGATATGTTGGATATGATGGTTGGTGCCACTATATTTTCTAAGATTGATTTAAAGAGTGGGTATCACCAAATTAGGATTCGCCAGGGTGATGAGTGGAAAACGGCCTTCAAGACTAAGGATGGCCTTTATGAGTGGTTAGTCATGCCTTTTGGACTAACCAATGCCCCGAGGACTTTTATGAGGGTGATGACACAAGCTCTTCGGCCTTTCATGGGTAAGTTCCTCGTCGTCTATTTTGATGACATTCTCATTTACAGTAAGACTAAGGAACAACATCTAGACCATCTCACACAGGTTTGTTCTACCCTTCATGATACAAATCTGTATGCTAATGTGAAGAAATGCTCTTTCTTCACTGATCGAGTTGTCTTCTTAGGATTTATTGTGTCTTCTACAGGAGTATCTGCTGACCCCACAAAGATTCAGGCCATTGTTGGTTGGCTTGAGCCCAAGACTATACATGACGTTAGGAGTTTTCATGGTCTGGCTACCTTTTATCGTCGTTTCATTAAGGGGTTTAGCACAATCATAGCTCTTATCACGGAGTACATGAAGAGAGGAGAATTTCAATGGACATTGGAGGCTGCTAAGGCTTTTTTAAGTTGGTTAAGAAGCGAATGACGAAAGCTCCTGTCATGCGACTTCCTAACTTTTCCAAAGTTTTTGAGGTCGAGTGTGATGCTTCAGGGGTAGGAATAGGCGGGGTTCTTAGCCAAGAACGCCACCCTATTGCTTACTTTAGTGAGAAGCTAAATGATGCCAAACAACGGTACTTTACTTATGATAAGGAATTGTACGCGGTTGTGCAAGCTTTGCGCTATTGGCGCCATTATTTGTTACCCAGGAGTTTGTTCTTTATTCAGACCATGAGGCCCTCCGCTACCTTAACTCCCAGAAAAGATTGAATTCTAGGCATGGTCGTTGGGTTGAATATTTGGAGGCTTATTCTTTTGCTTTGAAGCATAGGAAGGGTGTTGAAAACCAAGCAGCTGATGCCTTGAGCCGCCGCATCTCCCTTTGTCTATCATGAGTGTCAAGGTCATAGGTTTTGAAAGACTTAAGGAAGAATATGAGCCTTGTCCTGATTTTAAGGACATTTTTCTCGCTTTGCAAAGTGGGCAGTCGGATACCACTGATGGTTTCCGTCTGGAGGCTGGTTATCTGTTTAAAACAAATAAGTTGTGCATCCCTCGGACTTCAGTTAGGGACTTTATAGTTTGGGAAATTCATGCCGGAGGCTTGGCCGGACATTTTGGTCGTGATAAGACCATAGAAGAGATTGAACGTCAATTCTATTGGTCTAGCTTGAAGAAAGATGTGGCTAAGATAGTTAGCACTTGTAACACTTGTCAACTAGCCAAACAAAAGCAACAAAAGACTGGTCTTTACACACCCCTTCCTGTCCCTAGTTGTCCTTGGCAAGATGTCAGTATGGATTTTGTGTTGGGACTTCCACGCACTCCAAAGAAGTATGATTCTATTTTTGTTGTAGTGGACCGTTTCTCGAAAATGGCTCACTTTATCCCTTGTAGCAAAACTTCAGATGCATCTAAGGTTGCTAGATTGTACTTTAATGAAATTGTCAAGTTATATGGTCTTCTTAAGACTATTGTGTCAGATAGGGATGTTCGTTTCACTAGTCATTTTTTGAGAACCCTATGGCATATGGTTGGCACTAAATTGAAATTCTCCACTGCTTACCATCCTCAGACAGATGGTCAAACTGAAGTTGTTAACCGCAGTCTTGGCAACTTATTAAGATGTTTGGTCCAGGAAAAATCTTAGGAATTGGGATTTGATCCTCCCTACAGCTCAGATTGCATATAACAGTTCTGTGAATCGGTCTATAGGTATGAGTCCCTTTGAAGTTGTTCATGGCTACAAGCCTAGGAAGCCTTTAGACCTTATTCCCATGTCTCCACATGCTCATGTGTCTGTGTCAGCTGAGGCATTTGTTCAACATCTACATGACTTGCATATTAAAATCAATAAACAACTTGAGGCTAGTAATGCATCATATAAACTTCGAGCTGATTTGCATAAACGACATGTTGAATTTAAGGTTGGGGATTATGTTATGATCCGAATTAGACCGGAACGGCGTCCATTTGGATCCGCTTTCAAATTGCAGGTACGTAGTGCTGGTCCTTTTAAAATTTTAAAGCATGTTGGTCCAAATGCATATGTCATTGATCTTCCATCACATTTTGGTTACCACTCTACTTTCAATGTTGAGGACTTAGTTGCTTACAAAGGCCATTTCAACCCCTCTAGTGATCCTTTTCTACCTCCATCTGTGGACCCTAACCCTGAACCTTTTGTCACTCCTAATCCATCTAACACAGCACACAAAGATAAAATTGATGCTATTTTAGATGAACAGATGGTGTTGACCAACGATGGAGCGGTTCAGCGTTTCCTTGTTCGTTGGGTAGATCGACCAGATTCTGACTGTACATGGATTCCCAGAGAAACACTCCAGCAGCTTGATCCAGATTTATTAGAGCTTTATCGAAGCCAGCAGGATCTTCTTTTGCCCGGGTCACCAGCCACCCGTTCCGGAGAAGTTGGTGGGGACACCAGACTCAGGCCCCCACTCACACATGTTTATGGTCGTCGGAAGAAACATGCTCAACCACTTAGCTTATGGTTAGGTGATTGATTGCAACCCTAGTGTGACTTGTCAACTCGACAGCGTCGAGTTTTCTTTTCCACCCCAAGAGAGTTGATGAGGTCATCTCCTTTTATTCATGTTTTATTTATTTTAGTTAGGGTTTGTATTACCCTACTATTTTAGGACATTTTCTATTATTAATGTTTTACTTATTTTATTTAAGTTTTGTTTTAAACCTACTATTTAAGGACTTGTAATGAAGGAAACAGTAGGTTTTGGAATTAAGAATTTAAGCGCTTCTTACAGCCGCCCACCCCCTCTCTATCTTTCTTCTTCTTCCTTTCTTCTCTTCTGACTTCCTTCTCTTCTCTGTTTGCTATATTTCTGCTTCTACTACTTATTCTCATTTCTATCCTACATCAGAAACCAGCCAACTTGTTACCTAATTACCTTTACCAATGGTTAGCAACAGTTAATGCAAGCCAAAGCATAAAACATATGAGTGTTAAAATTCACAGAACACAACTTCCATCTTTCACATTAGCTATATCAACAATCCCCAGTTTCTTCATGACTATGAACGTACAGTTGCAATTACTTGTCATCACTAGACAACATTTTAGCAGCTAGAATGCTCCTATTGTCTTGCCTAGAGATGTAGTCTAGATAACATTTTAGCTTTAAACAGGCTTCCGTTCTCTGATGACCTCTTCACCTACCGATTCCACATCGTTGTCAGGTTCCATTTTTGTCTTGTGCTCCTGTTCTGCTGCATGCTTTAAATTCTATATCCAGCAGTCCATATCCTGCAACCTATCTTGAATAGTGTATGCACTGGTTGTTACCATAACTTATCTAATCGGTACAATTTTTTCAAACTCTCACAAAAAATATAATAAACGATTCAACTTTTTTAAATCTTAAAATAAAAGTTATATTAAAAAATTACATTCTAACAAGATTTTTTATTCATTTTTCAACTTTCATCTCATCTGTATAACCAAACAGGAGATTTTTGCATATCCCATGCAGAACCTGTGTATGAGTCCCTGTTTGCCAATCATTTTCCTGAAATAATTCCACCTCATTTAATTGCCTTTCTTAAGCATTCAACACTACTTTCGTACCACTTATTAAATCTAGTGAATTTTGAAGCATGGGAGCTCACAGAAAACAGTTTTTCTACTGACCGTTCACGTATAACATCACCAGAAGGAGCTTTGCTTGCAGAGCTCCTTATGGGATTGCCAAGGCTCTGAGAACTCCCATTTTATGCCTAAACCATCACCAGCAATCACATGTCCCTTTAATTGATGTAAAGGAAAATGGAAGAGAGTTTTCATGCTAAAAGTCCCACTAGGTATAAAGACTGTTTCTTGGAGACCAGATTACTTCTCTGCTCAAGTTTAGACCAGCTATCACTTAATGCCTCAGTATCTACATTTGAGGAACCTTAAAATTATCTACACCTGAGGCACCTTAAACTAGCCAAACTGGGCTTATCAAAAAAAAAAAAAACTAGCCAAACTGGTGTGTTTCCGAACCACATATAAGATAGCCAAGGAGACTCTTAATGATCTCACCAATCTTTCAACAGTATTGCTGATTCAATGGGTATGATATGATATGCATTGACATGCTCTACTGCAAATCATTTCAAATATTATAAAGCCCCTCAAAACTATTCCACAGAAGTGCATCCTACAAATACAAGACCAGAACTACCAAATCCAATGGCTAGTCTTTCGCTATGATAAGACAGCATCTCTTCCTTTTGTTCAACCTCGACATCATGCAAAGCAAACTGTTGATCGGGAACATAACCAAATTCATTCATCTTTCCTCCCAACTAGTCAAGCTTTTCATATATTTTTTTGCTAAGTGGGTGGGACCTATCTCCAGAAAGAAATTTATGCCTCAGTCCCTTAAGAATAACCCACCTGGATCCTGGTTCTTTTATGATCCCACTATGTTCATCTTCCACCGTATCCTGGAGACATCACCCCATCTATTTGTAGATGCATATAAATTAGATAATAACACATATGCTGCACTACGATTTGGTTCTAAATCAAAAAGGCATTTTGCTGCTCTTTCAGCCACATTCAAGTTAGAATGCATCCTACAAGCACTAAGCAAAGCTAGCCATACCATGGAATTCGCCTTCATAGGCATGCGTCTTATTAACTCCTCTGCTTCTTCCAACTCACCACATCGACCTAGGACATCAACCATACATGCATAGTGTTCAAGCTTCATCTCAATATGTTTACCTTCACTGAAATATTTGAAAACACATCTCCCTTTCTGTAACATCTTGGAATGGCTACATGCAGAAAGCAAACCTGTGAATGTGATTTCATCCTGGTCCACCCCCATACGTATCATTTGGCTAAAGAGAGTCAGAGCCCAGAAGCCACACCCATGTGTGCACAACCAATAATAATTGAGTTCCATGAGACAGTATTCTTGTTACGAATTCTTTTGAATACAGCTAAGCCATCATTTATATTTCCACATTTAGTATACATGACAATGTTGGAATTACTCTCTAAACCTAGCTTAACAGCTACTGCATGGACCTCTTTGCCCCTATCAAGAGCCTCTAATCCACAACAAGAATTCAAAGCACTGGTGAAAGAAGATTGATTAGGAAGGACACCCATATTTATCATGTCCCCAAAAACCGTCAATGCATCCTGATACTTACCATTTGAACCATATCCGGTTACAAGAGCTGTCCATACAACTACATTTTTATGCATTACCTCTTCGAAAGCCTTACCAGCATTCTCTGTTTGCTTGCAATTTGCTTAAAATGTTATAAGTGAAGCATATATAAATTCATCAAAGCAGTACCCTAACTTAATATTATGTCCATGAATCTAAACACCTAGATGTAGAGCTAGTATATTTGCACAAGCTGATAACACACAAACCAACGTGGTCACAGTGGGCTCAACACCAGAACCTACCATCTGCCTAAAAAGACACCAAGCTTCAATGCCGTTCCCATTCTGATCAAGCCCACTAATCATCGAAGTCCATGATATCACATTACGAAAAGGCATCTTGTCAAACAATCTCATAGCATCGTCAAGTCTACCGCTACCACAATACCCACAAAGCATTGAATTCCACGCTGCCACATCCCTCATCGGCATCTCCCAAAAAAAGCGCTCATCCATCTCAACTCTCCCGAACTAACAGAATCCATTCACCATCGTGGTCCAAGAAACGACATTCCTTCAAGCATTTCACCAAAAAGCTTCACGGCCATACTCAAATCCCCACAATCCAAACACCCTTTAACTATCGAATTCCAACAAACAACGTCTTTATCCGAGATTTCGTAAAATAGCTTCAAGGCATCGCGGAGTCTACCATTGCTGGCATAACCGTTGATCATCATGGTGCATAGAGTCGCATCGAGAACGGGGATGTTATCGAGGAGCGCTCGAGCTGCGTCTAATCTGTGGTTCTTTAGTTGAGCAGACAACAATGATTTGTGAGAGGGAGTGCTTGAGTTGGCGTAATCGACCATGCCCAGGAAGCATCCGGAGAAATTAGAGCGTGAAACAGAGGACGAAAAGGCAGCGAGGGGAAATACAAAAATTACGAAAAGTAGGGCGAAACATTAGCATCGTATTCGCTTGTGTAAAGGTCAGATCCGATAGACCATTGTAATAAAGCGGCGGGAAGTGGAACCGCATGGAAAAAATAATTATAACTAGAATACTTATATTGTTAGGAGGGAGATGGGGTAAAAAAAAAAAAAACAATAAACCACTACTAGTAATTAGCTTAGCTAAGAGAGGACCACATAAAGTGGTTTGAAATGATCTAACTATTAGATCAATTGGTTGTGGCATTAAAGATTTAAACCACTACTAGTAAAAAGATACTACAATTAACAAGGGGGCCTATTTTCGTCCTTGCTACCTGACCCCGTCTTATGTGGATGAGCGGCCTCGTCCGGCTAGACTGACTCATCTAGGCCATCCAGCCACCCGAGACAGAGACCAAGAGAGTGACTGAGAGCAAGATAGAGATGGAGGTCCAAACTAGTAACCCAAATCCAACAAAACACCACACTAATCTAACAATGTCAAATCATCCAACAAAAATCATACCAAATAATCAACCAACCAAAATCAAATGAAAATCCAACAAAAAATTGAACGAAAATCGATTCAATACCAAAGAACATCGTGAGATCACAAGTCTCTAGTTTGCAACCACGTCGTGGATCTCTAAGAGCATTGGCAATGGCCTAGCCAAATGCCAATGCCAATCCATAATTTGGCTAGATGTGATAAAATAGCTCTACATTGAACTAGCTAAAAGTCAAAGGTTAAGATTTGAGTTACAGTGAATCTGAACTCCTCTCCAAAGATAGCGAATTTCTGTTCACTAGTGAAACTTATATTTTATTATTTCTTCTACTTTCCCTCCTTTTCTCTTTCATCATCTCATTTCCCTCGTATTTCATTTCTTCATCCCGAAACCAACAAACAAACCCCTGGAGCCCATATCTCCTTTCCTTCATCTTCTGAGACTACAAGCAAATATCAAAAGCTGCGTCTTCTTCAATCTGTGGCTGGAATCTCTCCGTCAGTCCTTCGTCTTCTGAGACCTCAAGCAACTGAGATCAGTTGCGTCTTCTTCAACCGCAAGAAAAATCTCTCTGTCGGTCCTTCGTCTTTTGAGACTGCAAGCTACTTCAATAGATGCGTCTTCTTCAACCGCAAGCTGGAATCTCTCCGTCGTGAGTCCACGTAGCCATCATCTTTCAGCCCAAAAGGTAATTTCTCTTCCTCGCTCCTCTCTCCCTCTTCTCTGATTAGATTTCCTCTCCTGCTTCTCTTTCTATTTTCTTCCATTTCCTCTTCATCATAAGCTTGATTTTGCGTGTGTTTAGGTTTGCAAGGAGCAATCTGTCACAAGGTTTTCTTGCCGATGAATCATCGTCCAAAAGGTTGCACATTTCCTCCACAAACTGAACTTGAAAATCAAGATTTGGGTATTTCCGTGTAACTAATTTTAGATTTCAGTATTTTGGTTTTTGATTTGGCTATTTCTCTGTGGTCATGCGAATTTGGACTCAGGAATTATGAACCATTTTTAATCTGTCCATTTGCTTAGATTTTCTTAGTTTTTTGCGTAGTGTGATTTTTTGAGAAATGGTTGTTTCGCTTGATTTGTTGAGAAAGGGTACTGAGGTTGTTGCTTTGGAAGTTGTTTGACTTGATTTGTTTTCAAATTTTTGGAAGTTGTTTGACTTGGTTTGCTTGGAAGGTAGTAATTAGAGGTTGGGTAACTAGTTGAGAAACCGTAGTAAAAAACCTCTAAATGCATTTGATATATTTGAAGCATTGTCAATCTAATTGCCAATGTATGAGTTTCTAATAAAAAAAAACATTAAAAGCAGTATTAGAATTTCAAGGATGAAATCATAAGTTAATGGAAAGTTATTGAAACATCCTTTGTGGACATTTAAAATGTGCAACAGTTTATATATGTCTCAATATATAATAGAGAAAAACATTGCAAGTATATTCAGAATTTTGTTTCCCAGACTTCACAAGATTTAATTCACTTTCTGCTTACATCCACTCCAAGGAACATCCACGGCAAGCCTAAAATGGTAGTTGAGTATATTTGGTTGCTGTTTTTGTTGGTATGCATTTTATATTATGCTTGATTTGCATTTGTACATTAAAAATTATTGGACTTTAGAATTCTCTCATGATACAACTTAAAATGTTGAAATTTAGAATGAACTTAAGAGAAAAATTTAAGAATTACCACACAAACTTCTGTGGGTATTTGGTGTGAAGCATCTGAGTTGATTGGGCAAGCCTAAAATGGTAGTTGAGTATATTTGGTTGCTGTTTTTGTTGGTTTGCATTTGTATATTATGCATTTTTGGTTTGTATGAATTGAATGTGCACTTTTTGTTTGTATGGACTGAATTTGCATCTATATGGACTGAATGTGCATTTTTTTAGCAAATATTATTAAAATATATGAAGTGTATTTGTAAAATACAAAAAGAAATTGTCAAATATTATTAAAATATTTAATATAATAATATTATTTTTACTTTAAGATGGCTAGTCCAATGTGGCCAAAAGTTAAGATGACTAATCAAAAGTTAAAGGTATAGCTAAAAGTTAAGATTTTAACCAAATTTTAAACTTGGCAATGACTGCTCTGATTTGTCATTAGAAGAAGAATATGGGATGAGAAGTGGCAGCGGCTAGTAGCGATAGAAACATAAATTAGGATTATATATATATATATAGGTGGCTTGGTGGACATGTGGATATCCTGGGTTAAAAAAAATTTCCTACTATGTTCGCCTGTCCTGTAAATCAGGCGAATTATCTACCCCTACCACACGAGCCGAGAGGGATGCACGATTTGGTTGGGGGACGGACCCCTATTGCCCATGCCTAACTATGAGAAGTGGTGGGGGCAACTAGGGATAGAAACATAAATTAGGATTTTTTTTTTTTTTTTTTTTATATGTAGGTGGGGCTGGTGGATATGTGGATATCCTTGGTTAAAAAAATTTTCCTATCATGTTCACCTGCCCGGTAAATTAGGCGAATTATCTATACCCCTACCACACGAGCCGAGAGGGATGCACAATTTGGCCGGGGGACGAACCCCCATTGCCCAAGCCTAGCTACAATAAACTATTTTAGTGCATTTTGTAAGAGAGTTTCACTTACATTGCCTCCATTATCTCATTCAGAAAAAGCAGGAATATAATAGAATATCTATATATAAAAAACCATTACTGTCGATAATGAGAGTCAGCCCTTGTAGTTGCACTATGGCCCATGCCACATGAATGCAGTTTAGTTAGGCGCACTTGGAAGTTTGAGTCCAATAAATCCATCGATGACACATGTAACAGTCGGAGTTTCGAAGAAACGATGACTCGTATGGCTCATGTTTAGCATGGGCAGCGCATGTACAGATTTGGTTGCCAAAAGGCAGCAGATAAGGTACTTTCAAACCCAATAGAGAAAAAAAAATACAAAAAAAAAAAAGAAGAAGAAGAAGAAGAAGAAGAAGAAAAAACACTATAAACATGAACTGAAGAATAAGAGAGGGAGATAAATAGGGGAGGAGAGAGGAAGTCCTCACTCCCCTAAACCGGAGGGAGAGGTTTGAGTGTTTAGAAAGGTGGAGAAAAGAAAAAATTAGAGAGAGGGAACCTTTTGATACAAGATCAAATTGTTATAACTTTGGACACTTAAATCAAACGGTCTGTAGCTGTCATTGTATTACCTAATCAATCCAAGAAACATGTAATCAAAATATTCATTTGCTTCCATTCTTCAATCCTCCCCTCCTTTAATTTATGCTGCTATAATAACTTCAATGTTGGGACCATTCCTCTTCTCCACAATTATTAATGGGAGTTGTTAACACGTGCCCTTTTGGCTAAAAATCGAAAAACGTGACCCATTGATTTGGAAGGACAATAACATCTGCATGCATGCGTGTATTTCTTTTTAAAAAATGGTGAATGATATATTCAAGTTTCAAATGTACAAATTTTATATAAAATTTTTATAAAAATATAATTAAAAAAACATCCCATCATAAAAAATTGTGAAAAACTCACTTTAATTTTCTTGACAAAGTCCACATATTTACATGAGTCTCGTACATTTGAGACTTAAACTTAATATTACTCATTTAAGAGTCTCATATGAAAAATAGAAAATTACATGAAATATATTTTATAATATTTATTTCACATTAAATACTATTTAAAATATTTATATAAATAACAATAAATATTATAAAGTCGAGTTCATCTGTCTCCTTTCTCCCTCAGAAATTTCCCACTGCGTCTTGTTGTATTGCAAACATTCATTTTGGAACTGCAACTTTTAACTTTTATGCACCAAAACAATGAAGTGAATGTGACCAATTAATCCATCATAATGAATCTACACAATTCCTTTGAATAATAAATATTTCCCTGGCACAAAAATTCCTATTCCATGGCACAAATAATACAAACAAAACTTGGCAAACTCCACACCACTCAAACTTCCCCTAACCTATCTCATATCCCTTCCCTCCCCCTCCATCATTTTCATCCGAAAATAATATTTATTCAAGACTAGCATGCACCCTTCAAAAAATTGCACTCTCGTTTTTTTTAAAAAAAAAAAAAGAAAAGAAAAGAAAAAAAAAAAAGAAAGAGTTATTATCTTATATTTTTACAATCCGATACTTCAATTTTTAGTTTACAAAATTTGAAACCTAAATTTCAAAAAACTTGCAATTAAGTACTTCTGTCAAATTCTAAGTAGAAAATTATCGCTTATTAGTTTTCGATTGACTGAATTAGATATTGAGGTCACATTTCAGACAATCAAAGATTGATGCATTGGTTAGTTTTCTAACAAGTGATTAACAGAAGTACTTAATTATAATTTTCTTGAATTTCATGTATGAATTTTACAAAGAAGGTCTTTAGTTAAACGTAAAAATCTAAATAATGTTGTTAAATATTTTTTTATAAAATAAGAAGTTAGATGAAAAAGAATATTTAAGATGCGATGGTGAAAAACTTCACTTCCGACATTTGTTCAGCAGACAAGCAGTCTATAATTATTCCCTGAGAGAGAGAGGGAGAGAATCTACGCATCCTCCATTCCACGTGCGACGTTTCAACATCTTGCTCCGGAATTCCCAATAAATCATCATCTGTTTCAGACCTTGCTACTGCGCCAGCCTACTTTGCCAAGTTAATATATCCAATTTTGAGACGTAAAACATAAACACAACATTATTTACAGTAGAAAGTTAAGAGAGAGAGAGAGAGAGAGAGAGAGAGAGGGAGGGAGACAGAGCGAGTGTGTGTGGGGGGCACTCAGGTACGTGATATCAGAGACAAGCCACTTTCTGTGAGAACCCCATTGTACGATTCACCCACGAGAGCAGCCCCCCAATTCAATCATGCCATCCGGTCCCAAGAAGAGAAAGGCTGCAAAGAAAAAGAAAAATAAGGAAATCCATAACCCCTCAGCCAAAAACCCTCAAGGTACAGACTTTTGCCCTCCTCTTGCTTTTTCTAATCGGACTCATCCACGCTCGCCTATCTGTAATTCAATCATGCACTCAACTTTTTCTACTTTTGTTTTTGATTTATTACTTTGCCAACTTTGGATCACTGGGTCTTTGATAATGTTTTCTGTTTCGCTTGATTTCAACTCTATCAGACCAGTCTACACTCGCCCATCTGTCATTCAGTTGTACAATTCCCTATATTTCAGTCTGTTTTTTCCTTTTCCTTTTGTCAAGTTTGGTTAGTGGGTGTTTGTTGGTACTCTCTCTTTTGCTTAATTTCAGTCCTACCGGACCAAAGAAATCTTTTTTAGCTGTCATCTCTCATTTATCAATCTTTTGTTTTGAATTTCTTTTTTGGGCGTCGATTTGGCCTATGGGTGTATATTAGTATCCCTTGTTTTGCTTGATTTTGAACTCCTATGATTGGAGACTAACTTATTCCTCGGCCCCTGGATCATGCCTTGTTTATTGTTATTTTTTAAAATTTAGGTTGAATTGAAAAAATAGGTGTTTGCTAAACAGTTGTTTTACTTGAAGTTTTTTATTGTATTGATTGGATTGAATCAACTTACCCTCTGTAACTCAGTCATAATTTATTTATTTACTTTTATTTTCATTTATGGTCGAGTTTGCTTAAAAGGTATATGTTAAGGTGACTCGTTGAGATTGATTTTGATTGTAAATCTTCTGATTGAATCAAACTATGGTAGGAAATGACGATTTGAAATCTCAAGATGGGAAGGAAAGTGATGATGGTGAGGTTAGTAGCCCTGTATCTCGGGACCAGGATAGCGATCAGAATCCATTTAATGAGGGGAGTGAGGAATTGGGGGAGAGAGATTCATCATCCAGTCGACCATATGTTGCTGAGGAAAGGACTATGTTGGGAGTCCATAGTGATGTAGAGGGTGCGCAGAAAATAGGCTTAGAGGATGATGGTGTCGCTGTAATTGAAAGGGAACTGAAATCTGAGGAGAATTCTGAGAGCCAAAATGTTAGCATAGAGCATGTTGAGTTTGCCAAGGAATCACATGATGGGGATGAGCGGAGCTTTAGCAGTACTAATCCAGGTGATGAGCCCCAAATCACCGAGGAGAAACCAGAGGTGGCTTACAATTCAGTTTTGGAAGCAAGATCATATGATGATTTGGATAAGCCGGTTGACTCTTCCCAGGTGGAAGTGACGTGGGTTGCTGATGATGGACTGGCTGGGGAGACTTTTAATTCAATTCCAGAAAGTGCTACTCTTGTTGATTCTCTACAGTCAGTGGTACCTGTGTCCCAAGAGACAATTGGAATGGCCCTAAGTGCTCCAGTTGAGAATCCTGTGATTATGAATGTGGTTGAAGTAAGCGAGGAATCAAGGAAGGGTCCAGCAGCTGTGACGGATTTTTCATTGAAGAAAAGTGAGGAAGTATTTCCTTTATCTTATGAAAATGTACAGGCATCTTCAAACATGGTGGAATCTGTTTCAAATGGATATGAGGGTAAAATATTGCCATCATCAAGTGCTCCTGTTGCTGCAACTAGTAATGATGCAGCACAGGTCAAAGATTCTGTGATTCCTGAATGTTCTGAAAGCCAGGTATTGCCCCCATACTTTTCTTGATTGCAATTTGATTATGGATTCATGGGATAATGCATTGAAGATAAATCTGGTTATCTATTTCTGAGTTGATATCTAGCCTATAGAAGCGACAGCCCCAAAAGTGGTGCAAAGAACCTCCTGGTTGTGTTGCTGTGGATTATTTGAGGTGCTAGCAGGCTTGGGGAGATAAGTTCAGGTTGGGATTATTTAACCCAGTTTATATATATTAGTTTGGCCTATTTTTTTTTTCTAAAATAATTATGCGGTGCTATACTGGGATTTGCTCAAATTTTTCTTTTTCTGTGCATTTCTTCCTCCCAACACACCCCCCCCCCCCCCCCCCCCC
>QEOT01000247.1:148112-206865 GCA_003123785.1 Pterocarya stenoptera
CCCCCCCCCCCCCCCCGGGCAGAGTGCAGCAAGCTTGGCTGTTATTAGGATGTTGTTACTGTTTATGGGAGATTTTGGAGGTATAGTCTATTGATTGATTATGTCAGACTATCTGATAGACAACAATTTTTACATAGTCAGTCTTGTATGACAAACATTAGGATTAGAACAAAGTTCTTATTGCTGTAGAGACCAGTCTTATGGCAGCCAAATGTAGTTTGCCTATCTAGTATGTGTATGGAAGAAATAAAATATGTTTCCATGGAATTTCTTTCAATTTTTTGCCTTGTAATTCATTTGTCCGTTCTTCTTTAGCAAGAATTGGACAAAGGGCCTCATGGTATATATCAATTTCTTGATAATGTAAATTTCACATTTATGACACATGGTCTGTGAGATATAATGGGGTTATATGCTATCTTAGAAGTTTGGACAAGTGCTTAAGAATCAAAGGGTAGGCAAGATATGTTGGTGAAAATTCAATTTTAAGGAAATTAGGATATAATTTTAAAAAATTGTGAATTGTGATGATTGATGGGCGCGAGATGCCTTAGTTGCTACGTTCATGCAAAGGGATAGTATATTTGTTGTTGTGTAGCCTGCATAGTAAAAAAGTTGGTGCATTCTCTCATTGGTTTACTTGTGCCAGAAACCCAAATAAATGGCTTCAAGGACAGCCACATTATGAAGTAAAAGAAGTGTTGGGTGTTCAAGAACAAGCATTTCTGCCTTTTGGATTTCATTGTTAATGGATATATTCCCAGGAGATTGAGGTTACTACTCAGTTGGGATGCTAGGGTAATGAAGTCAAACAGAGGTAAATAGATTAAAAATGGGTATACTCTTGTGTAAGACTGAATTGGGATGATAATTTGAACCACATTTGTTTAATATGAAGTTTCTACGAAGACATGGGAAGGACAGAAAAGACTTGAGAATTATGATAAAGGATGAAAGGAAAGAAAAAAATTTGAGATGCCATGGTGATCAGGCAATGGCTAAACCTTTTAAGTTGAATTGAAGCCTCTGAAAGGATGGACAAGGTAAGTATTAGAATTGTGAGATAAGATGATTGCTCCCCTGCAACTTATTCTTTTGGTCTTGATGAAGTGAAATGAGAAAGTCGGGTCTATGGTTTTTGATTTAAAAAGGTGGCTACTGAAAAAAGCAAAATTAGGTGGCACATTTAGCCAGTTGCCTATTTTGATGCGCTTTTGAAAGATTTAGCTCTGCCAAGACTTCTGCACTTCATAAATATTTCACTCAGCCAAAAAGAGCCCAAATCGTAAATTCATGGTGTTGCCTTTGGAATAATTTTTAATCATTTAGAGAGTTTTAGAGCCTTATACTGCATCATTCAATGGCATTTTTTCAGTTTCTTTCTTCTCTGTTTTAGAAAATATAAAGATTTTCTGTCATATGTCAACTAATCTTGCTTTCAGTTTTAGTTTCTTTTTTTGGTGAAATCGATTCATGAACCCGACAGCTTTTTATGATTGCATTGTGTTCTGTATACCGAATAAAATTGTCTAGTTACACTTTCTATAATGCATACGGCGATCTGCATCAGTCATTCTTCATAGCCATTTATTTTTCTTTCGTCTCTCATAGTTATAATGTAGTGTAGTTTATCCTCTCTCTCTCTCTCTCTCTCTCTCTCTCTCTCTCTCTCACACACACACACACACACACACACACAAACACAGACAATTCAAATTAAGGATTGTAAATCATTCATTTCAAGTTACTTCTTTTTCCTTTTTCTTGTCTTCTCTCTCTCTCTTGAGATTGTTCTTTTGACAGACGAATTTATTAGTAGTTTGTCAAAATTTTATGTTTCTCTATTATGATGAAATAAGCTTAGTTTGAATAAACTACCGAGGCACTGGTATAGGAGCAAAAGTTTCCCTCGTAGGGAGAGCAAAAGTGATTTTCATTTATCGTCGAAATATGTTATGCCATGTGAAATCCTGATAAGATCATCGGGCCCATGTTCCTGTTTCTTTAGTCTCTATAACCTCAAATCTGATATATTCCTTGGACTTTCCTACTACAATTGACTGGAAAGACTTTTGAGTCACACCCAGCAAAGCTCCAACATTCCTCAAGCTTCTTAGTAGTTCTCAGGTTTTGACAGTAAGCTATGTATTTTGGCAAGCAATTTGTGGAGCAGATGTCTTAGCAAGTCTGATAATATTGCACAAGTAATGCACATTTGAGATAGAGACTTCAATTGGTATTGGAAAAATCATTGCAGAAGGTCTTGGATTTTGCAATGTCTGTTTCATTTTCTGCTTGTACATCATTTTCATCCCTGTTGAAGGCCCCAGTGAGCCACACATCACCTTCTGACTGTATCCGAAGCCTTTTGTTTTTTTTTTTTTCTCTTTAGCCTCTTGTATTATGCCTCATGCAGCTTTTGCCTTCACAGACCTTTAAGTTGTGCATGTGATACAAGCAGTAAGTCCCCATTCACATTTCTCTTTTTTTCTTATATTTTTTTTTAACTTATGATGTTTCTTGTGCCTCTGATATTCTGCATCATGTGGTGCTGAACCTTTAAAGGACCTTGGGGATTTGATTTTGGAGACTGGATATGGTAGTCTCTAATTCCTCACAAATTTGTTTTCGGGTTGTATTTGCCTTGCTAATTGGGTTGCTCGATGGTGTGATCTGAAACATCGAAAGAGGCAATTTTTTCCTGCTTGATTGGATCACAATTACCTGCAGAACTTGCTCTTAGGCCTTGTGATTTGAGCAGCTCTTTTATGGCTCTTCAAATTTTTGTTCCTTTTCATTTTTCGTTAGATTTAAGACCATGTATTGCTTAATAGTTGTACAATTGTTTAAGACTTTCTAAATATTTGGTGAATTTATCTCATGCCATGGACTTGCTAAGAAAATAAAAGATTGACATAATCTCCCCCCCCCCCCCCCCCCCCNATAAATTCAGGCAAGAGGCTTGATCAGATAAACAGCTTGAGGTTTGTGGTGATGGTATCAATATTTGTTGGCGGTTTAGTGTCCCTAGCTTTCAGTACATGTCTTGTTAATTTTGTAGTGTTTTTTTTTAATATTCTAAATGGTGTGTAGTACCTAGTTGCTTTGCATTGGTATGGTGGTGGCGCGATGTGGATTTGCAAATTCTTATATGATAATAATATTCCCTTGATTGCTTTCGTGGTGTTTTCTAGTGGATATGAACTCACTCTCTTTTCAAGAAATTTGTGTTTTGCTTTTACGGCATATGGGTTTCTGTTAATGATACAGCCATTCTTTTTATTTCATGCTTGCTGGCTTCTTTTTATTAATGCTTTGATGGATTTGTAAAACACCAATCCATCACGATACATCCCCTCTTCCTCAGATTGTCCGTGGTCAAGATCTTTCCAAGAGAAGCATTCCATACAAAAAAGGCTACTTTAGAGGGCACACAAGACCTACTTTAGAAGTCCTGTGACCAAGTTTTCTTTCTCACTACTTATGTACTTTTTCTTAGTGCTTAACTCGATCATGATGCATTGCAAGGCATGATTTGTGTATCTATCACATTAAATAAGCTCTTGATTGCAACAGAAACAAAGATAGACTTCCCTGCCTAATACTCATCGATTGTTTGAACTATAAAGTCGGACCTTTTCTGTTTGTCAAGCTTCAGTACAATGAAATTGTGCTGCTGTTTCACTTGAAGAAAATCACGCAAGTTGGTGGGACATTGTTGTACAGAAATATAGCATTTTTTTGCCAAACCATTTCTTACTGTTTTTCCATACAAATCACAACAACGGCTAATCACACCAATCACACAATAGCCTGCCAATTCTTTGCCTAGGTTCTTATACAGTTCAAGTGGTAAAAAAAGGGAAAAAAAAAAGAAAAGAAAATGAACACAAGCCACACGAAAAACCATTTCTCTGTACTTTTCAAATTTATCTCCATGCTGCTTCATGAATGGCCGCAATGTATAGAAGTTGTGTCGCCGAAAGGATGATTAGGAATGACTCCATCGTTCTCTGCAAGAAAACATCACTTAGTTTTTTGTCTGATAAAATGGTTTTCAGATTAATATCGAAAGTGCAGGTGATTGTATCCTGTTCTTTTCAGAAAAATGAAGAGGGAAAACCGGTTTCTGGTCCCTTACCAGACGAGCATTTCTGATGCGAAGCTCAATCTCTTTGCAGGCAAACCTGCACAAATGTTTAGCTGATTAGGATCAACAACAAAAATACTTTTATGATGCTTTTTGTCATTACTGTTTGGAGATACAAAGGAAAATTGGAGAGTGGTAATAGC
The DNA here is from genome assembly GCA_003123785.1 of Pterocarya stenoptera. Classification (NCBI taxonomy): domain Eukaryota; kingdom Viridiplantae; phylum Streptophyta; class Magnoliopsida; order Fagales; family Juglandaceae; genus Pterocarya; species Pterocarya stenoptera. Next base: position 152,406 of record QEOT01000247.1, read on the forward strand.
TTACCCCATGGCAAGGACAGTAAGAGTCCAAGCAATAACAGCTACTGTAGCAGCAGATGGCAAACTTTGAGCATTCCAGGTACGAAGATGGTTTAATCCAGATAATGCCGATGCGGCACCAACAACTCCGGCTAGCAAAGCAAACATGACGAAGAATCCGGTGGCAGCATTTCCCATTGGGAAATATATGGGGGAAAAATGCGCCGGAAGATCGAATCCAGGACCAATGATGAAGCCATGATCAATTGCTCTATTCATAGCCCAACCACCGATGCCCAGAATTATGACATACATGCAGAAATTGAGGACCAAAAGGAGCCCGGCGATGGGTTTCATTTGCCGACCAGCCATCCTTGAACAATATGGTTGAGGTCTAGGGTAAGAAGCTGTTGAAAGAGGACAGAACTAGTAGACTTGATACATGTGTTTCATGCAAGAGGGGGTCTTATACATAGCATGGCATAAAGCGTTTTTGGTTCTTTTCTTGCTGAGGTTGTTGGCTACGAAAAGTTCTGTGGTGGTTTAAAGAGGATGCTTGGTATTCAAGGCAAGCCAAAAACGTAATGGATTCTTGCTTGGCTTACATTGATTTCTAAGGTACATTCTTATTCAGGCTTTGTGCCGACAGTGTTCAAGGGAAGAAAGTGATATTCTTTGCCAGTCTCAAAGGAGCAGCTTTAACTGTCCAACTCGGCAACTCATATGCTTTGCCAGTCCCAGAAAACAAACCTAATTGATCTTGTTAACGATTTAGGTTGAAGCTTTCTAACTGACCAAGATTATTCTCTTTGCATATGTTGCATGTCACGGCAATGTGTCTCTTTTTTTTAATTAAAAAAAAAGGATTATTGTCTGTATTCCATAATTTTAATAATTATCCTCACTTATGACAAAAGGGATAGAAATTCACTAAAATTCTTGGCCGAACTCAAAGACCTAAAGTGGAATAAAGATAGACGGAATACATCAACTTAAGCGCAACATTAAACATGACTCTATGTCAAGCAATAAAAATCATTTGGATACAGATGTGAGATGATCCTTATCTAATTTTAACTAATAATTTTACTATTATTCACAATTCATGTCAATTCATCTCATCTCACTATCCAAACAGGTTTTTACTATTCTTACAATAGTGTCCAACAAGAAGGGAAAAAACAAAAAATAAATCGAGAAAAGAGACTCGATCCCTATGAATTCCCATTTTTAGCAAATGATCCAAGAGCAACCAAATTTAAAAGGATACATATGCTATTCTGTACATACACATTAAAAAAATGGCAAAAAGTTCAACCATCGAAGCTCCATGATTATAAAAACTTAATGGCTGAAAAGATAAAAAAGCGAAAAAAAAAAAAAAAAAAGAGTCACAATAGATATATGGAGTCACGTCAATTTCTCCCAACTCGTAAATGTTGGAAATTAAATGGTTTGCACGATAAGTTGTCTTAATTGCATGGAAGTACAAGAATCTACATTGAAGCTTTCCTCGTCCAGCACAGTACAGTTTTTTTGCCTCCGTCAACTTTATTTATATTTTATTTGCAATTTTAGAATACGTAAGTTTAGCACATTTTTAAAATTAAAAAATAAATAAATATGAGATCTAAATAAAAAAAATTTATTTTTTTAATAATTAATTCGATTTTTTTTTTTTAAAATGAGTGTGCAAGACATGCACATTCTAAAACTATATTATGTTGAATAAAGATTACATAGGAATTAACTCAAACTATATGTAATATTACGTAATTCTTACAAAGATAATTGGTTCCTCAACTTATTTCCTTGGTTTTTGACATCGGATGGTACAAAATGAATCTTAAAACATTTTAAAAGTCTTTAAAACATTTAAAACATATCTTAAGATTTTAAAATAAAATTACATTTTAAAAAATTATATATATTCTTTTAATTAAATTTATTTTAAACTCATTACATTCTCAAGTCATTGTGTAGAATATACCATTCACATTACTTAAATGATGAGATTTATGTTTTAAAATTTATTTTTTAAACTATATTATATCATATAAACACTTTAATAAATGTGTTATTCATAAATAAAAATTTTCTTTATTTTATGCACAGCCTAGTTTTGATTATTAACTAGAATGAAAGCGCGGACCAAAATTACGTATTTGGCTCTTGCAAAGAGCCCTTTTCCTTTGAAAAAAATTTCCACAACCTCTTCCTATTTATACAACCTCCACATACCATACTTTTTTTAATTTTTATCATTTTTTTCTTTTATCAAATATTTATTATATGAATAATGAATAGAAAATTTGAAATAGTTTAAAAGAATAAACTAAAAAAAATATTAAAAAAATTTTAAAAATTTAAAAAAAAAATGTGAAGTGTGGAGTATGGAGTGTGGAGGAGATTGTGTAACACCCCATATTTTAGTGTATTTTTATTGAAGGATTAATTTAATTTATTTAAATATTGATTCTCTTGTTTTAAAATTATGGGAGTTTTGAAATATTATTTGATAATATTTTAAGTTGTGAAAATTAATTTTTATGTGTTTTCTTAATATTATTTACTGTTTTGCATTTAAAGTGATCTTTAATTTAAATTGGTTTGTCTTTTTTGGCTTTTAAAATTATTATTGTTTTAATTAAGCATTTCACTGCGTTTGGATTATTTTATTTAGCTAGTAGTTTTAAAATTTTTTTCGTTGGATCACTTTTGTGACCCAAGATGTGAAGGTTGGACCTCATTTCTTTTCCTTTCTCTTTCCCTTTCTTTTTTTTTTCTTCTTTTCTTTCTTCCCGTTCAGTTTATTCCCACATAGCCTCTCTCTCTCTCTCCTATTTCTCTCTCTCTCTCCCGGTACATTTTGGCCTTTCTTCCTCCCAACACAGCCGCCGGCCGTCCATGGCCCTCACTGCCGGCACCATTAGACTCTCCAGCCGCCGGCACCATTAGACTCCCCAGCCGCCGGCGACTTAGCCCCTCCAATCTCAGACCACCCCTCGCCGGCGTTAGCCTCCGCAAGCCGTTTGAAGCCGCAGCCTTCCTCCCCCCATTCCGCCGCCATCCAGCTACCATTGGCCGCCATATTTTCATCACTTCTTCACTGGCCTCTTGCCATCCTAATCCACCTAATTTTGGCCCTGATCTGTTGCCGGAGCCACCTCCACTAGCTCAACTTAGTTTCGGCCTTTCTGGCCTTCCACCGCAGTTTCGGCCGCCACCCACGGCTAACCGTCACTTCCACTAGCTTCACCACCTTCCTTCCATAGGCCCTACCCTACAGTTCCCTAACTTTCGTTTGACCCCGTGTGAATTTGGATATATTGTGTATTTCAACCACAATATTTTTACACTGTAGAGTTGTTGTTTTGTGGCTTCCAGCTCCTCTGTGATCCTCCTAAATTTATTTTATAGCGCTGTAAGTATTTCCTAAACAATCTTTTGAGATTTAAATATATTTTTGCACTAACTGATTTCACTGTGTTCTGGTTGGTTGTTTCGGACTGAATCCGAGGAGAATTTGGGGGTGGATGGATTGAGGACTGAGTATTTGTATGTTGGTTATATTGTGATCTGGTTGGTTGTTGGAAATTGTTATTGTGATTTGGATGGTTGTTGGATATTGAGGTTATGTCTGGTTCATTGCATATTGCACGCATGTTTATGTTTGTAAATTAAAAATTGAGTTTTCGTGTAATTACATTAATGATTATGTTGATATTTTAAAAAATGGGATTTCATATGTGGATTGGATTTTTGGGTGCGTGTATATCACGACCCCAAGCCGAGATAGGGCATTATCTCGGTGGAGCTCCTCTGGCCACTTGGGAGCGAAATTTACTGAGTGACGTCCCTTGGGTTGTCGCCAGGCGACAACGAGATCAGACGATTTACGTGCCGACTCCATCGCCCTTCTGCTGGTGGGGGCTAGAGGATGCCTGGCCAGGAATGCACTGGGTGCAGAACTGGGTATCGCTCGTTATGCAGTCAGGATGTGCGGATGGTCCCTAGGGAAGACCATGATGCATATGGATTAATGAATAAAAGGCTATTTTCTGGAAAAATAACATGAGTTGGATATGTTTATGCGTGTCATTTTCTAGGAAAATGATGGTTAATGTTTTGGGCCATTTTCTGGAAAAATGGTGGAAATGTTTTGATGGAAATGTTTTTGGGCCAAACGAGATTTTTGGCGTGTGTTGGATTTCATGCATATTGCATCATATGCATGAATGGTTAGTTGCTTTAATGTGTTTTTATCTCAGGATTGGTTAGGCTATAACTTACCTGTAGTACCATTTAATGGTACTGCAGATTTTGTTGATGATGATGCAGATGCCGAGCTTGAGGATATGGCTTCGCCAGAGGAGTGACCTGGGATCACTCGGGTTATGTTCTATTTCAGTTTTGTATTTTGTGGGACATTGGTTTATATTTTTAAACGCTTTGTATTTGGATATTTGTATTTAAACTAAAATTCTGGTACTAGTTAACTTATTTATTTTTACTGCATATTTTATTGTGTACAATTTATTTATTGCACACACTTGACACTTGTCGTTAGAATGTGTGACCGTATTGTCATCATCCTGACGTCACGATTCTCGAAATTTTTTATACGTGGGAGTCAAGGCGTCACAAATTTTGTAGCAAAACTCCTCTCCATTACCATCACGTTACCAAAAGAAAAATCTCAAAATAGAAAAGCCATCTCGGCAAGAAGAACAACAAATTAAGGAGACAACTCCAGAAGACAGAACCATCTAACTCGAGCATTGTTGGGAATATTGAGGCCTTGAGCTCCCAAAATGACATAAAGAATTCTAGTTGTTTAGAAATTCCCATGTCATAACAGATTCAAAAGGAAATTTTAATTATATGAAAAAAAAACAAATGTATGATCTCTTTTGTTAAAAATAATAATAATAATAATAAGCAATCCCGCCAATACTAAGAAATCCGGAAAATACTATATTTATATTTTTATTCTACTCTTATCGTACTGTGTTGATATGATATTATTTATCAATTATTGAATTTGTTATTTAAAAAATGAGAGTGGACCTAATGATTGATAAGAAATATCAAATCAACACAGTTGATGAAAATAGAATGAGAGTATAGTATATAATATAAATAAAAAAAATATGAATATTATAATCAACCCTTGAATTTGTTAATTTTAAAAATAATAATCAATCTAATTTTGACAGATAAATGTCACAATAGCATATTGCGATAAGAATATTAAGAATAAAATAAAAATATAATATATTTAAAAATAGAATTGTAAAAGAGTCGTACATAATGGTTGTTCTTTATTACTACTTTTCATACAATATTTTTATAAATTTTTTACAAAAAAAAAAAACTAATATATAGTTATATTTTATTAAAAATATTTCAAATTTTACATTATATTTCTCTATTTAATAAAAAAGTTATTATTAATATAATTTATTAATTTCTTTATTTCACAGAAAACTCGTATGAGCGAAGTGAGTGCCTTCAATCTCCTCATCCACTGGTTTTTTTCCAAAATGCCCCTACTCTAGCCGTTTTAAATCTTTGCTAATTGGCGCCAAACCCATGCCATTCTCCCATCCTTATAACTCATACAAACTCTCTCTCTCTCTCTCTCTCTCTATAGCAAGAAAACAAGCAGGTCCAACACTAACAGATTTCGTAAGGGTTTCTTTCTGACCTTGAACTCCAATTATACACTTTCATCTTCTTCTTTACAAAATTTTAAGTCCTGGGTAATCTTTCTTCTGGTTGTGTGATCTGTTTTCTTTGTAGTTATACACTTCTTCATCTTCTTCATCTTCTTCTTCTTCACAGGAGAATCTATGGGGAGTCGGGAATCCGCTGCTCAGACAGACTGTTCATGGGTTCTTGTAGATGAACAGGATGTACAAACGGACGTGACAGGTGAGGATGTGATTATCTCGAAAGAAGAACTGGTTGGTTGCGAAGAAAGTACGGATGGATATCTTATAGTAAAAGCTGATCAAGGGATCAAGAAGGAAGAAGAAAAGAAGAGTGTAACGAACTCGAATGGAAAAGCTGTGGATTGTTACGAAGATTATTTTATAGTAAAACTGTATGAAGATTTTTTTAGTATTGGATCCGTGCAGAAAGAAGAAAATATTGAAAAAGATTATGAGAATGAAGTTTCTGTTGGGGAGATCATTGAAAGGTTCAAGAAGCAAGAAGTTGAGGAGAAAGAAAAGAGAAATCAGTTCGATAAAAGAGTAGTCTACGAAATGGAATCCGCATCTTTGTTTGGAAATGGTGGAATTGATCCCCTTGAAGAGTGTCGTCGATACTATGAAGAAAGAAGGTTTCTTGAGAGTCGAGTAGCTCAACTCAAACAAGAGGTATCCCTCTTGGACGAGAAGACATCAAAGAGGACAGTGCCGAAAAAATCAATGGAAATTGGGCATCAGTTGAAGCAAGATTACATTAAATTCCTGATTAAGTGCTGTCGTGGGAGTATCGAGATGATTATGGAACTTCTGAAAAATGATGCTCCGACTGAACAGATAGAGAGACAAATTAGCCAATTGGAGGAGCAAATGGAACATGTAAGATCATCAACAGATCCTGAGCTTTGGGGCAACATAAAGTGAAGCTAAGACGGAAGTAGTGACAGAACCAGTCAACATGCAGAAATGTTGTTTCCTAAAGAATTTGGATTAGCAAAAATAGATACAGAATTACATAATAACTGTAGTAGAAACAAGGACCAACTTTTGAGATCATTGGTTTTGCCTCACTAAGTTTGTAGAGAAAAAAAAAAAAAAAAGTCACAATAGATATATGTAGTCACGTCAATTCTCCCAACTCCTAAATGTTGGAAATTAAATGGTTTGCACGATAATTTGTCTCAATTGCATAGAAGCACAAGAATCTACGTGATTAAGCTTTCTTCGTCCAGTGCAGTACAGTTTTTTTTGCCTCCCTCAACTTTATTTATGTTAAAGAGAAATGATATTTGCAGTTTTAAAGTGTTTAAATTTAGTCTATTCTCTTTTTAAAAAGTGAATAAATATGAGATCCAAGTAAAAATATTATTTTTTAAATGATAAATTTTATTCTCTTTTTTTAAATGAATGCGCAAGACTTGCACATCTTAAAACTTTATCTGACATTACTTTTATGTTAATAACCCAATATATATTGAAGATTACATAAGAATTAACTCAAACTATATATAATACTACGTAATTCTTACAAAGATAATTGGTTCCTCAACTATTGGATTAGGAAAAATAGATACAGAATTACATAATAACTGTAGTAGAAACAAGGACCAACTTTTGAGATCATTGTTTTTGCCTCACTAAGTTTGTAGAGAAATAAGGTTGATGAAATCATTTTGGCATACTGTTTCCCAGAAGAACTCCTGGCCATAGCTGTGCAGTTAACGTGCTTTGGCTAATAGTTTCATACCAGAACCATATGTAACTGAGTGATCAATCTTTAGTCTAAGCACTCACTACTTGTTTACAACTTTCAAGCCAGCCACGTGTTATGCCCAGATATGCTTCTGAATAGTGTGCCCTTCGATTCATGATACATTCATCTTTTTCCTCCATCCTCCACCCTCCCCACTCTCCTCTACTTGATCTGGGAGCCTCTTGGTTTCACCTCGATCATTCAATTTCTTCAGTAACTTTATCAGATTTTGGTATGTGACTGAAGGGGGAAGGTGAATCAATGTGCTTCATTTCGTTATCTTGACTGAGACCATCTCTATATGTGAAGAAGAATTTACTCATATATTGGGAATGCGTACGATCGATTCATATATTGGTATGTGTTTTAAGGAAGATTTTAAAACAACAAAGCCACAAAAATAGAATAGATTTGAAAAAATCTTGTCAGTATGAAACACAAATGTGCAAGTCAGCTAGCATGGATTGAGTAAGTCTCGACCCACTTGAGGCTCATAATGAAAACCATGTCGAAATACAGACTCTCAAGGCTCACTACAAAAACATAAGGGTTTCAAACTCATTCATCTTCCTGGCTACGCAACCTAGCAAGCTTGTTGGTCACAACAACATCAAGTTGGGCGGCTCTCTCCACAATTTCTTTCCTCTTCCTTGTGGATACATTGTGTGCAATCTCAGCACAATACGTCCTGAAGAAGAGCAAAAACACAAAAAATAAGCACAAACTGACAAAAACTGAGCAAGTTGCAGTGATGCTGCAGCTTTCATCTACCTGTTGTGCATCATCAGCAGCTCTAGCTCCTTGACATTGTGCACAACAAATTTCTTGAAGCCATTGGGAAGATAATGACGCGTCTTCTTGTCTGAACCATAGCCGACATTGGGCATCAGCGTGCATCCTTTAAACTTTCTTCTCACACGAGAATCAATACCCTTTGGCCTGCGCCAGTTTGTCTGTCAAAGATGCATTCCACCAAAATCAATGATATAAAGAAGTTTGAATAAAAATCGAATGGAGCGCTACTTGCTTTTTAATAATATCAAAGCAAAAATGTAAACAGGGAAATAGTAACAGGAAGCCAATGAGAAATTTCCCGGGCTCACTGTGTCGCAAGACCTGTAAGTAATTCAATCTATGCCCCTTAAACGAAATGACCAGCCACAACAATGTATAAAGTCTGGACATCAGATACAACGGGCAAAATAACAATTACTTTACTTTGGAACAATTAATTTACCAGATTTATAATAAAATAACAATAAACCTTAGGATTATTAATAAAATAAACCTGCAATCTCAGCCGAAAGATGGTGATATTTTACATGATCATCACAGATAAGTCAGAAACGATGAACATTTTGCATCATTGATTGCAGAAATACATTCACAAAACCAGAACAAAAACATTTAGAAAAAAATCAATTCAATACTACATTTAACAAATATTCAATTGAAGAAATAAATGCATCCAAAATATGCAACAGAGTTCAGATGGTAGTGCACGTTGTTATTCATCATAAAACTGCAGAAATGCTGGTTAGGCATCATCATATCTCGTTGCATAAATTAGACCTTTATTCCAAAGAAGTTTCAAATAAGGATTAAAAACATATGTAGACAGAACCAATAAAAATAACATATGTAAACAGAGGGATCAGATTATATAATTTAAATCACCAGCATGCACCAATGGATGCAAGTAAGACTGGGTGTCAAAAGGTAGCATCATATCCCTTGAGCCTTTCAAGGCCTGTGAGAAGACTTGACTCTAATAATTTTTTTGATAAGTGTGAACTTTTTTAAATGCCAGACTCTAATAATAAACGAAAAACAGAATCATAACATAAACATAAACATAAACACAATGGGGTCCGTGAGTTGAAAACGGATTCACCAGACAGCATAAAAATAAAGCATGGAACACTGGCGTCAAAACTCATCACCAAATCCCGTTGTTTCAATTTAAAAAAATAATATCAGGGAAGAAAAATATAAGGTTTGTTGGAGATGTAAGAAACGAAAAACGATGAACATTTTGCATCATTGGTTGCAGAAATACATTCAGGTGTGGTTTGGATGGTGAGATGCGATAAGATAGTTTTAAATAAAAGTTGAATAAAATATTGTTAAGAATATTATCTTTTAATATTAACATTGTTTTGAGATTTGAAAAAATTGAATTGTTTATTATATTGTGTAAAAATTTAAAAAAGTTGTAATCATGAGATGAGTGCACTCTCACTATCCAATAGGGCTTCACAGAACCAGAACAAAAATATTTTTTAAAAAATCAATTCAATACTTCACAATTAACAAATATTTGATTGAAGAAACAAATGCATCCAAAATATGCAATAGAGATCAGATGGTAGTGCATGTTGTTATTCATCATAAAACTGCAGAAATGATGGTTAGGCATCATCATATCTCGTTGCATAAATTAGACCTTTATTCCAAAGAAGTTTCAAATAACGATTAAAAACATATGTAAACAGAACCGATAAAAAAAAAACAAAAACAAAAACATATGTAAACAGAGGGATCAGATTATATAATTTAAATCACCAGCCTGCACCAAAGGATGCAAGTAAGACTGGGTCTCAAAAGGTAGCATAATATCCCTTTGGCTTTTCAAGGCCTGTGAGAAGGCTGGACTCTAATAATTTTTTTGATAAGCGGGAACTTTAAACGCCAAACTGTAATAATATATGAAAAACAGTATCATAACATAAACATAAACACCATGGGTCCGTGAGTTGAAAACGGATTCACCACATAGTATAGAAATAAAGCGTGGAACACTGGTGTAAAAACTCATCACCGAATCCCGGTGATTCCATTTAAAAAAACAATAGCAGGGAAGCAAAAAATAAAAGGTTTGTTTGAGATGTAAGAAAAAAAAAAAAAAGGATACTTGTGCATAGTGCAGATAAGATAACATTAATTAAAAAAGGGTTACTAGAATCAGATAAAATGTCCATCACCATCTTGCATCATGAGATGCAAGTAAGACTGGGGCGACAAAAACAATCATCATTTTCACCCAATACAACATTAATAAAATATATGTACCAAATCAGTCTAAAAAAACAAAACTTCGAAGGGAATAAGTTTGAAATGCCTGAACAAACAAAAAAGCTATAAAGAAGTGACTCTGATATGAGTATTTCTTACATACCTTGACAGAGATCTTGCGGTCGCTCTGCGGCCTCTTAAACTTCTTGACCCGCTTCTTCACGATCTTCTTCGTAAGCAACGGCACCGCCATTTTCTCTTACTTTCTGCAACACGTATCACGAAGAAAAACATTTGTTAGCTGGGACTTGAATAAATCGTAATAGATCTGAAACCCTAAACACAAAGAATATCTAAGTCTTAGAGACGTCGAAGTATCGAAACAGCTTAACGTATACAAATGCTGAAGAACTAAGAGAGAATGGGAGAGAGGCTTACAGAGAATAGGCTTTGCTTAGCGGCCGAGCTTAGTGTACCGGTGCATTTCTCCAGTATATATAAGCGATGAGGCTGTCGAATTAGGGTTTTAGAATTGGCGTCAGACTTTAGGTCTGTTTGGGAATCAGGATAAAGGGTTGAACCGGCTCTAGTTGTAGTTTGGAGCTAATCCACTTTCCATTTCAGACGGGTCCAGTGGACCTCAACGGCCCGGTTTGGATAAAGATGGCCTACAATTCATTTCATCTAATTATTACAATTTTTTAAAATTTTAATACAATATATAATAAAAATTTTAATTTTTTTTAAATCTTAAAAATAATAATATTCTAATAATATTTTATTCAAATTTTAACTTTCATGTCAACTCATTATCCAAACCTCACCTTAGATAGCAGTTGAGTTTGGTTGTTGACTTATCTCAAACTCAACTTCCCATAAAAAATAAAAATAAATAAAAAAAACTTATCTCAATCTACTTCATATATTTTACGTAAAAACTTGTCTCAATATAAAAAAACCAAACTCATCTTAATGGAATCCATAAAATACAATTATTCACAACTCAACTCAACTCATCTCAACATCCAAACTTAACTTAGAGTGAGAATAAATTATTAAAAATTTTGATCAATAACTCCGTTGCTTTGCTTTGCCTAGATTGAGATTAATTTTTTTAAATAAATAAACACTTCATGCTATGTGTTATTGGATTCTTCCATCACACATTCCGTCTACTGAATAACCGATTGCTCACCTTATTTGTAATGCGTCAATAGAATTGCGCATTTGTCTCAGGTCTACTACTTTTCCAGAAGCACTCACATGCTTTGTGCCCAAATATGCCTGATAATTTCATATTTTTCCTCTATTCTCCACCCTCTTCACTCTCCTACTTGATTTGGGAGCTTTTCCTTTTGTTTTACCCCTGTCGTTCAGTTTCTTCAGCACCTTTATCAGATCTTGCTAAATGACCAAAAGAAAGGTGAATCAGTGTGCGTGCTTCATTCTGTTCATAGGCAGAGACCATCTATGAAAGGTGAAAAATAATTGCATTCATGTATTGGAACTATATGATTCGCATTCACTATACTTCAAGAGTTATGTTATTTGTAATGGAGGGCCTATAACGGTAAAAGAAACTCATTCGGAATAAACAAGCCAAATATGAAAGGAGCCAAATATAAAAGACCATTAATTGAACAAGAGAAGCTAGAGTATCCATAGTTCGACAAAGTCAAACATCCGCGTATAACTTCTTACGGGAAAATAGGGATCTCATGCAGATACGTGACCAGTTCAGTTACGAGATTGCACCAAAAAACTCGGCTTCACGTACTAATAAACTCGGCATCAGATAAACATCATGTGAAGATTCTATAAATACCAGGTAACCCTCAATAGCAGGGGATCGATCCTTTTCTTTTTCTATGATTCCTAAATCATCTTGGAACTCTTACTGACTTAAGCATCGGAGTTTTCCCAGGCGAATCACGCCAACCATACCTTGATTCTTACGCCGGTTAACGGTGCAGACTGGAAGTGAAACACGTCCTTTACACTAGCGTCATATGTGGGATCTCTGTACTCTCTTTACGTGGTTCTCATATGCCAACTGTAACCCATTCTGTGGCAAGCTGAGCAATGGATCCATCTATCGAAGTGCGGCTAACAGCAGCTGAGGAAAAATTGAAGCAGACATTGGAAGCCATGGAGGTCCTGAAAAGGGAAAACGAGGACTTACGGCGGAAGAATGCTGAATCTAGCAATACCGTCGTACCCGCCCATAGTGAACAGAGAGAAAGAGAAGAACCATCCAACATGGAGTCGAACCTGAGACGAACGGAGAAAGAAATGATGCATGATGAGCTGAAGGAGTTAGCAGAAAAGTATGAAGAAATGGCAAAAAAGATGGGAGGGACTTCCTCGGTGGAATGCTTGCTCAACCAAAGGGACCTGTCGTATAGCAAGCGGATTTTCGCTGTGCCCCTCCAGCCAAAATTCAGGGTACCCCAGGTGGACATGTATGATGGATCCAAAGATCCAATGGACCATCTGGAGAACTTCAAAGCCCACTTTACGCTCCATGGATTTCCAGGCGAAATAGTGTGCTGGGCTTTCCCTTTAACCTTGAAGGGAACAGCGAGAGGATGGTTCGGAACCCTCCGACCAAGATCGATAGACAGTTTTGAGAAACTGGCAAAACAGTTCTTAACACAGTTTATGCCCAGCAGAAGGCGTCAGCGCCCAGCCGCCTACCTGCTGACATTTAAGCAATGAGAAGATGAGGACCTGAAGACCTACCTTACCCACTTCAACAAAGAGCGTTTAACAATAGACGATCAAGATCAGAAGATAACCCTTGCCGCCCTCTTAGGCGAAGTATGGCCCCAAAGTCCCTTTATGGCAGAACTGGCCAGGAAGACCCCATCCATTCTCAGAGACTTCATGGACAAAACCGATGATTTTGTCAATGCTAAAGACACACTACAAGCCTTGGTAAATCCTTGGAAGGTGAGTGGAAGGCATGAATGAAGAGGCGGGCAACTTGACAGGAAGGCCGGAGTGAGTCGGCAAGAGAAAAGACGAGAGAAGAGGTCAGACCACAATCCTAGGCTAGTGCATAATAACTTGAACGTGCGAGGAGATGAGAAGGACAGTGAGGAGCGGCGTCAGCCCAAAACAGGCCGTCGTTATTGCAAGTACCATCAAATTGGGTCTCACTAGACTGAAGACTGCACAATCATGAAGAAGAGAGTGGCGGAACTAACAGGAATGGGGGAATTAGAACGAATGATTGCAGAACGTTCTAAGCCTAGAAGACGCCAGGAAACTAGGCGGGGAACCGAGAGAAGTAGAAGTCCTGAGCAGCGACGCCAAGCACACAGCCGCCAAAATAACGGGAGCAGGGCACCCACAAGGGGCGAAAGGGATAGGCCGCCCATAGGAGAAATTCAGACCATAGCAAGAGGGTTCGCAGGAGGCGGCATGTCAACATCCAGCCGGAAGGCGTACGCACGGAAAGCTAGATATGAAGAAATTTATGTGGCGGACAGAGCCCCAAAGCAACAAAAACTGAGTGTCGACCGAAAGATGATTTCCTTCAGTGAAGCGGATCATGAAGGAATATTATACCCACATGATGACATCTTGGTAATCACTCTTGTGATAGCCAACTACACAACTAGGCGGGTGCTGGTCGATAATGGGAGCTCAGCAAATATACTATTCTGGGAGGCGTTTGTAAAGATGAGGATCGATGTCAGTAGCTTGAGGCCTTCCCCAACACCGTTAAAAGGCTTCTCTGGGGATACCATCCTACCCGTAAGAGCTATCACCCTCTCGGTGACCGCCGGATCGGGGGCACAAACGGCAATGACCATGATCGATTTCTTGGTAGTAAAGGTCCCCCTCTTCTTACAATGCCATACTAAAGAGGCCAACGCTCAATCATCTTAGGGCAGTGACTTCCATGTACCACCTCAAGATGAAGTTCCCGACCGATAACGGGGTAGGGGAATCATGAGGCGAACAGGTTTTAGCATGAGAGTATTATGTACAGGAACTAAGAAAAGGCCGGGGTGAGGTTTGTATTATGGCAGAGCAGGATGAAGGGCTAGCGCCCCCCTTCCTCCTTCACTGGCGGCAACCTTACAAGAGGATGCGGAAGTCAAGGACGAGTAGAACCATCAGCATGCTGAGATCAACGAGCCATTAGAGCTTGTAACGTTACACCCCGACCGCCCTGGGTCTACAACACGCATTAGGACCAATATGCCACTGACGGACAGAGAGGCATTGAAGCAATTATTGATCGAGTATAAGGATGTCTTCGCATGGAATCACAAAGAAATTTCGGGTATAGATAATGAAGTTATTGAACATCGCTTGGGCATGGACCCCACGCACAAGGCCGTACGCCAGAAGAGAAGGTCATTCAATACAGAAAAGTATACCGCCATTAGTGAAGAGGTGGAAAAGTTGCTCGCCGCCAGATTCATCAAGGAAGCTCACTACCCAGAATGGTTTTCCAACGTGGTCATGGTGAAAAAAGCAAATGGAAGATGGAGAATATGTGTAGATTTTACTGATCTGAATAAAGCATGCCCCAAAGACAGTTTCCCCTACCACGCATTGACGTAATCGTGGATGCAACAGTGGGACACCGTATGTTGAGTTTCATAGATGCTTACTCAGGTTATAACCAAATATGGATTTACACGGCGGACGAGGAAAAAACCTCATTCATAACAAACCGAGGATTGTATTGTGCCATTTGGGTTTAAAAATGTAGGAGCAACATATCAAAGGTTGGTAAATCAGATGTTTAAAGATCAAATTGGGAAGTCCATGGAAGTTTACGTGGACGACATTTTGGTAAAAAGTAAGGAGTTCACCCACCATCTTAGCGACCTAAGGACGGCGTTCAAAATTTTACACATTACAGGATGAAACTGAACCTTGCAAAGTGTGCTTTTGGGGTAGAGTTGGGGAAGTTTTTGGGTTACATTGTATCTGAAAGAGGAATCGAGGCCTCTCCTAAAAAGATAGTTGTCATACTCAACATTAAACCACCCAAGAACCTGAATGAAACTTTGCAGTTGGCAGGTAGGGTAGCCGCCCTAGGGAGATTCATCGCTCTGTCAACAGACAAGTGTCTCCCTTTTTTCCAGGTATTAGGGAAGGTGCACCCCTGAAACGAAGAATGCAATGAGGCATTAGAGAAGTTGAAACAGCATTTGACCAACTCGTCACTCCTAAAGCAACCACAGAAGGGTGAAGTGCTTCACGCCTACCTAGCAGTTTCCCCGAACGCTATGTCCGCCGTCCTAGTAAAAGAGGAGGGGATAACTCAGCATCATGTGTACTACACAAGTCAGGCCCTCAGGGGAGCTGAAGTAAGGTACCCAAAGATCGAGTTGCTAGCTTTTGCCTTAATAACGGCGGCTAGGAAACTCCGCCCGTATTTCCAAGCTCATACAATAAGAGTACTTACGGAGGCCCCTTTAGCCAAAACTTTGAAAAAACCAAACAACTCGGGAAAGTTGATTGGGTAGTCAATAGAGCTAAGCGAGTTTGATTTAGAATACGAGCCAACGAGGGCGATTAAAGGGCAAGCTCTAGCAGACTTTATAGCAGAATTCTCAGGTTTCCCTCAAAAAGACACAGCAATCCCAGCAGGAAAACCGTGGATACTATTCGTCGGTGGCTCATCTTGCAAGGCGGGCGAAGGCCTGGGGATACAACTGGTAGATCCCAATGGAAAAAAGCAATACTATATGGCAACGCTGGCTTTCAAAGTAGCAAACAACGAAACCGAATATGAAGCGCTCGTGGTAGGGCTTTTCATAGCCGTCAGGATGGGAGCAACCGAGGTGGAGGTCAAATCAAATTCACAAGTAATTGTAAATCAAGTTTTAGGCCTGTATGCAACAAAAGGGGAAAGATTAAAGAAGTATCTGGAGCTTGTCTGGAAAGCACGTGATCTCCTCATGTATTTCAACATAACTCAGATCCCAAGGGCGGACAACGAAGTGGTGGACAAGCTGGCTCGGACAGCGTCGGGCATGGAAGAAGCACATCTCCCATGCCAAGTAGAACAAAGAGTCATCGAAGTCCCAGCCATTAGGGTGGAGGCAAGCGTCCTGAGTACCAGCATCCCTGAGTGGGCAAACAAAGTGGTTAAGTACCTAGTTAAGGGACAGCTACCAGAAACAAAAGAAGAGACGAGAAAAATAAGGAGAAAGGAGACGAGGTTCCTACTCATTGACGAAGTCCTTTATAAAAGGGACTTCTCCTCCCCATTACTGTGATGCATTTCCACTCAAGAAGCTCAACATGTCATGGCAGAAATACATGAAGGAATATGTAGAAACCATTCGGGTAGAAGAACTTTGGCAAGAAAAGCAGTGAGAGCAGGGTATTACTGGCCCAACACATTGAGGGATGCTCAAGAATTTAGTAGAAAGCACACCGAATGCCAGGTGTATGCACCTATACAGCACGCCCCTCTAGAATGGCTAACATCCATGACCGCGCCTTGGCCTTTTACCCAATGGGGCGTAAACCTGGTTGGACCATTCCTGCCAGGAAAAGGTGGAGTAAAGTTCATGATCATAGAGTAGATTATTTCACGAAGTGGGCGGAAGCGAAACCACTAGCGTCCATAACCAACAAAGCGGCGACAAAGTTTCTATGGAGAAACATTGTTTGCAGGTTCGGGATCCCTCAAAGCATAGTAACTAACAACGGGCACCAGTTTGACTACGACCATTTTAGAGAATGGTGCACGGAATTAAAGATCAAAGTAAAGTACTCCTCCCCAAGTCACCCTCAAGCAAACGGTTAAGTAGAAGTTACGAACAAAGCATTACTCTCGATCCTGAAGAAAAGGGTTGCGGAGAAAAAGTGTGAATGGGCAGAAGAGCTGCCTGGAGTATTCTGGGCGTACAAAACTTCGCCAAAAACTCCAACAAGGAATCCCCTTTCACATTAGCGTATGGTTGCTAGGCAGTAGCACCAGTCGAAGTAGGGCTCCCGACTTATAGAACGAGTTATTTCTCAGCCGCCCAAAACCATAAAAAGATATAAGAGTACCTCAACTTAGTAGAGGAAGAAAGGGAGATGGCGGAAGCAAGGATGTTACAAGAAAAGACCAAAGCCAAGCAGTATTTCAACAAAAGAATAAGGCCCAGGACTTTCAAAGTAGGGGACCTAGTCTTAAAGAAAAGCGGGGTGACCACCCAGGGTGAAGGAAAAATGGGGCCCCGATGGGAAGGACCCTACCTGGTAATAGCCAACAACAGGCCGGGGTCATACCGACTAAAGGACAGCCAGGGCAAGGAATTACCCCATCCGTGGAACGCAGAGTATTTGAAAAAATTCTATCAATAGATTTTACAGTATTGTTACTTCTGTTAAATTTCATTTTTTTCCATTCTCGAATTATTACGTTTGTGCTCGTAAATGCAAGGTTATTTTAACTACTCTATCATTGCTCATAACTTGTTGCATCTCCTTTTGATAGTAGGCTCTCAGCAAAAGAAAAACATCACACCAAGTAAAAGAGGGTGCGTAGGTGCTCAGACCACGCCATCTCTCAAACACCAAAAACAAACCTTCGCAGCTTATGGTGCCAAGTAAAAAATGGCGCGTAGGTTCTCAGACCATGCCATCCCTTAAACACCAAGAACAAGCCTTCACATCTTGTGGTGCCAAGTAGAAAAGGGCGCGTAGGTCCTCAAACCACGCCATCCCTTAAACAACAAGAACAAGCATTCGCAGCTTGTGGTGCCAAGTAAAAGGGGTGCAGAGGTCATCAAACCATGCCATCTTTTAAACACCAAAAACAAGCCTTCGCAGCTTATGGTGCCAAGTAAAAAAGGGTGCGTAGGTCCTCAAACCACGTCATCCCTTAAACACCAAAAATAAGCATTCGCAACTTGTGGTGCCAAGTAGAAAAGGGCGCGTAAGTCCTCAAATCACGACATCCCTTAAACACCAAGAACAAGCCTTCGCAGCTTGTGGTGCCAAGTAAAATGGGCACGGAGCTCATCAGACCATGCCACCCCCTTAAACACCGAGAACAAGCCTTAGGGGCTTATAGTGCCAAGTAAAAATGGGCGCGACATATGAAACTCCAGCAGCCAAAAGCTAAAACGAAAAGTTCGAAGTACACGGCAACGTGCTTAGCAAATGTATATCATTACAAGTTTCGAAGCAAGCAAAAGGTCCAATATCAAAAGAAAAAGTGTACATCAAAGCAAAGAAAAAATGTATTCAAAAAAGAACAAAAAGGGGCGTGGGGGCTATGAAGAGTCATCAGGTGGCGGCAATGGGGGAATTCTTATGAAGGCATCATGCATCTCTTTCCGCCCAAATATATCAGCCCGAAGAAGGTTATTCTCCTTAGGGATTAACGGCTTCCAGTCCAAATTCACAAGGTCCATGGCAGGGTTAGTCAAAAGGTAGGACCTAAGCCTTAGAATGCCAGCGCCATAGCCATAACCAAAGGCGCGGTTTCTGGTATCAGGAACATTAGCCAACTGACTACGCAAGCGCCCAAGTTTAGCCCGGGCGTCGGCAAGTTCGCTTCTTTTCTTAGTCAAACGCTTTTCCCGAGCCTCAGCTTGTAGCATGTCTATCATAAGTTCTTCATCCACATCCTTGCGATCTTCTTTGTACTTGCTGTGATGCTCCTCGAGCTCTTGCAGACTCCCTCGCACCAAAGAGAAATCAAGGGCAAAAAGACGAGCCCTCTCCGTTGCAGCAGCCAACTGGTGAGATAGCTTCCGAACATATTCCTGCGAGCGACTCAACTCTTGGCGAGCTGAGTCCTGGTCTTGATTGAGGGCGAGAAACTCAGACTTGAGGGCGGGCACCTCGGCTTCAAAACTTTGCCGAACTTTGAAAAGTTGGGACCTTGCTAAGTCCATCTCAGATCGAAGAAACTGCAAAGCGTGGTTATCTCTATCCTTCGCCACTTGTGCAAGGCGGACAGACTCACGAAGTTGAAGGATTACTTCCTCACGGATATCCAAGTCCCCTTGGAACGAATGAGAGTAACCTTCCAACTGCTGCAATGACACCTAGAGTTCCTTCGTCCTCTCCAACAGGGCTTCCAGCTTAGCCCTATCCGCCTGCCATCTCTTTGCTGAACACTCTACAGCTTCACACATCTTCCGCCGCTCAAAGACTTCTTCTTTTGGGCGAGCACGATCTGCCACGATCCATGCCGCTAGGTCATTGATCCCTGCAAAAGAAAATAAGACCACCCAACTAAAAACTACTTGATAACAAAAAAAAGAAGGGAAATACGCCAGTTGATACCTTTAAAAACCAATCTTTTAAATGGTTGGCCATCTAAACAACAGCTTCAGTTTGGGCGTTGGCAGAAGAAGAAGAGGCTTCACCACTGGCGGCACGACCAAACTCCTCCAAGGGGACCATCGCAAGTCCTAAATTTAAGTCCGCCCCCTCCTCAATCAGAGTCTCAAGACAGATAATTGGGATAGGAGGCTGGGGGCGAGCTAGATCAGCATCGATCAAGTGAGCCTCTCCCTATGATGGGTTGCCCCATTCCTTTTCTTGGAGGGACTCTATCCCTTCCCTGTGGAATGGGGAACAGTGTGAAGGAATAGAAGGCCCATCGCCGCTCCCAGCCGGCGCAGGGGTACTCCCCCCAGATATAGTGGCGGGCGGGGTCTCAGGAGGAACTTGAACAACCTCCATCTCGGCACAAGCAGCTTCATGGCGGGGAGGCGTAAGCTCGGTAGCACCAACCCGCTCTGCCCCTCGAGCGTCCAAGTCTTCGCAAACCTTTGGGCCCATAATACTATCAAGATTCAGTGCGGCTGCTACTTCAGCATCCAACTCACCCCCCTCACCCGACCTTCCACAACAGGGAACTCAGAAATGGGAGCGGTTGATAGTGGATATGCCGATGAGGGGGGATTGACCTAGAAGGTGGCGGCCAGATCAAAAAGGGCCATACTGTCCAGACTCTCAACGTCCAATAGACTAAAAGACCGCTGCTTTGCAGAAGAGTCGCGGGGTGATGGATGGGCAGCAGTAATTGGCAAGGAAGGTCGTTGAGCCTGGTAGCCCCCCGAACGGACATCAGTTTCCTCCTGCTACTGAATAGGCGAACGCACCTGGGCGCCCTCCAATGGCGCCGAGTTCTTGAGAACGTAGGCGTCTGAACCATGGCCCCCTCCGAAGCCACCATGGCTTTCTTTTGCAAGAGCGACAAGCGAGGGGAGCCTTCAGAACTAGCCTTTTTTCTTTGGCTCGCGTCATCATTCTTCTTTTTGCTCCTTACTTCTCTTCTCTCCTCACCTCTTTTCTTCTCAGATTTTTTCTTCTTAGCCCCTTCCTGCTCAGGGTGGCTATCCTCCTTACGCCCAACGGAGGGTTTAGTCTTCTCAGAGGGTTTTTGTATGGGAGTAGGAATCAAGTCCGAAACCATAAACTGAAGCCCTTGAGCTTGGGAGCGGCTGGGAGACATTAGGAAATAGTCTATGTTATCAAGTGTCAACAAAAGATCGGTCCACACTTCTTCCTCATGGGCTTTGGCCTAAGAACGGACGATCTCAATTCGGGACAGCTCCCGACGCGATAAAGGAGGCATGGTTAACCACACAGTTTTGTCCTCAGGAACAGGGCGCCAGATCACCCTAACAGGAAAATCTCGAACGAGGCCCCCCCGGCAGGAAAATCCCAGTTTATACCGGTGATAAAAAAAAACTTAGTATTCCAAACTTTAGCATTTGAATGGAGGCCCTCAAAACGAACCAAAGTAAGCCCCCTTTCCTTTTTACGGAAGCTAGCAATATTGCTCTTAGTAGACCGCAAGCTATAAAAGGCTAAAAGTTTTTGAGCAGTCAAATCGGGGTAAACATCCCCAAAAGGCTCCAGGACCATGTGATAAACAATGCAAGCGCATAGAAAATCCTCAAAGAGTGAGGATGGATTTGGACGGGAGCTAACTCAAGCAAGTCTAAGATATCACGAAGAGGACGGTAGAAAGGAAGCCTCAATCCGTGGGAAAACATAATGGTGGACAAAGCGGTCTTGCCTGCATAACCCTTGTTATCACAGCACCCCAGCCGAGAAATCTCTATGTTGGCATTTGCAGGGATGCCGAGCTCTTCCCCGAAACCCAGGAAGATTTTTCTCCCGGAGAATAGAACGTCACCAATGACCCTCAAAAACCATACCCGCCGGGACAAAGAAAAGTGGGTTAGAGGTATCACCTTGGTCGGTCATTAAGATTAGAGGAAAGAAAATGCAAGAAAACAAAGAAAGCAAGATGGACGAGTAACAAGAACAAGAAGGGAAGCACAGACGCAAAGAAGAGAACGAGTAAAGAAAGAATAGAGAAAGAAGGGAAGGGATATTTAAAAGAAAAGGAAGCGAAACGTCAATAGTCATGGGCATCATGATCTGACACTAAGGGCAAAAACAACCATCACACGAAAACCTTCTCCCTTTTCGCCACGTCAGCAAGAACCATAGGGGTTTCTTCAAAGAAAAGGAGAAGGGGGAAACGGTGCAAAATGAAGAATGTGAA
Organism: Pterocarya stenoptera; assembly: GCA_003123785.1. Lineage (NCBI taxonomy): Eukaryota > Viridiplantae > Streptophyta > Magnoliopsida > Fagales > Juglandaceae > Pterocarya > Pterocarya stenoptera. Next base: position 174,376 of record QEOT01000247.1, read on the forward strand.
AGGTCGGCTGGAACCCAACTGTACATGCACGGGTTGGGCCTATCCCAGTAGCCGTCCTACACGCCAAGCACACCGTACAAGCCCATAATCAAGGGCCCATAGCAAAGATCACAACTACTTATAAAGACACAACATTAACAGACATTTAATTCCCCACGCCATGAGGCAAAGAGAATTAGTGGGGTAGCTGGAGGGCCTATAACGGTAAAAGAAGCCCATTCGTAATAAGCAAGCCCAAATATGAAAGGAGCCTAATATAAAAGGCCCTTAATTGAACAAGAGAAGCTAAAGTATCCATGGCCCGACAAAGTCAAACATCCGCGTATAACTTCTTACGGGAAAATATCGATCTCATGCAGATACGTGACTAGTTCAATTACGAGATTGCCCCAAAAAGCTTGGCTTCACGTACCAACAAACTCGGCATCAGATAAACATCATGTGAATATTCTATATATACCAAGTAACCCTCAATAGCAGGGGATCGATCCTTTTTTTGATTTCTATGATTCCTAAATCATCTTGGAACTCTTACTAACTTAAGTATCGGAGTTTCCCAACCATAACGGTGCAGACTGGAAGTGAGACACGTCATTTACATGTAACATCGTTAATGTAGCCTCCACATGACATTAATGATGTGGCAGACATATACTGGGGTTGCAGTTAAGGCCTCGTTCGAATAATGAAAAAAGATGAGATTATCTATAAATAGTAGTGAAATGGTTTAAGTTAATATATTTTATGGGATTTTGGGACACGAAAGAAAAAAGTTGAATAAAATTATTATAAAATTAAAATATTCTTTTTTAATATTATTTTTATTTTGAGATTTGACAATGTTGAATTATTTTTTGTGTTTTGTTTAGAAGTTTAGAAAAGTTGTAATGATTAAGTAATGATTAGGTGAAAAAATAAAAAATTTGAAATTGAAAAGTGTTTGTATCTGTAGTATTTGGATATTGAGTTGAGATAGAATGAGATGAAAAGATTTTGCTGTCCAAACCAAGCCTAAATCTTTTCCTTATTTCAATAGTTTCAAATCAATGCATGTCTAACACATTAGCACGGTTACGGCAGTGTTAGCCGGTGGTGTTACAAGTTGGAAGTAGCATTACTCTAATTTCACTGTCAAATTTCCATAAAACAATCATGTAAGATGGATGATCTAGAATCTCTCTTTAAGTGTGTTTGGGGTGCTAAAACAAACGAGCGGGTAGGCTTTTCTTAAAAAGTAAGAAGCAGGTGCAAGAGGTGGGTGAAACTACCTACCTACCTTGGTTTCACTCGCTCGCTCTGCATAAGGGCCAATGAGTAATTCTTTATATAATCGTGAAGTGCGTAAACGCCGCATAATCGTTTTGAAGAGTGGAGTTTACTATTAAAAAAATTAATTTTTTCATGTGAGTCTCATGTTTTAGTCACTTTTTTCAAAGCGATTACGCGACTGTTATACAATTCACGGTTGCAAATATCTTTTCTCAAGGGTCAATATATAAGGAAAAAAAAACTATTTTTTCATTTCGTCCATTATCTCCTCTCTCAATCTCTCTCGCTATGTGTTGAACTAAGTTGAGTTGAGTTAAGATGAAAGTTTAAAGTTGAATAAAATATTGTTAGAATATTATTTTTTAATATTATTATTATTTTGAGATTTGAAAAAGTTGAATTGTTTATTATATTTTGTAATGAGTTGAGATGGATTTTCCTAAATCTCCTTCATTGCCAACCTCAATCCCGCAGCACGTCTTTTTCTCCTTCTCCTCATTTACTTTTTTTTTTTTTTAAAGCAGTGGGTCTAAGCAAAAAAAAAAAACCACGACCACAGATGCCCGTAAATTTGCAAAGAGATCCACGCCGAGTTGAAAAAATCTTTGTGGCATTCTTTATACAGTTTTGCTAGATACAACCGAGAGGTGCAATAAGGGGGTAACTGGATGTACTAGGAGCAATAGCAAAACAAAAAGTCAAAAAGTAAAAAGAAAGAAAGAAAAAGAACTTTCACTTTCTCTCTATTTCCTTCTACCAGCTTCCTGGTTTACTTTCCTCTCTTTTTTTCTACCTTCCGATTAACGTGTAATCCCTCCCTCTTCATCTCCTGCGTAGTCTTTCCTGAGCTAGTTCTGTATTTTTGAATAGATCATCCGGTAATTTGCTTGGTAATTTTTTTTTTTAAATTTCCTTTTTATTTCTAGATTTTTTAATAGAGGTGGGTTTATTTATGGATTTCTGGATTTCCCATTTGGAACTGCCATTGACATCTTTGACAGTAATTTTATCCCCTCTCTCACTCTCTCTCTGCAATTTTCGTACTTTGCAAAAGTCATGTTTGAGTAATCTGTATCGTCTTCTACACCTTGAATCTTGGTTTCCATCCATTATTCTCTTCTTCCTCCTCAATCTCATGATTATCACCATTGGCGTAACTTTAAGACTTGGCAACCAAAAGCACCGCGACCAACAACAACAAAAAATCAAGAAGTGGCAGAAGCCCAAAAACAGTCGCAATGTCCTCAGATTGTTGGATCTTCATCTATGTTGCAGAGGCTCAAACCCATCAACTTTTACTCCTGCAGACAGATTTAGAACCCCACAAGCCATGCGCACACCATTCCAATGACAGCCATTGAAGAAGAAAACAAACCTATCATTATTTTCTCTCCTTGAAAGAAAATGAATAAAAGAAAAAATCTAGCACTCAATCAAAGGAATCGAAAAAGAGTGCAGTGAAAATGGTTGAGGAGAGGGTCATGTGCTTGGTTGAAGTGAAGTATGGTGAGAGTGGGAGAGTAGGGGCACACTAGCTGCTTTTTTTTTATAAAACGGCGCGCCGGTTGCGCGACGTTTACATTGAACGGTTGTAATAAGTATTTTTCTTCTTCATATGGGTTTGGAGAAAACTGTCCTTTACTTTCCATATGTGCAATAGCTTTTGCACTTCTAATAGCATTCCTAATGGATGATGTAAAATACCGTTATTTGTAAAATATGAAGAAACTTGTTCAAAAATGAGCTACAATGGATGTTGTATTTCATCTTTATTTTCCGTTTTACTATAGTGATCCCGCTACATCTAGAAGATACTGTTCATACATATAAAATATTTTTAATTCGTTTCTCTTTCCTGTGAATGCTTATTTCCCCACTACGGAACTTTAGCATAATTTCATTTAGCCCTTGTTGTTTGTTTGGCACAAGTTTTTCCTTTGCGTTGCCTTTGCGCCTGCAGAGCAAAGATCTTTGTTGGTCCTCAATTCGGGCTGCTTCTATTCCGACAAAAAGCTCTCTCTTTACGGTTTCTATTTGACGTTCTTTCTTGGCCAGAAGCCTTGAAACATTGAGAAAAGTTTAGGACGTCGTGGAGAAATAAAATCTAAGTTTGCTATTTTTGGGTGTCAAATATGTGTGCTTTAGCTCTCTCTCTCTCTTTCCTGGGTTATGTGATAGAATAAATTGGTATATGTTTGCTTTGCTAGTCTTACAAGGCTTTGTTCGGTTGCTGAGAACGTCTTGGAAAATTTCCCTTGGGTGGAGAAAAAACAAAAACACGATAAGTGCTCTTTTTACTAAAATTAGTTTAGGTTGCGTTTGGATGTTGAGTTGAATTCAATTAAGTTGAGTTTTTTAAAAATAGTAGTGAGTTGTGTAGTGAAGGTAGTTATGTGGGACCCATCGAAACTGAGTTTAAAGTGTGTTTGGATATTAAGATGAGTTTAGTACTTTTTATGAGAAATTAAAAAAAGTTATGAGTCTCACGTATAAAAATATTTTAAATTGAAAAAGGTTGTGAGTCACACGTATAAAAATATTTTAAATTGGATTCCCTATAAAATTCCCTATAATTTAGCTAAAAAGTGCATTCCCTAAATTTTATTCATCTTTCAAAAACCTTCTACATCTCATTCTCTATCCCTATCTCTATTCTATTAAAATAATATTTCTCTATTCTTTCTTTATTACTTTTTCTCTCACTTCCATTTACAAATTTAACTACTCAACATTTTTTCTTATGTTTTGAACTATTACTCTAATGAATATTTTAAATAGAATTTAAATTATTTTTAATATTTTTAAATTTTTTTTTTCGAAGTTATTTAAATTATTTTTAAAACTATTATTTAAAATTATAACAAATATGAGTACGAGAGAAAGTGTAGATGATTAAAAGAAAAATTAATTTAATTGAAATGAATAAAATATTGATAAAAATGATTTGGGAAATGAATATGGGGATCCACTATTCATTTCCTAAACATTTCTCCTAAAATGGGGAATCCAATGGGGAGGGACTTTTGGAGAAAATCCTATAATTATCCCTAAATTATAGGGATATATGGGATATGGGGACTCCAATGAGGATGCTCTAAGAAGGTTTTGAGTTTGGGATGAGTTTAATAATTTGAGAGTTTGGTGTTTGGATGTTAGACACAGCTTAAAATTAAACTGAACTCAACTGAGTTTAGAAACCAAACACAACAAGTCCATTACCATTAATGATTTTTTGTGTATCACTTTTTAGGTGATGAAGATATTAAAGATGAGAAGATATAGTAAATATCAAAAGATATAAGAACATTGTAAATTAATTAGAGAAAATATTTAAAATAAATAAAAATAAAAATAATAAAAGAATGTTTAAATAATATAGATGAAAAATAAATAAGCTGATGTATGATATATTATAAAAGTGAATATCTAAAATAGAAAAAATAAATTTTAGTGATATATTTTAAAGAATAAAATAGAGAAACCATTGAGAGTGCTCTAAGCTTCTAACCATGCTCATGTCCCCTAACGATTGCACTGTAAGAGTATTAGTAGTTGACTCAATAAAGTTTGGTCAAAATTTAGTTAAAAAATTTACTTTTATAAATTTAACTAGCCACTTTTCAACAATACCAAATAACAGACTCTTTAAATCTATTACTATTCTATTAAAATATTAATTTTAATATTTTCATTTATTTCAATTCTAATTATAATTTGAATATTTATTCATTATTAAAAAATTACACATTAATTTTTTTATTACTAAACCAACAACATCTGTTAAAACCCTGCTTTTGTTGGACATCAAATACTAATAAAAAAAAGTTTTTCATTGTCAACGTCAAACAAAATAGTGACCATAACAGATTCAGAATGTGTACTAAAAGCTTCATCCCATACAGGAATTCGGTGTGAGATTGAGGCTTGGTTTGAGTAGTGAAAATATCTGAGAATGTTTGTGAATAGTAGTGAAAAAGTAATAATAGAATATTGAATAGTAGTAAAAAGTAGGTGAAAAGTAATGAATAGTAGAAAAAGTAGGTAAAAAGTAATAATAAAGTAAAGAATAGTAGTGAGAGTGTTTGAGAATACCTCAGGTACTCTCAGTACCCAAACTAGCCCTGAAGCTCATACGTTTTTGGTTTTTCTTCATTTTTTTCTTCTTGTGAGAGAGTAGCATACAACAGGAAAATGAATTATTTAGTCCAAAATAATATTTAGCGGAGCTGGCCAGATTTGGCCAGTGATATAAACTTAGGCTATAATTACTGTTCATTTGTTGAGTTTATTATTTTATTTTATTGTGCATCTTAGCAAAATTTTAGTCAAATTTTAATTTTGTTGAGTCCATTACAAGTGCTCTAAACTAGTTTGTTACATTCTATTTATTGACTTTTGTAATGACTTTTGCCTACTCCATTTCTTGTACCTTTGACACCATTTTTTGTTTTGGTGACCCTACAGCTACCGCTCCCAACTCTGGACTTCTGTTAGTTATTGATTTTTTTTTTTTTCATACATGTATTTTTTAACATTTTTATATATTTTTTAAAAAAATAAAAAAATCACAATATTATTAAAAAAATACTTTTTTAATTATTAAATAAAAAAAACTAAAAAATAAAATAAAAAATCACATCTATAGAATGAAGCAGTGGGAATAGTATTTTCCTTCTTATTTTGTTTTTCTTGCTCTTATTATTATAAAAAACTATATACAATAACTTTTGCGTCCTCCTTCCCCACTTCATTAATTTTAATTTAATTGATTTTATCACTTTTTTTAATATAAAATAAGTACTTTAGCCAATCACAACAGTAGATTACGCAAAAGTTACTGAATGAAACTCGGTTTGTTGAAATCCACTCCACACCTCCCTTACTGTTTGTCCACGATCGACTAAGTAAATAGTTATTCTCGCCAAAAAAAATTTAAGTTCAAAAATAAAATTACCATAGTAGCAGCAATCAGCATCCTCAGCATTTTCCTTCTGTACGTGGGAAATTCTATTCAATCTTAATTGGAAAATTTGAGTTCCAACACGAGAAAACTGAAGGTAACAATGCTGAATAGATTACGTAAAAATCTCATTAGTATAAACATAAACTAGAAGATTTTCAAACAAAACAAAGCACCAAATGCTGAATAGATTACGTAAAAATCTCATTAGTATCGAAACGAAAGTGTGCTAGCATGGCATGAACTAGAAAGTATCAACCCACATTAGGCCCATAATGAAAACCACGTCTAACTTCTAAGTACATACTGCTAAAAGCTCACTACAAAAACATATCAAGCAAGACATTAAGGGTTTCAAACTCATTCATCTTCCTGGCTGCGCAGCCTGGCAAGCTTGTTGGTCACAACAACATCAAGTTGGGCGGCTCTTTCCACAATCTCTTTCCTCTTCCTTGTGGAGACATTGTGTGCAATCTCAGCACAATACGTCCTGAAGAAGCATAAAAACACAAAAAATAAGCACTAACTGAGAAAAAATGAGCAAGTTGCAGTGAGGGCTGCAGCTTTCATCTACCTGTTGTGCATCATCAGCAGCTCTAGCTCCTTGACATTGTGCACAACAAATTTCTTGAAGCCATTGGGAAGATAATGACGCGTCTTCTTGTCTGAACCATAGCCAACATTGGGCATCAGCGTGCATCCTTTAAACTTTCTTCTCACGCGAGAATCAATACCCTTTGGCCTGCGCCAGTTTGTCTGTCAAAGATGCATTCCACCAAAATCATTGATAGAAAGAAGTTTAAATCAAAACCGAATGGAGCTCTACTTTGTTTTTAATAATATCAAAGCAAAAATGTAAACAGGAAAATAGTAACAGGAAGCCAATGAGAAAATTCTCGGGCTCACTGTGTCGCAAGACCTGTAAGTAATTCAATCTATGCCCTTTAAACGAAATGACCAGCCACAACAATGTATAAAGTCTGGACATCAGATACAATGGGCAAAATAACAATTGGATTACCTTGGAACAACCAATTTAGCAGATTTATAATAAAATAACAATAAAGCTTGGGATTATTTAAAAAAAAAACTGCAATCTCAGCCGAAAGATGGTGATATTTTAAATGATCATCACAAATAAGTCAGAAACGATGACATTTTGCATCATTGGTTGCAGAAATACATTGACAGAACCAGAACAAAAACATTTAGAAAAAAATCAATTCAATTCGGCACAATTAACAAATATTCGATTGAAGAAAGAAATGCATCCAAAAAATGCAATAGAGATCAGATGGTAGTGCATGTTGTTATTCATCATAAAACTGCAGAAATGATGGTTAGGCATCATCATATCTCGTTGCATAAATTAGACCTTTATTCCAAAGAAGTTTCAAATAACGATTAAAAACATATATAAAACATATGTAAACAGAACCGATTAAAAAAAACAAAAACATATGTAAACAGAGGGATCAGATTATATAATTTAATCACCAGCCTGCACCAATGGATGCAAGTAAGACTGGGTGTCAAAAGGTAGCATCATATCCCTTGAGCTTTTCAAGGCCTGTGAGAAGGCTTGACTCTAATAATTTTTTGGATAAGCGTGATCTTCCTTGAACGCCACTCTAATAATATACGAAAAACCGTATCATAACATAAACATAAACACAATGGGGTCCGTGAGTTGAAAACGGATTCACCACATTGCATAAAAATAAAGCATGGAACACTGGTGTCAAAACTCATCACCGAATCCCGCTGATTCCATTTCAAAAAAACAATAGCAGGGAAGAAAAAAATAAAAGGTTTGTTTGAGATGTAAGAAGAAAAAAAAAAACTACTTGTGCATAAAATGCAGACAAGATAACATTAATTAAAAAGGGGTTACTAAAATCAGATAAAGTGTCCATCACCATCTTGCATCATGAGATGCAAGTAAGACTGGGGCGACAAAAACTATCATCATTTTCACCCAATACACCCGTAATCAAATAGTTATACGTACTCAATCTAAAGAAGGAAAAACTCGCCAGGCATAATTTGGACATTACCCAGCAAAAACAATAGCAATAACGAAGGGACTTTGATCTGAGTATTTCGCACGTACCTTGACAGAGATCTTGCGGTCGCTCTGGGGCCTCTTAAACTTCTTGACCCGCTTCTTTACGATCTTCTTCGTCAGCAAAGGCACCGCCATTTTCTCTTACCTTCTGAGACAATTATGAACACGGAAAAATATTCGTTAGCTCAGAATTGAACAAAGCGGAATAGATCCGAAACTCCAAACACAACAAATAAAAAAATCTTAGAAGCTGAAGAATCGAAACATGTTAACGTAAACAGACGCTGTAATAACTAGAGAGGGTGGGAAAGGGGATTACAGAGAAGCAGGGTTTGCTTAGCCGCCGAGCTGACGGTACTGATGAAGCTTCTCTCCACTATATATAAGCGACGGGCTATCGGATTAGGGTTTTCGGAGCTGGCGAATTTGGCATCAGATTTTACGGGTCAGTTTGGGAATCAGGATAGCCAACTCTAGATGTAGTTTGGAGCTTATTCGTGCTTCGTATTTGGGACCGCATAAAGAAGTAGTCCACTTTCCAAATTGAGACCAGACTGGGCCTCGACTTTTTTCTTTATATAAGAGACTGGGCCTGGGCCTCAACTTTGACTTTCAAAGCATTAGCCACCATTCGAAAGAGTGAAAAACGCCTCCAACTTCTTCTTCTCTAAACCTTGCATCAACTATCGATGAGATGAATTATTACATGCAAAGTTGGATTTTATCTCTCAGATAGATGATGTTCATTACGGGTCTCCCTTGACCCATTATATACATCATCTAATGCAAGAGAGACGTGTGATGAACATCATCTTGACAACTCTCTTTTTTTTTTTCAATTATATATTTTGTAAGTGGGAAATTACTTATCAAACATCATTTTGTGACACTCTCATCTCATCATATCATAAAATTCATATCATTAAAATTATTTATACAGGTAATAATTTTTAATGACATGACATCTTACAATAAGATGAAGGTTTTGTGCATCAATGCTCCTAGAATTAAGAATTAATGAATGTAATTCTCTATGTGTGAAACTTTGAGAATAACAAAAAGATTAGTATCTTTTCTATTCCTCAAAAAAGACTTTCCTAGTTCTAAATCAAATGCTATGATTACTCAACCAATTCGTCAGACTTAGGCCTCGTTTGGATTCAGAAAGTGTTTCATCTCATCTCATCATTACAACTTTTTCAAATTTCTATAAAAACTATAATAAACAATTCAGCTTTTTAAAATCTCAAAATAATAATAATATTAAAAATTAATATTTTAACAATTTTTTTTTTAACTTTCATTTAAAATCATCTCATTTCATTTCTGAATCCAAACCCACCCTTAACTTACTTGTATGGAGAGTGTTTGACTTACATCCAGTTAAAAAACATAAAACCATTGCAGATTTTACTTTCAATGTTGTGTGTCCAGATTGAATGCCACAAAGGATTAGGAGTTCCTGATGTTTGGTTCTATTTTTTTTTCCCCATTACCCTGTTTTGGGTTCTAACTTCTTAGTTGAGGACATTACTAATTTGAACATCAATCTTTCAGGAAAATGGGGAACATTTACCACAAGAATGATGGAAAAGCTACAAGATTTACCGCATTAAAATAGTTATGTTGTTTTCCTCGCTACTGATTTATTATGAACAGAGTCAATTTATCTAAAACCAAAACATGTTTTAACTCAATTGTTGTGCCAAAGATATCAGAGTTTGTATTTGCTTTTGTTAATAATGGAAGTGATGAAGTTTGTACATGTAACCGATAATTATATTACCCTGTGACCTGCATTACACAAACCTTGTCAAAAGAACAGGCATTTAGGGAACCGTAAATTGAAGAGCAAAGCTCATATGAGTTGGGAGATGAGGGGACAACATCAACCCACTCTTTGTCAACCTTCTCAACATGTGAATTTGGCTTTGGCATCGCAAAGAACTGGAGCTTATCAATCCGTCTTGTTAACTTCTCCATAAAGTTTACCGAGAAAATCATGTCAAAACTTTCCTCAAAATCTTCTACATCTCTTGGTATTTGGATCCCAAGATCTGCTCCTCGCGAACTAAGAAACCCAAGGAGAAGCGTGTTCACGCCAAGGTTTCTTTGATTGGTGCTCAATACCTGCAGCAACATAAAGCATCGAGAAATAAATTGATGGAACGAACATGTGGTTACAGGAAGACCCTAACGTAGACGTGTGTTCACACCACGTTGAAGAAACATTGTATGGTATGCATCTATGCCAGGAATTTCAGATTAAGACTCAAGGCAACATGTAGAGCAGGACATTCTACTTAGTGAATTGATATCCCCACAGCACAAAGTTCCACATTAATTTCCGGTTCATAACGCCAGAGTCACCGGCCAACATGACTGAATTTATAGATTTGACAAGGAAAAAACCAATTATTTCATCAGAGTGACAAGATTATTTTCTCAACTGTTCAAATATTTCCTAATTAGACGAACAATAATGTGCACAGCAGTTTCAAACAACCACATGGTTTTATCGTGGATCACACTCATGCCTATGTCATTATAGGGCGAGACATCATTTCAAATGGTGCATATTCTTCTCAAGAATCCTTTTGTGTTGCATTAGTGAGACCTATAAAGCCCTACACTTCACTGCAACTCAAAAGCAAAGTTAGAGGCATATGTGACTCTTTTTAAATCTAAATTATTTCTCCGTATGTTTCAGCAACCGAAGGGGAAAGGACAGGAAAGAAAAAAGGTTACTCCACAAAAAGAACCTGTAGAAACTATGTATCACTCTACGATAACTACCCTCTTCAGCTACTCAAATGAAGGTGGGAATTAGTCTTAGAGCCCCTCAAGCACAATCCCCTAGAGACCCTAACAACAGACTAAACTTGGAACTTCAACACTTTCAGATTGATCACAACTTAAATTCTGAGCAATATAATAAATGTCTGACCTCGATGTATTCCACACCAATTTTGCTAAGATTATCTGGAATGCTGTGTGATGAAAGCAAGCTAATAACACCACCAGAACCAACAGGTGATTGGAGTATTTCCCATGGAGATTTCATCAATATCTTATGCCTCTTCTGTTCTTCCAGTGAACTGCTAACAATTGGTAGCTTCTCTTCTTCCAGATACCAGACCTATGAGGAGGATTAAAATATATGAGAGAAAAGTAAGCAGTACAAAGATAATGATGGAAACTGCTAATATCTGCCATGATTATAAGACTATTCAAATTTCCCATGTCAACACAAAAATGATACTTCTACAATTGAGTTCATTCCTAACCAGCACATCTCAAATTATAATGAAGAGGTATTCTTAATGTGATGGTATAAATGCTGACCTTTTGGGGTTCAAAGCCAAAATAATCATTATCTGAGAACAGCCTTCTTAAAGATTCAATTCCACGGGCTGAGGAAATAAAAATCACAGGCATGGATGCACGTTCTTCTATCTGCAAAGGACACCGATCATCAGTGCTAGGAATCAGTTTTATTTGCAGATTAGCCCATTTAAAATAGCTTTTGCCACCCATCCCCCCCACCCAAAAAAAAAAAATTAACAGCCTTCCAATTATTTAATCGATATGGTGAAAATTGCACCTCTTATTCAGAAGCATAAGGTTAAAATTTTAAACTGCCGAACAAAAGCAAACCATCTACACATTGTAACACAAGTCCCCCATCGCATGCAATAAAGAACAAAACAGATAGGACCTAAAGTGATCACAAATTGGTAGCAAACTCTATAATGAGAAATATCACATGCAGGGACAAAGTCAAGGATTATAAGTTGGGAGGGGCCAAATACTTTTAGGTCTAGAATATATAGTTGAATTGAAAATTCGTAGGAACACATTTAACAAATTGAAAAAAAAAAAAAAAACAAGTAAAAAGTACGAAAAATAAATAAATTTCAAATTTGCATTCATCCATGAATACCAGTAATTTAATATCTAAGCTTTTCATATCTTGCAACTAAGATTATGTTTGGAAGATGAGATGAGAATTTTGTGTTTTGTTTTAAAGTTTAAAATATTATTTTTTAGTTTTGAAATTTGAAAAAATTGAATTAGAATTTGAAAAAGTTATATTGGGATTTGAAAAAGTTGAATTATTTATTATATTTTGTATGGGGATTTGAAAAAGTATAAAGATGAGATGAAGATGAAAATTTTGAGTGAGATATCTTTTCCAAACATAACCTAAGAGAAGATGTTGAATTATGGAAACGATCTATACAGGAATTATAATTTTTTTTTGTATATATGTAAACCATAATCTAAGCTTTGTATTTTACTGAATAATTTATAGCAGTAACGTCATATATTTAATAGTTTTTAAGTAGCGCAATTGTATACTGTGTAGCCAGCTAGCTATCTAATGAATGTGGGGGTTTTTTGTTAAATATGTTTCACCGAGATAATTACAAGAGATAATTACAAACTTTAAAAGATAAATAATTTAATGTATATATTATATTATAATTTAGTTTCTTGAAATAAAACAGGAAAACAAAATGTAGTTACCACAAAATTTTAAATGAGACCAAATTCTAATTTGATGATATATAAGAAAGATCTATTAAAAAATTATTGACAATTTGCAAGGCACCCCTTAAAACTGGCCATTTAAGAGCATTGGCCAGTGCCAATTATGAATTGTGGATAAGAACAAGCATAAAAGTATAAAAAACTAAGGGAGATATACAAATTAGACAAGATTATAATATATATATGCATTTTTTATTAATTTTCTATTCATAAAAAAAATATATGTATTTTATTTTNTGACTAAGAATAACTCTAACAAATGAAATCTCAAATGAGTATCACCTCTACAAATCTCTGGTCATCACAAAGAAATTTCTGGAGGAGAGAACATGGTGACATCTCATTGCTTTGAGAATCAACAAGATCATGGTCACTGCCGCATGCTTGTTCCTCACTTTCATTCACAACTAAAACAATGGCCAATTTCCCTTTAGACATGAGATGGAGGCCCCTTTCTTGAAAAGCCCAATTCACACCCAACTTCTCTTTACTTGCAGAAGAAGTGAGGCACTCCTCTGATATTTTCAGAGTACTTGTTTTCTTGGTTTCTGAGGATCTGAACAACTCGGCTACATTCCATCTGGTTCAAAAAGTCAGGTAAAAGTAATAGGTTCAACACTACTGGCGAAGTCAGACAAAGGAGACGCTCCTGGTCCCACAAATTGTAATGGACAAGCAGAAATATGTACAATTTTCAAATAAGAATACATAAACAACCGAATCAACCATTTGTTCAAAACAGAGGATGAATGTAACGCCCCAAGGGAAGGCCCAAGCCACATCTAGGCCATACTCCAAAAAGACTATCAAAAAGAGAGCAGGAACTTCTCCATATCAATCAATGTGGGATCACCACCTACACTCATCGCTCAATATGGGGTACCTGAACTAGCAAAAATATGTACAATTTTCGATTAACTATACATAAACGACAGAATCAACCATTACAAAAGAGAGGATGAATGTAGATACCCCAAGGGAAGGCCTAAGCTATATTTGGGCTGTACTCTAAAAAGACTAGTCAATGGTACAACTTGAGTCCCACTGGAATCATTATTATATTTTTTTTATAATCATGGGTGTCCGGGCCAGCTTGCACGCACCTCAACTATCCCATATGACCCTGAAGTTAACGACCAGGTAAACCTCCAGTAGCCCTAAGGAGACTCGAACTGGTGACCATTGGAGAGCAAACCCAAGGCCGGACCAGCTGAGCTACCCCTCAGGGTTAAACACTAGAATAATTATAAAGAGCAATAACTACTCCCTCCCAAATAAGGTTGGATCCTATACCCCACCTACACTCATCACTCAGTATGGGGTATCAAAATGAACTAGCATAAACATGTATTATTTTCAACTAAGAAAACATAAACGACAGAATCAACCATGTGTACAAAAGAGAGGATGAACTAGCAGAAATATGTTCCAAATAAGAATACAGAAACGACATAATCAACCATGTATACAAAAGCGGGGATGAACTAGCAGAAATATGTGTTATTGTCAAATAAGATACAGAAACAACAGAATCAACCATGTGTACAAGAGAGGATAACTGCCTCTATTCAATCAAAAGCATCACATTGGTAACAGATTATCACTAGACCCATAAAAACATTGCCCAATTTGAGAACGATTACCATGATGTCAGTGCCTCATACAACAACCTAATTCCTATAAATTCCCAAAATGTATCAAATTTGAAAGATAAAATTCTATATCCTTCAAAACCCCTAAACAAATCTAATCATCTAGTAACAAATTGTAGTTAGTTCCTATTACTTATAAAAATAAAAATAAAACAAACTGTAGTTAGTTCCTATTAACTTCACCTCTTGGAGGGTATCTCAATATTTTGCAATGCATGTTGAAGCAACTTGGAATTCACACCAACAATTTGATCAGCAAGCAACCTCCCTTGGGCTTTCTCCCCAGATCTAAAGCCATGAAATACATGTTGTTGCTCCATTTCACATAGTTTCTTTTTTGCTGCTATGAGGCGCTTTTGGAACTTTTTCCTCTCCTTCCATTCCTGAATTGCATCAGAACATGAGTATACTTAACTCTAAAAAAACAATATGTGCAAATATGAGAAAAAAAATATATATATATATAATAGTCTAAATTGAATAGCACTATAGTGACCTCCATTGTAAAAATTCTAGAAGGCATATATATAGTTCCCATTTTTTTTATAAGAGATTTTTATTAATGAGTATCAACTAACTACTTTAATTAACAAGTAGTATAGTACAAATGAGTAGGCCTCACAAGCTGCCGCCTTTCTTTCTTCGACCTCTCATCAAAGCGCAAATTTAACTCAAGGAGTCCCTTTGGAGGCGTAATCTGGATTTCTCTTCTATTCATATCAACATGTGGAACAATTGCTTCAACAAATGGTACCCACACAAGGTGATCAGACACCACCGTTTCTGTTGGCCTTGGCTTTCCAGTTTTATCCAGTATATTTAATGATGAATCAAGCTTGACATGTAAAAGATCACCTGCCCCATTGTTGTAAACATTAGCAACAGTTCCCACAAATTCACCAGTTTCCTGAAAGGATAAGTACAATTGATGCTAAGTACAATTGATGCTTGAAAAAACTCATAGCTTCCCAAAAGATGACCAAAAAAAGGCAAGACTCACCAACAAACAAGAGACAAAAAAGGGAGCTGAAGCATAGAAGAGTAAACAATATGGCAAAAAATAGAACCACCGGACTACAAACAAAATTTTTGACCCATAGGAATCTATCATTATATCATCATAATAATCACAAACCTTAAGGATAACTCTGACGCCAACAAGATCACGAGTATAATATTCGCCTTCGTCCAACTCCGGCCTATCATCTTCCCTCACCAGTAAAGTTGACCCAACAAGCTGCTTAGCCTGAACACATTCCAATTTTTTTTTTCAAAAAAGAAAAGAACAATAGGTGTGCTTTTTATATGATAAAACATGTGATTAATACAGAACAAACATTCTAATTTTCCGTAGGAAAGGGAAGAGCTATGGTTATCATGGTTCACCTTTCTGATGGTATGGCCACGTAGCTTAAGGCATGCTTTTGTTTTTACTGTTTAGAACTCTGTATATGGCTTTGCCTATTCTTTGATCAATAAAATTTGTTTACTTATCAAAAAAAAAAAATCATGGTTCACCTTTCTGCTGGTATGGCTCAACTAAAGAACAATACAAAAGTTAATGATTGAAAAGGATTCAGTAATTCTGAGAATACACTAATAATTGAAGTAGCTTTTTCTTTTTCCTTTTTCTCTTTCCACAATTACCATCTTAGATTTATCATTCCTGAAAGCAAACAAGTTGGTTGATGAAGAAATGCATAAAGGGAAGACTACAACGAAAACTCAACCATCTAGCATGTTCTAAGAAGAACGCTCAAGCTTGTATTCCTTCTCCTTCCCAAACAGATGACAAAATTTCATCAAGAGACATCCATGAAAAAGACACAAGCAACATTTAAAAAGGTCGTCCAGATACTTTTTATACATAGTCAATAAAAAAAGAAGCAGATGCACAGAGAGAGTAATCTGAAGGATATATTAAGACACAAGAAACATTTAAAAAAAGATACTATGGTAAAGCTCACTTGATCAACTGTGTCAATCCCACTGAATCTAAGTATCCAACTCTTCTGACCAGGGTGTCCTCTTCCCTCTACCAGTTCCACTTCTTGAACTGTTTCTCGACCCAAAACTTGTTGCTTCAACCATCTTCTACCAGGCTAAGATTAAAACAATAATTAGTCCCTACGTAGTAAAGAGTCCTCAACGAATGGTTTTAACATCGTAAGTTTCTGAAGCAATTTAAAAAGTATTGTTTGTATACCTCAGAAAATCGCAATTCTGGAAAATCAGTGCTTGTTTTTACACGAATCTCTCCTTGAAGTCCATGAACACTAGATATGTACCCAATCTCAATAAATCCAGATCCAGTCTCAGAGGTTTCAACTGAGGTTTCAACTGCCTCTTGAGTAGCTGAAGGGGCAAACAGAAAATAAAAAAGAACCCATTATATGATGAATATCAAACACATCAGGGCATTATAATGTTGATCAAACAAGTTTTTAGCATTTCAAGCCTATTTTTTTATCTTCTTTTTTTTTTTTTTGATAAGTAATCGATAATATTATTAATAGAGATAGGCAAAGCCCAAGTACACAAGCCTATTTTTTTATCTGATAGGTAATCAATAAGTCTTCTTCATAAGAAGAGAAGGCATAGCCCAAGTACAGCATTTCAAGCCTAATTGCACATAACAACATGATCGCGCTAAAATTACATTCGGAAAAAAATGGCTCAATGATATTTTCAAAAAGGTTACATATGCAAGATGACCACATTATACATCAAATTTACTCATTTGAACAATCCCTTGAGAGTCGAGATGCTCAAGTGAAATACACCAAATTCACAAAATCAACACATACAAAATTGGCGCAGTCATAGAACTATTCTTCTCTGCCGTCTACACAATCATGCAATTAGAAAAAATCCTAAAAAAAATTAAATTTAATAATTCTAGAAATACATGCCATGGATAGCAGTACATAAAACATATTTTTTGAATTTGATAGAATCGTGAACAATCGGGGCACAAACTACTTGTTCGATTAAACTCAAGCCAGAAACAATTCACAAAAAATTATGCGTGCCATCATATACAAAACTATTTAGTCCAAACAAATACAGTAAAAAAAAAAAGTACGGAATTAGTATAAAAATCGACAATTTGTGGGGTTATTTTTGTGAACTCTCTTTGTAAGCAGCACTTCTCTTCTAATTAAGCTCACAATTCACTAATCTCCCGAGTTTCCAGGCAACACAAACGAAAAAAAGACATAAACCCACCGCACAAAAGACAACAACAAAACAAAAAGAAAAGAGAAATTGTTCAAAAGAATTTGAATTTACCGGTGCTATGCAGAGTAGGGAGAGCAAGTCTGAAATTTTGCAGACGGTTCAAGGGAAATCGAAACGGGTAGGAAGCTATGGACGTTGTGGTGGTTCGGTTACGAATTGGGGCTCCGATTAGATGACGGCTCGGAAGAGTGGTGGGAAACGAAGGAAGTGAGTTTGAAGCGCAGAGAGGTGAAGCTCTCTGCATCATTTTGCTTGGCTCACTGGTATTCAGTGGTCATCACCAGGGAAGAGTAGCGGCTATATTTGAATCTAATTTCTAAAGAAAAAAAAAAAAAAGTACCAGTACTGCGGAGAAGAGTTATCCGGTGATATTTTTTCTATTTTTCAGATTGATATCCGGTGTTTTTTGAAATAAAAAATAATATTTTAAATTTTAGATTGCCAGAAAAAACATTTAGCCAAAATATTTATATTATTATCGGATATATATATATATATATATGTATACTAGTTAAGGTGTTACGTGCAAGGCACATATATATATATATATATATAGCACTGATTAGAAGAAAAAAAGATAGGCCATATGTGAAATGAGTTTTGGTATGGAATGGGATTAATATTTCAAGTATAAAATGTGAACTGTCATAAATGATTTTTAATTTTTAGTGAAGGAATCCCAAAACCTGAGCTTTTGTAAAGGTCCTACTCTCTTATTTACCTCTTATTTTCTAGAAGGGTAAAAATTCTAAATATGCACAAAGAAAGAGGCACAAAAATTGGAAGGAAAAATGATTAAGAAATTGGTGTTCATGCATTTGAGAAAAAAAAAAAAGTGAATGAAGTGCATTCTAATGACTCTATAATTTAAAAAACGTTTAAGAAATTTAAAAACATTTTTCAGAAAAATACAAAAATATATAAAAAAAAATTTATATACATTGGCAGAAGTGTTGATGGATTTCATCTGTGGCTCGAGCATGGCCAAAAGCTGAAAATTTGTTTCATTCGAAGACATGTTTGCATTCTACTAATTTTTTTTTTTAAAAGAAAATGATACTATGCATTTTCACATATAATATTTTTAGTGTATGTGAGAATAATAGGTACCATTTAAATTAGAGAAAATATGTGAAAGGATTCTTCTTTTTATAAAAAAAAAAAAAAAACTTAGGCCTAACCCCGTATGGAATCCCGCAGTTGAATGGCCCTTAAAGATTGTTTGCACCCAATAGGATTTGAACCGTGGACCTAGAGAGAGCATACCCACAAGTCCAAGGCTTTTACCACTTGAGCCAATCCCTAGGAGTTTAAAAGCAAATTGCATATACTTTAAATAAAAATTATCTTCTTTGTCTTAGATTTTATCATTTTATATATACTAATTGGCTCTATCTTAAATCACTTGGACCTCTACCTCCACGTTATCTCTTCTCTTTCCAACTATTTATATAGCTCGACTCGAGCTTCTTTGTGTTCTTTGATCCTTAAGTAGAAAGGGTCATTGTTTTACAATTTCTGAAGTTGTGTTCTTGAGTTCTGTATATTCTTCCTGATTTTTCCAAAATTGCTCATGTTCCATACTTATAATTTCTCACTGCATCTTTGAATTTTTCCCATTACAGTGATTAAATCTTTTTTCTTGAAACCCCCTGCCAATTGATGACTCTTTTACAATCTATTGACTCCACCTACATGACCTCAAATCTAAAAAATCCGATACCTCTTCCTTGATAACTATCACCATGCAGACTTAAAGTCCTTTGGCTCAAAGAAGGGGACCTAAACACAAAGCTTTTTCATAGTAAAGCTTCTCAGAGAAAAAGAGAAATTCTAATAAAAGGGATTAGAGATGGAGAAGGAAATTGGAAAGTAGAGGAAGATAGAGACAATGTGATCCTGGATTTTTTTAGTAAGCTCTTCACTACATTAGATCAGATAGGGAACATAGATTTATTGGAAGGCCTTACTAGAAGAATCACTACAGATATAAATGAGACTCTTACACAGGTGTTCACAGAAGAAGAAGTCTATGTAGGATTGCATCACATAAATCCTACAAAAGCAACTGAACCTGATGGGATGATGGCAATTTTCTTCCAAAAATATTTGGATATTACGACGCCCTCAATCTTCGCTTGGGATAGAACGGAGACTTAATACAAGATTACATACCCTCGTACATGACAGTTAATATGTAATGCACATTAATATGCAACTAATAGTATATAATAATCGCAGCGGAAATAAAAAGTTAAAATGTAAGATATGCCAGAATAACTAAAAACATTCCAACTTCATTAAAAAATTATCATGTTCAAAATACCAATGTAGTATAGACTTATATACAAAGTCATATCATTATCTTCATGCGATCTAAAGTATAAATGATTTGGGCTATAAACATCAGAATTAAATCTAGCTTCCTTACAAAATCTTGCTCCTGTTCAATCATGCAGATTCAGTGCTCCATCAATCTCATCCCGGTCGATTCTTGACACAACTTCTACCATTCCAAATATGGTCCCTTAAATAGTGAGATTTACTCAAAATCTCAATAAGTTAAACAACTAACTGGCACAAAGATAAATCAATCATGAAAAATGATAAATATGCAATGCATGAGACGCAGAAAATTAGTATGCATGTCTCCCATCCAAATTCCGCAGCATCTTTTAAAGATATAGAGACGAATTTTTACTCAATAAGTAATTTCATCATCACTTTTTAGAAAACATAACTTCTTTATAAAAATTTCTCATAAACTTTCATCATCGTAGACTTACATCATTATTTTAATTAATAACATAACGTGTGATAATGTCACAGTTTCTCATAAGCACTGTGAGTACCTGCCGGTGACCGTAGTATAACTTACGTTGAAACTACATTGTTTATATACTCGTTCTCAATGCATTGGTAAATATAACATAACATCATAAAATTCATAACATGTACACCCATCAGCGTTAGGTGTCATAACATGTTGACTTCGCTCCTGTATTCTTTTATAAGAACTTATACGAAATCTATTGACTGTTCTTCATTAATTCAGGAGTTACCACTCCATTATTAAACCCTCCAGAGTGAACAAAAAAGTTTCACCAGGATAATTCTTCATCCTGACTTTTGGAGTCATGATAAAATGATTTTTATGTTATGCTTTGGAAAATGTTTTTCTTGACATGTGTGTATGTAGTAAATTTCATACAAAAATAACATTTATAAATGTAATATGCAAAAATGATAAAAATGTCACATGTCATGTAGGTATACACTCAATATATGATATAACATGATAATTTATACTAAAAATGGTAATTGAAGTATGAAATGAGTATTTATCAACAATTTATAAATAATCTGTCAATGTTTAAGTAAGAGGCCAACATACAAACTTCCAAAAAAATTTGAGAGTGTCGTAGCTGCGTAAATTATGTGTATACTAAATTAGGGTTAATACTCTTATGGGTTGGTTCAAAATCAAAAGTTTTAAAAATTGAGTATTTACAAAAATATTCTTAGACTTTCAAAAATTGTTATTTGGGCCATAAATTTTCACTAATTGTAAATAAACTCCAAATTTAACTAAATTTTATGGACTACATATTTTTTGTATTCTAAAACCATCTATACCTTTGAATTTTTAAAATTAAAAGTAAAACTTGTATAATTAATCCTAACCAGTGGAATGCATCCTAGTTGATACCTATGTGTATTTTCAACTATTGATCCATACGAATGCATGCATATGAGATTTTCTTTAATCACTAATGATCACTAACATCTTTAGGGACATTATTAAGTCTAATCCTTAAATAATCAAGTTCATCCCAACACTTAATCAAAACTGAAAAGTCCTTAATTACCAATATGCTTAAAACTGATTTATGCTTGAAAATCAAAACAAGATAGATTTAAAATCTATCATGACATGCTTCTAACCACAAATTTAACCTTCCATAATCTTGTTAGGATAATTATAGATCATATAAAATCATGCTTAGTACATGCCATAACTAAATTTCTACTTAAAACATTCAATCATTCAAGCATTCCTTAAATTGATCCGGTTTTGCATTAAGCATCATAACCTTCTAAAAACTCAACCAAATTTTGTACCAACACTTGAAAACAAAGCTTTAAATGCTAGCGAAGATCAAACTGAATAAAATTTACAAATTTTGTAGTCTTCCTAGCACTCTAGACTGCCTTACACAAGAATATTCAAGAACTCATCAAAACTCAATAAAACTCACTCGGTTTGCACTCTTTTGATTTCTAAGAGGAGGAAATGCTCTCAAAGCTCAAGAGGATAATTGGAACTGTGGTGTGGATTAAATGAGAATGGGAGTGAAGTATTCATAGGAGGCTAAGGGGTGAGAGGCGTTGATTTGGGTGCTTGGTGATTGGGTGAAGTGAGAGGTGCTTAAATTTGAAATTTTTTAAATTTGCTTGCATAAGCGTAAGTCACTTGTGCAGAATGAAATAGTATCCTAAACTACCATCATTTCCTCTCCACAATAGTTGCAAGGGTCCTGTAGATTACTCCAGATCGTGGGGCATCGTTTGGGTAGCTAAAAATCCCTCAAACCACTCTTGAAAACTGGTGGATGGAGGTGGTTTTGTGGTGGCAGAAAATCAGTTCGACTTTGGATGTTTTTGGGCAACAAAAATGAGTAAAGATTCTTCATGATGGTCATGGAACTTCTTGGTGATTGGGTGGAGAAAGATGTGGCATGGGGTGGTGGTGTAAACCATGGCAGGAGGCTGATTCAAATTCAATCCAAACGGTTCCTACACAAACTAAATCAAGGTGCACCAAGTTTGGTTCTTTTAGTTGGTTGGTGTAACCAATTTTGTCTAATGTTCAAACTGAGTTTGTGAGGGTCTCATGAGATGTTTAAAGACCATATTACCCTCGAATACAAACTACAAAAATGTTGAGTCCAAGGGCAAAACAGTCCAAGCATTACAAAGGACAATGCACAAACTCGATTGAAACATGGTTTGGGCTTGTTATGCCATTTTTTTCTTAATGACATGTGGGATGTTTTAGCTAGGGTATTAACATGGTCTAATCAGGGTTTAAAGGAGTATTAATTCAAGAAAATATGAATTGAAAAGTTTAAGAAAAGATTAAGCATGATTAAGTTTCAAAGCATGGCTTAAAGTGCACTAACCTCAAGTATGATGGTTAATGGTCTTAACCAATTTTCAAAACTTAATTTGAGTGTGATTTGGGCTTAAGGAAACCAATGATATGGTGTATTGGGCCTTTGGTCTTTGAATAGTGAAAAGAGTCCAAACATGGCTTTGGGCTATATGGGCTTGAAAATGGCCAATGGTCCAATCTACACCAAAGGCCTTATGCCTTACTATACTTGGGCCAAAACTAGCCTTCATTTTCTAAGGAAGTGGTTCAAAGTTTTCTTGGGCTAGGTCCATGAATGCACTTGGGTCATAAAAAGCCTCACCAAAATTACTAATGGGCTTGCCTTTCAAATCCTTAGTTCATTAACAATAAGTATTAATATTAATGCTAATCTCACTATCAACCTTAATGAAAATGATTAACCCATAATTAAAAGCCTAATCTAGAGTACTTAAGGGTTAATTAAGCGGGGTGTTACAGACATCGTTGGCAAATATGTAACCTCAGCAGTGTTGAATGCTTTAAATAGTGATAAATTCTCAAATGTCATTAATCATACTTTTATCACTTTGATTCTGAAGAAGAGAAACCCTGAGTTAGTTGCTAATTATAAACCCATAAGTATCAGTAATGTGATCTATAGGTTGCTTTCAAAGATTCAACAAACAGACTTAAAATTATCATCCTTAAAATTATTTCTTATTCACAAAGTGCTTTTGTTCCAGGAAGACTCGTTACTAATAATAGTCTTATAGCTTATGAGCTGATGTTAAGGCAAAAGAGAGTTGGTAACTCTTGCTATATGTCTATGAAACTTGACATAAACAAAGCGTAAGATAGATTGGAATTGAGCTTTCTAGAATAGGTAATGCACAAGTTGGACTTTCATGATAAGTGGGTGAAGTTGATCACGTTATATGTTAAAACTGTCTCTTTTTCTATACTGATTAATGGATAAACCATCTAGAAACTTGAGACAAAGGAATACATTATCCACTTACCTCTTCTTGTTGTGTACTGAAGGCTTGATAACTCTTTTATGACAAACAAAGGTTGATAAATCGATGGAAGAGATTAAAATTTGCAGAGGGTCCCCAAGAGTAAATCATATAACTATTTACAAATGATAATATTTTATTTTGTAAGACAAACTTGGAAGAGAACCTGAGAATTCAACAGTTATTAAAAACTTATGAAAGAGCATTTGGTCAAAAGATCAATAGAGAGAAAACTTCTATTGTTCTTAGCAAGAATGTTAGCACTATGCAACAAGAGGAAATCATGAATTTTTTGGGTGTTCAGAATTTTAAGCAGTATGATAAATATTTGGAACTATCTCTTGTGATTGGTCAAGCAAAAAACCATGCTTTCTCTAATTTGAAACACAAATGATGGAAAAAACTTTAAAGTTGGAAGGAAATGTTACTATCACAAGGGGAAGGAAAATTCTTATCAAAGCAGTAGCTATGTTAATATCAACATACACTATGAGTTGTTTCAAGTTACTTAGGACTTTTTGCTTTGATCTTGAAAATATGATGGCCAAGTTTTGGTGGGGACAAAGATAAAATGAAAACAAAATCCATTGGATTAGCTGGAAAAATATGTGTGATCCTAAAGTAGAATGAGGTATGGGGTTCAAAGACTTTAAGACTTTTAGCATGGCATTGCTGGCAAAACAGGGTGAAGAATTATGAATGAAGAGTCAACTTTGTTGCACAAAGTATTCAAAGCTAAGTATTTCCCTAGGACTAGTTTTATTTATTTATTTATTTATTCCAAACTAGGTATATTACCATCCAATACTTGGAGAGGAATTTGGGAGGCAAAGCAAGGTTTATTTCAAAGCTGCAGATGGAGAGTGGGGAATGGAAGATCTATTAATATATGGACAGACTATTGGATACTAGAAAATAAAATTATCCCATAAAGTGTGAATGAACACATAGATCAAGATAAGGAGGCAAAAGTGGCAAGCCTTATTGATCAAACTACTTCATGATGGAATGTGGAGAAAGTTAGATGTCTTCTTCCACCAAGAGCAGCCATAGAAGTTCTGAAAATCATTATAGCCCAGGAGATCAAGAAGATAGACTTATATTGGAACATGAAAATAATGGTCAATATAGTGTGAGAAGTGAATAAAGATTGTTTCATGCACTTAGAAAATCCTTACAAAAAGGAGAGTGTTCTAATGCAGAAAACCATAAGAGTATATGGAAGAGACTTTGGAAGCTACAACTACCAAGTAAAGTGAAAGTATTTGTATGAAGAGCTTGCAAAAATGAATTGCCAACCTTGCATAACTTAAAAACCAGAAAGATTCTCATGGAGAAAGGTTGTAAATTCTGTAAGGAGGATGTGGAGGATGTTGGCCATGCTCTTTATTACTGCCCATCAATAAGGGAATGCTAGACAAAACAGTTAAGTTGTCTACCATCATTTGAATATAGAGAAGGTTTTGTGGATGTAGCTAGGAAAGTTGAGTAAGGGCAGCAAAGAGGATCTGGAAAAAATATCTCTCATTGCATGGGGCTATGGACCTATGGTATAGGCGTAATCAGAAAGTTCATGAAAATAAAGTCTTACAATCAGAGTAAGTGGTGGAACATGCCTTATCTATGCAAAAGGAATATAATAAAGCTCAAGGAAAACCAAAGAAGCTGAGTCAAATGTAATGCCGTTGGAATCCTCCTTCTCTAGGAGTAATGAAATTGAATGTAGATAGAGCAATTTTTCATGATCAACACAAAGCAAGTGTGGGTGTTATTCTTAGAGATGCGTCATCATGTCTACTAGTAAAAAGGAAGATGAAGTCAATGGCCCTACAGAGATTGAACTTTTAGCAATTTTTAAAGGGTTGCAGATGTGTATTCATTTGGGCCTACATGAACTTATAATAGAAAGAGATTATTTGCTAATGGCAAAGGAGTTACAAGCTGAAGGGGAAATTTTGTCTTTATTGGGCAACCTCATAGAAGAAATTAAAGCGTTGATGAAGAAGATCCAGATCTGGACAGTGCAACATACAAGGAGACTGGAGAATGAAGCAGCACATTGACTAGCAAAACATGCTTGAAATGTAGATGAAATTACAGCATGGTGGAATTAATCTCCAAATAGTATTTTCACAAGTAATTTGGGTTGATAACAACTTTTAATGTTTCTTTATTTTGAATGACATGAGTTTGCTATTAAAAAAATAAAAATCACTTGGATATCTCCCCAAATTAATGATATTTTAAAAAAGAATACATTTTTAGAAGAAAATGATATAAATATATTTATAAAACCTCAAACTCCTACCTCCAAGCTAGAAAACGACATCAGGGCACATCGTTTGGATTTGAGACGGTCTTATTTCATTTTATCTCAATATCCATGTTACTCAAATATAAACATTTTTTAATTTCAAATATTTAAAATTGTCATCTAAATATTACTTAATCGTTACAATTTTTTCTATTTTTCAAATAAAATATAAAAAATAATTCAACTTTTTTAAATCTCAAATAAAAAAAATAGACAATTCTAGGGTCCGCCGAGCATGTACCACTTGGAGTGCCCCTAGTGTATTTGATTTTTTTTTTCAAATATTTTTTTAACATTTTTAACTATTGAGAAAAAAAATACATAATTTTACTAATAGTCAATTTTTTAACCATTAAGAAAAAAATAAAAATACTAGAGCGATAATTTTGAGGGTTCAAGTATTATTTTTAAAAAAAATTATATTTTAATAATATTTTAACTGTATAAAAATTTTATTTAATTTTTTTCTCTTATTTTTTAAAATCTCATAAAATATCTTAACTTAAAATATTTCATTACTATTTCTAAATGATTTCATTACTATTGAAGTATTTCTCATCTGCGACAAACTAAAACCAGTAAAGTTTTCTAACTACAAAAGGATGGCAGCATTTACTGACATCTTTATGTTCAAAAAAGGTTGATCCAACTTTTTTGTAGTTTCGTAAGATTGGGTTATTAAATATGATCGACTGGGGCGCAAAAGGGAATCGAGTCCTCAATCATCGTGCAGGTAAAGCTTTAAAAAAAAAATAAAGAACAGAATAAATATGAAAAAATAAAAGGGATTGATTAAGTCAAATGATTCGGGACCCGCTGGTTATGAAAAAAGGTTGGCACCTACGTTTATAATGTGGTTTGAGTATTTGCTTGGGCTATCCCGATCATAATTCAGACAGGTATCCAATCACATTCCGATTATCTGATTTGTAACTAAATTCATTTTTTAAACAAAATTTATCAAAACGACGAATATTATTCCGGTAGCTTACAACCCGCATCATAGCAGGGGCAAGTATGAAATTCGAATACGGGTCAAGATTAAGAGAGTATCGGGATCAGTTCGGTCCGGTTTTAGATAAATTTTATAACCGAACCAGTATATACCGATTTTATATTTTCAATAATTAATACCGCACTGGTTATTCTTTAAACCGATACTTCTAATTTTATCAATTTTAGTCCGGTTCAGTCTGATTTTTTTTATTTTAGTATTAATATTACTAATATATTTATCAAAAGAAATATGTTGAGAATTTATAAGGTCATAAAATATAATTGATTTATATACTTTATATTTAAAACATATAATCAAACAAATGTCCATGTTTAAGGTTTAAATTTTATATTATAAATTATAATATAACATTATTTCATATATAATTATATATATTATATATAATATTAAAAATTATATATATATATATATATACACGAGATGGTCCAGTTTGGTACCAGAAAACTTAAAATCGGAACCGAATCAATTTTGATCGGTTTTAAAATTGGAAGAACCGGTTTGGACCAGTTCTCTTATTTATTTTTATGGCCCTAATCAAGATGAACCCGAGTTTCCAAATAAATGTGCACATCCTTAACATTGATGACTCTGATAAATTGCTTTGAGTCATGCACTGCGGTTAGGAAGAAACAAGGACAGTTTGCACTGAATTTCTGTTTGAAAATGAATTAATATTTATTGATATAACCTTTGATATATTTTTAAACTTGAAATTATTTAATTAATCCATGATCATAAGACTGACTCCTGATAAAAGAAGCAAAACTCTTGCCTTGAAAAGTATATACTTTATAGATTGTTATAAATACTGTAGTATATAATAATGTAATACTTACTCTACAAAAGTGAAAATACTTCAAAAAATGGTAAGAAAATCTGTTCCTTTCTTCAGTAACTCATTTTGATTGAATTCCAAAGTCTGATATTGCCCTAGTGTTGGCAAATGAGGAAACCATGAAAGCAAGCTCACAAAAAAAATGAGTGCTCTGAACACACCTCTCTGAATTGATTGCTTGTTCTGATCTTAGATACCACGTGAGTTGTTGTGTTTGGGTATTTCATCATTTTTCTACAGTTAGCTTGATTTTACCAGGAGGAGGCAGTAACCATTTCTCCAAAAGAAGCTCCTTCAATTCAAGAGGAATAGCCAGAATGCAAAGAATCTCTAGAGGAGAAATGAGCAGATTTTCACTTGGCTTTTACAAGAAAATTGGGCTGTTTTCTTAATCATTTGGAAATCTTAAAATGATAGACTCAGATGTCATATTCAAATGATTAAAATGGCTGTGTTTTCTAGCAATCAAAAGCTTCCATGGAAAAAGAAATGGAATCTGTTTAGCCAAAGACAAGAGCTGATGTAAGGAGGCATAAAAGAGGAATGACCAAAAAGTCAAAAAAGTGGGGAAAAATGATCTCAAACTGCAATAGCCACTTTACCCTGGCAAAATAAGTGATTTCCAGATCCACCATGTTTTCCAATAGAGAAGATTGAAACCTTGGGTGGAGATTTCTTATTCCAAAAGAAAGAATTCAAAGGGAAATGGAGCAACTAGCTTTCTGAAAAAAATGCTCAGCAGAATTAGTGGAAAGATTTCCAGATAATGCTTTCGAATTCGAATATCTTCACCTTCCTTCAAAATCACAGAAAATGGTAGTTGAAATTTGCCTTTTGTTGTTACAATTGAAAGCTATGGTGATATGGGATGCCTTCAGATTGAGGCTGAGATATGAAAGAACCTTGACTTTTAGAAACTTAGAAAGCTCACACTTGACCAATCTTTGAACCAAACAATCACTTTACCAACTCTAATTTTCCAGGAAAACTCAGAAACTATAACAGGGAGCAAATGTACAATGAACTTCCATGGGCAGAATGGTAGTCTTTTATAATTGGACCAGAAAAATCTGGCCTATTATGAAGATACTTTTGGTGTATAAACTACTCTGTCCAAGGGGATTGAAATTTGAATAGATAAAAGTCACCATGATAAATTTAGAGGTAAAACTTTGAGAACATATATTTATATTTGAAATAAATGGATCTATCATCATGCCAAAATGGGGAATAGATTTTATTTAATATATGTTATATATTATATATATATACACACACACCCGTGTACATGAGTTCTCTTATTTACATATTGACGTGTAAATATACGACTTATTATGTGACCCATTACAAAAAAATAGGTTTATTACACACAAGCCGATGTGTTAACACACCACTTCTTGTTATATCCACTTATCCATTACATTTATTAAACAAAAAGAAGTCAAAATACGAGTCTTTTTTTTAACCTAGCTGATATGGAAAGATTCCACATCAACAATGTGTTGAAAAAATGAAGTTTGTAATTTTTATAAGATTTTTGGTGGGTCATCAAACAAGTTTGTAAATAAATATGGATATCAAAGGAATTGAATTTTACCAGGCATCCTAAAACTAACAACTTAGCTCTGTTAAGAATTTGGATAGAATTGAGATCAACTTAATTCAGTTTAATTTTAAACTGAATCTAATATTGAAACATCTAACTCTTAAATTATTAAACTTATCTCAACTCAAAATCTCTTTACATGTGGGACCCACAACTTTTTTCAACTCAACACCTCTTTACACGCAGAACCTACAATATTTTTCAATTTCCCATAAATACATATACACTTATCTTAACATCCAAACATATCAAAATTTATTTTAAGTGGATCTCACAAAACTCACTTCATCATTTCAATTCACTATTATTCATAAAGAATTTAACTTAACATCCAAACAAGGCTTTAGTAGTAAAAGTTAATAATTTTAGCAATTTGAATTTTCTAATAAATTCAGAATTCCTTGCATACTTAAGATTTAATTTGGATATTGAGCTATTCACTATTATTTATTATTTTATTATTATTATTTATTTATTATTATTATTATTTACTAAATACTTAAAAATACCTTACTACTTAAATATAACGAGTAGATCATGAGAGGGATATTCCTTTAATGAACGGAATATTCCTAACATAGACAAAATGCTTCCACTTCTTCTTTGAATGATTATTATTAAC
Source organism: Pterocarya stenoptera (assembly GCA_003123785.1). Lineage (NCBI taxonomy): Eukaryota > Viridiplantae > Streptophyta > Magnoliopsida > Fagales > Juglandaceae > Pterocarya > Pterocarya stenoptera. Next base: position 204,667 of record QEOT01000247.1, read on the forward strand.
ATTATTATTCTAAGCATCTTTGAAAATTAATTGAACCCCAAAATACCCTTTCCCCTTAAAACAATAATAATAATAAAAAAAATAAAACCGCCTATTACATCGTACCATCTTTGCCGTATATATAGGGAACAACAACATCATCGGACGTCATCCATGACATCAGTTTTTCCAACTTACCAAGTGTTAAGAAGCAACTAGGAAGGTATTTCACTTATCCCTATAATTGTGCTTTTGACTTTAATGGTTGTTATCGTTGGTTTTTCAATCTTATTTATTTTAGGTCGTGTTTATTTTTAAGATTAAAATTTTAAAAATTTTTTATATTATTATTATAATTTTTTTAAATTTTTATATAAAATAAAATAAACAATTCAATTTTTTCAAATCTCAAAATAAATATCATATTAAAAAATATATTTTAATAATATTTTATTCAATTTTTTAACTTTAATTTCATCTCATATTTAAAAATAAACGAGACTTTAATCTCTCGCATATATATTGATATAATAAATTTTAAATAAATTTTATTTAAGTAATTGATAGAATGAATCTATCATGAGTGAAGACCATAAAATTCCAAATAAAGAGTAATATTTTTCCTTATATATCATATATAATTAATCAAAACTTATAAATTTAAGTGACTTTATATAATATGTTAGATTATAAAATTAATTTTAATATAAAATAGATCTAACTATTATATGTAATTATTTTAATATGTAGTTTACTTTTGTGAGATTTTTTGTAACTGTAGCATTTTTTTTAATTTTTTAATTAAAATTAGATAATTTAATTCAAGAGTGACAAATATAACATATATTTTTAAAATTAAATTATATCACATGAATGCTATGTGGTGTAAAAATATTTAAATAAAATTATTCTATTTGATAATGTTATGCTGTTTTTTTTTTGGATTTAAAAACACGGCAAAAATCCTGTTTTATTTTGTTAAGCTACGAAACCACGTTCCTGTTGCGTAGAGAGGGAGGATGTGTCGTGTGAGTGTTCTAAAAACAAACCCCTTGTTTTAACTGACGTGGCTAATCATTATCGCTTTTTTTAGCTGATTCCATAACTAAATTCCCATCGAAATTCTTTCGTTTAGGATGAAATTACCAGATAAATATAGGAAAAACGTGGTTGTTTCTATCAAAATCAGGGACATAATTGAGGTTTTTGTTTATCCAAAATAGGAACAAAAACAATATTGGTAAGTTTCCAAGAATATATATATAAATATATATATATTTATAATATATATATTTATATATGAGAAAATAGAATTTTAATTTATTAAATTTTGGACACCAAAAACATATTAAATAGAGTTGAATCGCCCATTACATTTTCAGAAACCAATCTCTCTCTCTCTCTCTCTCTCTCTCTCAATCATTCTCGGCTGCTTTTCACTCCTCTCGTCCAATCATCGTCACCCTCCCTCTCCCTCTCTCTCTCTCTCTCTCTCTCTCTCTATAAAAAATCCAATTGTGCTAGAGAGAGAAACCAGCAGTAGTGCAAAGAGTAGCATCTCTCTGGGATTGGGAAGAGTTTTTATTTATTTATAAGTCTCTCTCTTCTGTTAAGCTCTAGGGTTCGTTGACTTGGTATATCTTTGTGGTAATTACTCTCTCTATTTTTGTTTTGTTTTTTTTGTTTTTGGGTTTTGGTTAATCTCAAATTTTAGTGCTTTGAATGGTTTTGTGGTTTGATCCAATTGGTTTGTGAGGTATTCTTTATTTGTTTTTTTAAAAAATATGTTTTTGTTTTCGTTTTCTTGAATTATTGTTAGGATAGTGATTTTGGTCAGATTTGTTTGGGGTTCTGCTTTAACTTTGTGTTCGAATTGAAAGTTGGGGTATTGTGTTTGTTTGGTAGTTTCCTAAGAACTTACTGTGCTATAGCTGTAGTTTGTAAAACTGTTAACTTTGGTACTTCTCCCTTTCTCTGTTGCCTTACAATGATTTGGTACATGATTCCTACATTCATGCATGCACTTATATGCAGACCCACCGAGGTATACGCGCATAGTCTAGGCAAATATTTATTTCTTTCCTGTGTTTGTTTTCCGTATGTCCGTAAGTATGTGTTTTTTTCACCTTTTATGTTCAGAGTAGAGTACTTATTTATTTTGACAAGTAAGCAAATGGTTAAATTGTATTTATTATGCATGGGTTAATGTTATTTGAGTGA
>QEOT01000252.1:0-20927 GCA_003123785.1 Pterocarya stenoptera
AAAGGCAGGGGATAGAGAAAGGAGAAAAAGAAAGAAGGAAGAAGAAAAAGGGGAGGAAAAGAAAAAAGAAAAAAGAGAAAGCGAGGGAAAGAAATGAGGTCCAGTTCTCACAACTTGAGTCACAAAAGTGATCAAACGAAAAGAATTTTAAAACAGTAAACTGAATAAAATAATTTAAACGCAAAGACTAGTTATAATAAAATAATAATAAAAATCTAACAATACATTAATTTTAAAGTCCAACATTAAACTAATTTAAAGTAAAAAGCAATTTAAATCCAAAACAATAATTAATACCAAGAAAGCACATCATAATAAATTTCACAACTTAAAAATCATAAAATAAATTCAACGAGAAATCCAATAAATTTAATACAAGAGAACTAATATTTAAATTAATTAAAATAATCATTCAATTAAAATATATTAAAATACGGTGTATCCCAGGTAGTGCACCACATCAATGTGTGGAATGAGATTTTTTTTTATCTCTAGCGCACTCTCATTTTAAATATAAAATCACGGCTATTAATGCTAGACGGATAGTGCCATATCTAGAATATAGCATATCTAATTGAGGTTTAGGATTTGTTTAATATTTTCCAGTAAATTTTATAAGGAGTCAATTGAAAATGAGTCAAAATGTTATTATATGACACAACCTAGCTAGCTCTTTATCAGTTTTTAGTTAAGTAGATTAATTAACTGATTAAGATAATTTTCTCGGTTGTTTTCTCTACTCACAATTAGGATTTAAGGATCTCAATAAAGAAGGCAATGTTCTTATTAATTACTTTAATTTCTGCTCTGGGCTTCCGCTATATCACAAATAAAAATAGTCCTGAAAAAGGTAGAACGTGTTCCACGAAAAAGAATCTGAAGTACAAAGCAAAAGATGGCTAGTGTGGTAGTGTTCTTCTACTTTTAATAAAGAAAAAGAGGGAGCAAACGGTATATAGTTCTTTGCTTGATGCTCTCTAAATTGAAAAAGAGGGAAGAATTAAGTGAATCATACTCTTCCATATCCTTACTTTAACCAAATAATTAACCCATGCATGCAATGCCAGTCTTTTCTCCTAATAATTAATGTCATGTGTGCGTGTGTGTATATATATGTATGGTGAGGGAGTCCTAGCTAATTATAAGAGCCAAACACACAACTTCTCTCTCTCTGTCTCCATGAAACCATCGCCATCCATGGACCAAAAACAAGAAATCCAGCCTGTTAATGCTGCAGGGACAACGCCATTGTCGTCCGGGGTGAAAAAAGAACCAGCTGGAGGGAGTCAGCCTCAGCAGAACTCGGCACCGTCCGATGAAAAAATTCGAGAGTTGTTCCATTTTAAAGAAATTTATGAGGGCATCATTAAAGGGGACAGGGAAGAAGTAATGGCCAAGTATGCAAAATTAAAGAGTGGCGTCGACCCTTCTGCCAGCTCAACTGTGTTCAAGGATACCATCCTGCACATAGCAATCTACATGGGACAAGAGGACATCGCGAGAGAGATCCTGAAGAAATGCAGTCAGGAGACTCTACTTCAGGCAAATGCGATTGGGAACACCGTTCTCCACGAGGCTTCGGAAGCCAACATGATGAACCTAGCCAAGGATCTGTTAATATCAGTTCCAGGCTTGCTGGAAAAGGTTAACAAACACGGGGAAACAGCTCTCTTCAGAGCAGCCCACTATGGTAAGGCTGAAATGTTCGCTGTCCTAGCTGACATAATAGCCCAGAAAAAACGGGACCAAGGAACAGCACTTGAACCTCATTTGGAAAGAACTGATGGAACAACCATTCTGCAAATTACAATTGTCGCTGGCTTCTTTGGTGAGGTTTTATTTTATTTTTTCTTTCTTTCTTTCTTTCCGGTCCTTTTTTATTTATTTTTCTTTTTCTCTCTTTACAAATAGTACTTCTTTCCTGGCCTATTTGAACTGCCATTAACACGTACAGGTCTTGCATTGGAAATAGCTAGAAGGTATAAAGAATTTTTAGTTGAACAAGATCAAATTCAAAATAGGAGGCCTGCTGGACTTCAGCTCCTCTCATGCATTCCATCAGCATTCGAGAGCTCCACCAACTATGGATTAATCAAGAAATTCATTTATCACTGTATTATCCTTCCCTTGATCTCTTTAATATGTATTTAAATCTGTTCTTCCTACAAAGACGCGCGATAAAATAGTTCCTCTGTTTTTGGGTAAAATCTTGCAATATTTATCCATTCTCCAATAATATCAAATTGATTGGATTCAAAAACTTTTTAAATTTTTGGTGATCATCAAGCGTTGAAATTCATGATTTCACAATTCTACAATTTTAAGCGCTATCATGCATGCATGCATGCACAAATATATATGATAAAATATATTTGTCAACTAGTATATATCTAAATCTTTTATTTAATAATTAATAAAGAGAAATACTTTGGTTATAAAGAAATTTCACAAAAGTAAATCTACAAATTGACATAACTTAATGTGGTACGTCAGATTGTAAAATTATTTTTATTGTAAAATAGATCTAAAATATCATATAAACCTATGTCAATTTGTAAATTTATTTTTGTGAACTCTCTTTATGACTTATGTAACACTTGATCTCTTATACTAATTAGTTATGCAATTTTTAGATAGATTATTAATTAACATGAATGAATTTTAAACTCAAGCAATTATTATATGAGTTTTTATTCCCATTTAAAAATTTTCCCCATCAAATTGCGCGCCTAGTATTGGTTGTAGGTGTAAGATATGAAAAATTCTATTAATCATCCTCACATACTGTACTTTTTTTTTCTTTTACTAAATGTGTGCTATATGAATGATGAGTAGAAGAATTTAATAAGTTTAAAAAGAATAAAACCAAATTAAAAAAAAAAAAAGTGTGATGTATATTGTGTGGAGATGATGAGTAACAAAACTCGTAATATATATACGTAGTATGTACAATAGAATGCTAATAATATCATTCTAGTTTCTCCAAATTTACAACGAGCCCAATTTTTTGGTAAATTATGGTGTCCAGGCGTTCCCACTAGTCATGAGGATTCTCAAAGGGAAAAAAAGAGCCATCGACGGGATGCTTATGAACTTGGAGATGATTATGAATTTGGTATGAATGCACAGGAGAAAAAATCTGAGCACCCTACATGGTGCTACGTCTCTAAGATAGTACTTAAATTCACTTCAGGTAAATGATCATACAGATCACGTAGTTTTTTTTAATTATTATTATTTTTTTTTATTATTTTTTTTATATTTTGAAAAACCAGTACTACTGGTTTTCTTATTTTATCGATTAATTTGAGCCAGCAATATTAAATTTATTTCTGTTTTTTTTTTAAATTTTTTTTATCGACTGATGCTCTGTAAATTTATACCGTAGTTTTTTTTTTCTTTTTTTTTATAAGTACTTATACAGGAGTAGTTGGTACGTAGACTTTACCTCTTTTCTATAATTAATCTAAAGTTTAGCATATATACAGATATATATATATATGTATAAATATATATCTAATTATATTAAAGTTTAATAAGAGGTATTTTGGCAGAGCTAAGAAAGATTAACGTATCAATTTGGGAATGTCTTTGCAAAGGTACTCTCTCTCTCTCTCTCTCTATCCATCCATCCATCCATCCATCCATCTATCTTGCAATTGAACAGGATGGCCGATGATGAAAAGAATATATGATGAGAAGAGAAAGCATGAATCAGCTTTCGAACTCGTCAAGTTTCTAATAATAGAAGATCATGTGTCGTGGGAGGAAAGTAGTCCTAGCGAAGGCAACAAAGTGTCACTAGTGATTCCCATGAACTCGAGAAGTCGAGACGACGGAAATAACCAAGAAAGAAGTCAAACTGGTTCTCCTGAGCAGGAGGGAACAGGATCTTCTCCTAATGTACCTGCACAAAGCAGTGATCATCCCTCTCAGCCCCAGAAAGGCCAAGGTAATATTAAAAACACTACGAAGGATAAAACCACAAAGACTGCACCTTTGCTTCTGGCAGCGGCCGCAGGAATAATAGAGATTGTCAAGGAGATACTTGATGTGTATCCCCAGGCTGTCGAGCACACATGTCCGGAAACGGGCAGAAACATATTGCATGAGGCCATTAGGCACCGTCGATTGGATATCTTTCACCTCGTAAAGAAGAGGGATATACCAACGGCCAGGCTAGTTAGACGGATTGATAATTCTGGTTACACTATCTTGCATCAACTTGGAGAGATGGGGTACCACACTATAAGTACCCAAAATCCTGGTCCAGCATTCCAATTGCAAGAGTTGCGATGGTTCGAGGTATGTAATTAAGCTAGCTAGCCCCCTCTTGCTAATTTCTTTTGGTTTTTACTACACAACCTCCATCACACTCTACACTCCACATTTTTTTAAATTTTTAAATTTTTAAATTTTTTAATATTTTTTAAAATATTTTTTATTTTATTCTTTTTAAACTATTTCAAATTTTCTATTCATTATTCATATAAAAAATATTTGATAAAAGAAAAAATAGGAGGTTGTAAAGATTTTTTGATTTCTTTTATAAGCCAAATAATAAATATACACACATTCATAATGGCTGGGCTCCGACTCGGATTCCAATTTAGAGCGGACTCTGACTTAGATCGTAGTTGTCAGAATTGGAGTCGGAACGTCGAAGTGTCAGTGTCACATAGGGAGAGAGAGAGAGAGAGAGAGAGAGAGACGGCTCGGTTGGCCGCCGTCCGTCGTCGAACAATGGCATAATCGATGCTGCTAAAGCCACCGTGATGATATAGAGTTGTCGTCGTACTCCAATGCTCTTCCTTTGTAAGATGGCTCCACAGAAACGAAAGAAGAGAAAACGGGACTGGAAAGAGAGTAGATTACCGAAGAGGAGCTCAGATACTGTGGAATTATTATTCACATCCGCAACTATTTGAGATCAGCCAAACCCACACCATTATCAAATTACCAGAATACCCTCGTAATAAAACTCAAATTTCTCTCATTTCTACGTTTCAAACTCCGAATTGAGAGGGACGAGACGAGAGAATGGGAAGTAAGCGAGAAAGGATGAGAGAGAGAGAGATCGAGAGGATGAGAGAGAGAGAACTGATGAGAGAGAGACGGTGAAGGAGGAGAGAGAGAGCTGATGTGAGAGAGACGAAGACTGAGAGATGGTGAGGGAGGAGAGAGAGAGACGAGATGAGAGAGAGACGAAGATTGAGAGATGGTGAGGGAGGAGAGAGAGAGCTGATGAGAGAGAGAGTCGAGGATGAGAGAGAGAGCTCGGACTGAGAGAGAGCTGATGAGAGAGAGACAGTGAGGGAGGAGAGAGAGAGCTGATGAGAGTGAGAGAGAGAGAGACGAGATGAGAGAGAGAAGGAGACTGAGGAGAGAGAAACGGAGACTGAGAGACGGTGAGGGAGGAGAGAGAGAGACGAGACGAGAGAGAGAGACGGAGATGAGGGAGGAGAGAGAGATGAGACGGAGATGAGGGAGGAGAGAGAGATGAGACGAGGGAGAGAGAGATGAGGGAGGAGAGAGAGAGACGAGATGAGAGAGAGACTGAAACTGAGATGAGCCGGATCGGATGAGAGAGAGAGAGAGAAACGATGAGAGAGAGATGAGAGAGAGGACGAATTGAGAGAGAGGAGCTGGTGATAGGATAAAAAAAAAAATCAGGGTACTGCCACGTAAGGTGTGCAAAATTGCACACCGCTACAGTGGCGGATCCCTATCATTACTCTATACTGTGAGTGTGAGAGAGACTAAAAACTAATTATATATATGTATTGTTATCATTATATTCATATTAGCCGTTGATGTAAAAGAACGAGCAGTCAGGATGGGACCTTGTCATCTTGGAACTAACATTCACCGATTACGGTCCTTAAGACTGTGTTTGGTTCACAAACTCAGTTAAATTTAGTCTAATTTTAAGTTGAGTCTAATATTCAAACACTCAACTCTCAAATTATTAAACTCATCCCAACTCAAAACCTTTTTACATGTGGGACCCATAACTTTTTTCAACTTAAAAACATCTTTATACGTGGGACTTACAAGCTTTTTCAATTTTTTATAAAAAGTATTAAATTCATCTTAACATCTAAATACACTTTCAACTAAGTTTAGATGAGCTCCACATAACTCTCTCTACTACTCAACTCACTACTATTAAAAAAGAACTCAACTTAACTGAACTCAGCTCAACATCTAAACACAACCTAAACTAAAAAAGAAGGAAAAAAAAACTAACATTCACCGAAACTGACAAATTGACAAATAGAAAAATGCTACTTTGCCTATTCATTTTGCCCCCTCATTTTAATACGCCCCCTCATTTTAATACACCTCATGTATTTTTTTTTACTTAATAGTTAAGGAAGTGATTATTTGTATATTGATATATATTTTTTATATTTTTTAAAAATATTTTAAAATGATAAAAAATGTGAATTAAAATTTTTTTAAAAAAATAAAATGTTGAATTTGGCCGTCAGATTGAGCGGGCACTACGGGAGGAAGAATAGTCCGACTCTTGACAAATATACGAAGAGAGAGAAAAAAAAAAAAGCTAACATCACTTCACACGAGGCCCTAGAACCAAAGTTAAAAAAAAAACAAACAAAAAACAAAAACAACAAAAAACTGAGTCCCTTACACAGATTTGAAAATTAAAAAAGAAGTCTACAACATTCTCTACTCCACCGGTCTACCCCGTGAAAGAAAAGCAGAGAAAGGATGATGATTTGAAATCACGGAAGGAAAAGCAAACAAGAGAACAGATAGACAGACAGAGACAGAGTAGCCACACAAGTCACAGAGATAGAACAGACAGAGTTAAAGTCGTTGAGTTTTTATTTTTATTTTTATTTTTATTTTTTTTTGTGGTTTGAGTTAGAGCCCTCCCAATAGCTTGTTTATCCTATACTTTAAAATATATCATCAAAATTTACTTTTTTTATTTTACCTACTGACTTTTATAATATACCATACATCAGCTTCTCTATTTTTTCTTCATATCATTTAAATATTATATTTTTTAATATTTTTTATTCATTTTAAATGAATCTCATAATACCAAACAACTATCAAATGAGAGAGAAACTAATTAAAAATATTTTAGAGGATGAATAGTATTATCTAGATGTAAAGAATTACTATTGCAAAATGTAAAATAAAGAAGAAGATACAAAATTTATTGGAAGCTACTTTTAACCAATTTTCTTTATATTATACAACAAATTGTATTTTACAAGATCTATTGAGGGTGCTCTTAGTGTTCGGAACTAATATAGGCACCAACTTGGACTCGGACTCCAATATTTGAAAACTCTGATTCTATTGGAGTCAAAATATTGTCGAAATTCAGACGGAATCAGAGTGGGCGGAGTTTTTACCCATCCCTAATTCATTATTTTCAAACTAATTTGTCTAGGACAATCTTAAAATAATATCTTTGATCCTCCTTTGGATAAGGTAGGAGCTTGTATTAATCAAAAAATTATGGATAGCCTATGAGGAGATATGATATATAGCCTACACTCACTATGGGTACTAGTCTAAACTTAAATAAATGACTAGTATTATATCAAAAAACGTTAGTCCCGTTTGGATTCAGAGATGAATTGAGATGGTTTTAGATGACTTAAATAAAATATTGTTAGAATATTATTTTTTAATATTATTATTGTTTTGAGATTTGAAATGTTTATTATATTTTGTATGGAAAGTTGAGATAGCTATAATGATGAGATGAGATAAGTTTTCAATCCAAACCGGGGTTATATTATAAAGAGATCTCGAAAAGAGTATGAGTTAAGACCAAACTTATGAGAAACTCGCCGAGGTGAGACAAACAATGCATCAACCATCAAGAGCATGTGCGCGGGTCTGATTTCAAAATGAGGAAAGACAATAATTTTAGGTCCACTTCAATCAAGACATGTGTCGTACGTACATAAGTCATTTTCTGTTATGAATCCCATTAAGTGGGCCGGACCCGATAAATAAAAGTGGTTTAGTGGCCCATGGGCCTAGATAATGTTAGTTAGTATTGGCCCATGGCCTTAGTTGGCAGTGTCAAATTAGATCATCTTCTAGTATATGAGACGGAAGAGGGATCGTTGTTGAGGATCTGAAAAATTATTGCAGAAACAGTTTGTATTTTCTTTAGGAGGAATTGGGACCTCGAATACCCCAAGACGTAACTATCTCTTTTTTCTCTCTGTTACTCTTTTTCTCATTTCACCTTGTGTGCATTCTGTTACTCATCGAGCAACAATCTTCCATTTCCATACCATTTCCTTATTACAATACAATGAAGAATAGTCAGGTTCATTACAAGTGATATTTAGAGACAACGATCTTGTCATGGAAATGAGTAATGGAGAACTTCAAGTATGTTTTCAGAATTATCACCGTGTACTCTATAATGAATTATATTGAGATCTTGGCCAAATGGTGCTTACAATGAAGTCTTCCGACGATAAAAATCTAAAAGTCTTAGTCGATTCTTCGTTCACTATTTATTATGTGAAACTCGATATCGAATATGTTTATGGGAGAAACATCTACTCGTTGGAGCAACACCAAGTGAGACACATAGGAGTTGTTTTAGAAGATGGTGTTATGTTGATAGGGACGACGATATTTGAGAATGGATATATTGTTCTTGATACGAAGAGCGAGGAATCAGGATGAGAAGAATTTCTGGAAGCGAAAAAAACTAGCGGATTATAACTCGTCCTACATGATTGGACCCGACTAGATAAAGTTAGGTTGAAACCAAGAGTCGGTTTTGATACTGTCGGATCTGATGAATGTCGGGCCATCATTTGCAACCCGTCTATTTACCTTCTCTTTCACTTCTACACGAACCCTAGCCCCTGCGTCTTCTCCTTCCCTGTTCATGCTCTATTCCCCTTCCGCATGACTTGGTTTTGGATCTATAGAGCAAGCCAACGAGATGGCATCGCAACCTTCCTTGAATATTATTGTCTTTTTCTTCGTCATCCTTTGGTCTCCGTTTTAGACAAACCCATTTCTCCGTTTTAGTTTATTCCAAATAATCCCTATCATTGTTTCATGATAAGAATAAAAACCATTAATGGAACGCTGTTTCATAGGGGAAAGAGGCAGAGAAAGCGGTGGAGACAAATGGGACATACCTAATAGCGTTGAAGTCGGTGAAGAGGTTGCACAATGACAAGACAAGCAGCAATGATTCGAGCTAGAGGATTTCAGGAATTTCTTCTTGCAAGGAAGCTTTGTCGGCGAAGAGTTCTAAGAATTAAGTGGCAGAATACGAAGCTGGCGAGGCGTGTGACAAAGAAACACACCTTTCGCTTACGGTTCTCCGCATCTTTGCAAGCCTCGGTTCGATACCTGATAGAGTGCAGCCAGAACTCGAACATGCCATGAACGAACTCACAACTATCACCACGACTACATCCGCCGTGGCGGTACTCCAGGCACACCTGACCAGAGTAGTGGAACTGCCAAGGGTCACTGCGGCGGGCTTTTTTGCCAGGGTGTGCGAAAGGGCAGTTGGTCCAGTAATGGCTACGGCTGCGCGTGCAGTGGCGGACCTTGAACTCGTACATGCGAAAGTGGTAAGAGGAGTAAGGGTTGGAGTCATCAGAGTCATTGTCTCCGACTCTCAAGATCTGAATGTTTCATGATAAGAATAATTTCCAATAACACAAAGGTCGGCAGTGCCTGAGAAAAATGGAACGAAGGATGAAGATGAAGTCACGGGGAAGGAAAAAAGAAGGCAGTCGAAGTGGAGGAGATAGTTGCTGTATCCACAGTATCTGTTCCTAAAGAAATTCCTCTTCCCTTTGTCCTCCCTCTCAGTGTTTTGTTTCTTCCCTCCATCAACACTCCATCTGATGTTAACCTCATTGAGATGGAATCTTTGATCGGTGAGGGAGCCATGAACCCTATCAACAGTGGCTTCGATGCTAGGAGGCTGGTTGGTTGTAGATTCCATGAAGTTTCTATTAAGAGTGACATTAAATTTTCGCCACTTAGACCTAAGTTTGGGGGCATTTATAGAGGAGATCTCCATGCTCCTACACGTCTCGTATAATGACAACCTCCCCGGAAGACCCATGTCTGTGAGTGGCTATCGAACCGAGAGAAGCCCACCGACAACGTCTATTCAATAACCTTCCTATCTAACATCACCGATGACTCGGCTACTGGAATGCTGGGTTTGCCGATTATCACCATCGCAATTTCTCTCTGTCTGCGGCTCAGTCCCAAAATGTTGGCCAACGACATACCCACCAACTTTCTCTCATTGATCCGTGATGTGCGTGGTCTGAAATCTGGGTCGTTTCAAGATCCTCAGTGTAAAGCAAGGGAAGTTGTGGCACAAAGAAGTTCGGTGAAGAAGATGACGGGAATATGGATTCGAGCGACTCCCTGGTACGAAGGCAAACAGAACAACCGGCGCGGCCTCCTCGTTGGCCTTGGCATTTAGCAGTCTCTCTATCTTAACTTTGTCGCCACTCTCCAACTCGGCGTTGGCCATCACTGGCTTGTCTTCCGCATCCAATATGCATGCATGGTCTCGCTGAACCTCTGACATTTTCTCAGAGCTCCTCTTGTGCATAGCACGGTTCTTCTTATAGGTGGGAGGGTGCTGACTTGGGAAATGGGTACGTCTGGTCAACTTGGCCATGTGGAAATGATTAATAGCTTGTATCCTATGCCTGCCACTTCCTTGCAAGACTACTTTATTACCCATGTTTCTACCTGTTGGAGCCACTTTGGTTTTGTTTCAGGATCTCAAGTTTATGCATTTGGGCTCGGGAAGAGTGGTCAACTAGGTATCTCCATGAATAGGATTAAATCTGTCAGTCTTCCTGAAATCATGGATTGGAAAATGTGAAATTTTTTAGCATAACTGCAAGTGGAGATCATAGTGCAGCATTATCTGTTGATGTGCATCTTTACAATTGGGGAAGAGGGTTCAATGACTCTCCAGATTCTCACTTTCCTCAATTTTCTTCTTAACCTTCCTTTTTAACTAGAGCCGTTCTTGGATAGAACCATGCATTAACATTAACTGGTGATGGAGAAGTTTTTATGCTCGATGGCAACTACCATGGAGTCCTTAGTGACCTTGAAAAAATGAGACTAGCAAACCAGTTACTTGATTCAAGAGAAGCTATTCTGGAGAAAGTAGCTGGTCTCGAAGGAGAAATCCTAAAATCGTTATCCAAGTGGAAGCCACTCAGATTTCTACGGCTAAGCAACAAGAAGCTGACGGGATCAACTCTAAGGGAGCTCACCAACCTCTATAACCTCAAGGTTCTCAAAGTTTTAGTTAACCCTCTTTTGGTAGATCTTGCTTCTAATGGGTATTTTGACTGTGCAGAAAAGGTGTTCGATAAAATGGGTGTTGAAGGTGTTTTTCTTAGCACCCATGGGTTTGGTGTGTTTATATGGAGGTTTAGTAGAAATCTCGAGATTGATATTGAGGTTTATGCTTATACTCCTTTGATTACTGCTTGTGCTAGTAATGAGAGGTATGAAGGTTCTGTAAAGTTTCTTAAGAAGATGGGAATTGAACCTATTATTGCTAGTTACAATACCCTTCTAATGGTTTATGGTAAGGCTGGAATTTTTGGGGAAGCCTGCATATATCTTTTTTAGTTGATGCAAAAGAAGCATGAGAATTTAATTGTAATTCGTACATCTTTTGCTTCCCAGTGGCTTGATGTTTTGGCCTTTAAAATTGTTTTTAGGCCTTTTGATAGAGGAAGGGAAAGAATTGCAGCTGTTACAATCAATTTATCAATTAAAATAAGTTGGTCTCAGAAACTGTGGTCCTATGAGGGGGATGTTCTTCAATGTAGTCATTATGTGCCTATCGTTAGTCCCGAAGGAAAGCCTCTGCCCTGTGTGATTTACTGCCATGGGAACAATGAGTGCAGGGCTGATGCGAGTGAAGCTGCAATAATTTTGCTCCCTTCAAACATTACTATTTTCACTCTTGATTTCTCTGGATATGGACTCTCTGGAGGAGAGCATGTCACCCTGGGGTGGAATGAAAAGGATGATCTTAGGGCTGTGGTTGAATATCCCAACCCAAGACTTGATTTAGTGGATTATGTTGATGCTTTCATGAGGCAAAGGATGGTTGGAAGAAATCCTAACTTTGATGTTAGAGTGAGGCCTGGTTTGGTTCCTGAACAGAGTTGGACGTTTTTCAATGGGCCTGATCCTGATTTGATATTCAATCGTACTCCTGGTTCAGCCTTCTCTGATGGTGGTATAGGAAGTGGACCTAGGGACGCTGATATTAGTGACTACTGTATTGGCCATAGGGATTTGAAGCCTCAAAATCTCTTGGTTGATCCTCTCACTCACCAGGTTAAGCCTTGTGGTTATGGAAGTGCCAGAATGCTAGTGAAAGGCGAAGCTAACATGTCAGACATGTGTTCACAAATCTACCGAGCTTCCAAACTTATAATTAGTGCCACATAATATACAACCACACTTGATATAAGTTATTTAGTGAAAATGAACCTTGAGGAAAAGGTTTTTTAAAAGGGGAATTTGTTATGAATCCCATTAAGTGGGATGGGCTAGATAAATAAAAGTGGTTTAGTGGCCCATGGGCCTAGATAATGTTAGTTAGAATTGGCCCATAGCCTTTGTTGGCAGTACCGAATTAGATCATCTTCTAGTATATGAAAGGGAAGAGGGGTCGTTGTTAAGGATCTAGAAAATTATTGTAGAAGTAGTTTGTATTTTCTTTTAGAGGAATTGGGGACCTCGAATACCTCAAGGTGTAGCTATTTTCATCTTCTTTTTTTCTATTACTCTCTTTCTCATTTCATCAAACATCTTATATGCATTCTGTTACTCATTGTAGCAACTATCTTTCATTTCCATACCATTTCCTTATTACATCATAGTAAAGAATAGTCAGGTTCATTACATTTTAATCCATTATGCATAAACTCGGTCAAAATTTCAGTTCTTTAGATATCGCATCCAGCTCATGCCACGGAGATTGGAATCAGTTCAGAAATATATCAGTTTTCTGTCTAGCTAGCTAGTAGCGAGGTCAGTAACGTACATGCATGGATGCAACTTCATCCATATCTAGATCAGTAACATAGACGTACATGATCTAACATTTTGGTTTATTTTTTTGTGTGTTACTTTTTTAGTGTTCTCAATTGTTTTTTTGACATGAATATGACATTCTATTTTATTAATTCTATTATATATGCATGTATGCAGCGTGTGCGGAAGATAATACCCCACCACTATGAAATGCACCGCAGCAGCGAGAAGGTGGGGACCGCCGAAGAGTTCTTCGAAAAATCCCATAAAAAACTTCTCGAGGAGGCACAAGAATGGCTGAAGCGGACCTCGGAGTCTTGCTCTGCTGTCGCAGTTCTTATCGCCACTGTCGCATTTGCGGCTGCTTACACCGTGCCAGGAGGTTCCGACGAAAAAACTGGGATGCCAATTCTCTTGCACGACCCTTTCTTCTTGATTTTCACTGTCATGGACGTTCTCTCCCTTGCGAGCTCATTAACTTCCGTAGTCATGTTCCTCTCTATCCTCACCTCACCCTTTCATCTCAAGAGCTTCCGTCACTCTCTTCCTCGGAAACTCACACTCGGCTTCACCTTCCTCTTCTTCTCAGTGGCTGTGACCATGCTTGCTTTTGCTGCAACAATTATGCTCATCGTTCGTTTAAAGAAGCGGTGGACTACCACGCTTATGTATACTGCTGCATTCCTTCCAGTCAGTGTTTTTGCACTCCTTCAGTTCCCTGTGTACGTTGCGTTGAAGAGTACTTGGAAGTTCTCTCTTAAAGTCATTAACCGCATTCTTCCCCGGCATTGTAGGTTTTGGACCCCTAAAACCTCCTCCATTAACAGGACCCGTTATTATTAGATTCCAACTCCACATATGGAACCCAAATCTCGATTCTCATCAGCAATACATTTTGGCAAGCTTGATAACATATATATAATACTTGGAAATTCCAAGTTCCCAGGTGGCCTAATGCCCTGGTTATCTGGCTAGGGCATTTACTCATCAGGTAACTTGGAATTTCCAAGTATCATGTTATCAGGCATGCATGCAAAATGTGTTACTAAATAAATTACCACCATACCATGCATGTAAGCTGTATTACAATATTTTCATGTGCGATCATATTTAAGTGTGTGAACAGTGAAGTGCATCTACTGCTCTGAACTTATTTCTTTAATTATTATATAAAGGATTTAGTTACATGTATGTGTTTTTTAATCTATTTAGACTACTCATATTTGAAAAGACCTTAGGGACAAGCATACTGAAATAACATTACAAATAGAATAGAGACCATGTTTATCCATGTGGCAAGGTTGTGTATATCTGCAATTAGTCAAGTCGAATATAAATCACTTTGTCACCATAGTGAGTACACTCATAATAAAGGCCACAATTTTACGTCTGTGAAAAGGTCAATAACATGAGAACAAAGGTAACAATCATAACTAGTGCCAGAGCCCATAACCAAAGCAGAACATAATATTATGCCCTAGGTATAACACCCCAATGAAAGGAACATTCACATTAATTAAATGATAAGATTTTATTTGTAATATTGAAATTTTAAAATCTATGTTCTAAATCAAATTATACTATACAAGCACTTTACTGAGCAGCTTTAGTATCGATTTTTTTTTTAAAAAGGAAAAAAAGAGGTCGGTGGTTGGGGGGAGATAGAGGAGATAGAGGAAAAAAATTGTAGGGTTTAAGGTGTATATGGGCTGGGCTTAGGGCCTTACTCAAGGGTTGGGCTTGGGTTACACTCGTAGCGTACAAAAGTCCTAGATCATCTAGGTGCACGTGAATTGTGAAAGATGCACTTTCGGGAGATAAAGAAGGCATCTAACTTGGTAGGTATTTTATGCTAATTTTGTGGATGACTCCATTAATTAATTTATTAAACAAAGTAGGTAACTTTCCACAACAATCTTGAATCCTTGAATATCTTGCCATTAAAAGTAGGTATTTTATGCTAATTTTGTGGATGACTCCATTCTACTCTATATTTTTTCATTTTTTTCATTCCAAATAAAGGAGAAACGCTGTTTGGAAGTTTTTTGGTGGCTGGTGAACACCACACGCCCCATCGGGGGTTTCCTTAGCTATCGATTTGTCAGATTACCGAACGCTGCATCAATAGCGCAGGTCAAAGTATAAGCGTGGCCGCCACACTCCACCGTGAGAAATCATCTTTTGCCGCCATGCACGGCGTGTTTGGGGCTAGCGACTCTGGTACTTTCAAGATCAAATGCCCAACATACTCCTAGAGTGGCATGTGTCCTTCAAGTGCCACTACAGCCTCTTTGTCTAGTGTATTTTTTATTTTTGCAGTGTTTTTTAAGGGTTTGTAATTTTGGTTCATTGTTTGTATTTAGAAATAACAGAAATAGGCTATTGGACATATGTCCATAGCAGGATATCTCCCTCCTCTTTTGGAGGATGGGGGTGGTGTTTCCGCCTCCTCCTTTGGAGGATAGGGGTTGGATACCCTTTCCTCCTTTGGAGGTAGGGGTTGGTTATCTTTGTTTTCTACAAAGAGTAATACTCTCAAACAAACCAGTTTTATCAATAGAGAGTTTCTAGATTTTTTTTTTAATAAAATAAAAATTGCATTAAACGAAACAAGAGATTATAGACGACTATCAAGCCAAATGGCTTGAGAGATAAAGTCTAGAAACCCATCCCATCACATTACGATGGAATCTACAACTTAAGCGTGTCTAGCTAGGCCATGAGCTGCCCCATTACCTTGTGACGAACACAAATTTCTCCGCATACAAATTTTATTGCGACGGACGTTGTCTTGTTTGAATTTCTAGAAGTTAAGATAATATCAGTTACAAATAAATTTGTGTGTAGGGAAATGTACAACATGTGTAGTTTGGCTTGTATTTAGAGTTTGTCTCTGTATTGACTAGTCATAGCTATAACTTCTTTCATTAGTGATATGAACTCTATTTCCCATTAAAAAAAAAAAAATGTCCATCCCCTAAGCCGTATCGAACATTACGTATGATAGAATCAGATTCCAAATATGATAAGACCTTTAATGTCTTTTTTGTTTTTATTCTAAAGTATTTTATTTAATTATATATTATTAAGTATTGCATTCCTTAACAGAAGCATCCCGATACTATTAACAAGTATTTTATTTAATATATTATAAACCTTTGTACTCCATATTATGTATATACATACATGTACTTTCTATTTTACATACATGATGATTATTTTATCAATTTTATTTTTAAATTCAAATTTTGAATTTTAAATTTATAATCTTTAGTATATTTTAGTGTTATTATGTAAGTAAAAATTATAAATATAAATAACATTTCACACACACACATATATATATTTTTATATATATACACACACATAATGGCTAATGGATAAAGTGGGAAAATCATTTCAAGATTGGGATGATCAGTTCTTTTTATTAATTGAGATTTCCAACCATGCGTAAACAAACTTAATTAATTAGCTTAAGGTACGTACGTACGTACTGTTTTCAAATTTGCAGTACTGCAAATATATATGTTCAATATTATATATTGCACTTAAAAAAACTTAGAAACTTTTGAACTTTTTCTTCAAGCAAAGGCCTGGAGAGAATTTAACTTTAATCTTTTTATACCAAGATGCATGCGGATAGATCACTGCTGCGAATAGGCCCATCACTTTTGATGTGGCGGTTAGAGTTTCAGGTAGTACAGCAGCTGCCATCTGTATATCAGAAGATGGATCACCAATCTTTGTCCAGACTAGGAAGCTAAGGATAGAGCCATAGGAAGTGTTGTTATGGCAGGTGACTCATTGCTCACAATTCAAGCAGTCAATGATCCAAAAGATACATCACATTGGACTGGATCAAGCCTATTATTAAAGATATAAGGACCCTCCTGGAAAATTTTCAAAGTTGGCATACTAGGAAAATTCATCAAGATCTGAATCGACGCGCGCATTCAATTGTGCAGTGGGCAACATCCCATCCAATAACCTCTTTGGAAGTATACCCCTGATCATCTCCATCCCCCTTCCATAGTGACAAAAATCCACCTGGGTTTTGATTTTATTTTGGACTGTAAATATTAAGTTTTTGGTTTGCTGAATAATATTGTGCTTGTAAGTTATATCTGGTAATGGAATACTTTTTTGAGGAAAAAAAAAAAGATCACTACTGCGAGCCTACTCCGAGCCAAATATTCACATAATCAGCTAGCTAGCCCGCGCACATGATGATATTATTAATCAGTACTCAAAATTAGACTTTAGAACACAAAGATGCCACATGACTTCTCCTTGAATAAAGTCATTCGCATGGAATAGAATTTCATTATTGCCAGCTCCAATTAGAATAATATTAAGATCATGATCACAAATCAATTCCAGCCCACAAAATGGAGCACTTTCGTACTTAACCTTTATTTTATGCTTTATATGCGAATAGTTCGATCGACCTTAAGCATGTATGATCATCACTCTCAATTGAACTTTGTAAGAAAGCATATTGCAGTAGTACAACTATGCAGTCTACAAGTATTCTGAATAGTTTCTTTGGTTTTAGCTGCAATCTATATAAACGTACTCCAAAAAACCTACAAGAAAGCCCATTTCAAGAGCGCGCTCTCTCTCTCTCTCTCTCTCTCCCCTATTTACACACATCAAGCAGGCGATGCAGTCCAAGGCAGAAAAGGATATTGCTTCAAAGCATAAGAAAAATGGGGAGTTGTACCAAGCTTTGACGTCGACTGACAAAACGAAGGAGGTGAAAAAAGAATGTGCCAAAGTTGATGAGCAAGGATTACATATATTGACAATACATGATGACACTGTCCTACATGCGGCCACTTACTCCGGACAATCCCAATTGGTACTCGACCTTCTAGAGGCATTGCCCCCCGCTCATCTCGATAAAATGACCCGCCAAAACCACCAAGGAAACACCATCCTCCACGAAGCGGCAACGTCTGACGACAACCTTGATGTGGCAAAGGAGGTGTTTGACAAAGCTCCAGGACTCTTATGCATGCGTAACCACCTTGGAGAAACCGCGCTCTTTCGGTCCGTTCGCTATGGCAACAAAGAGATATTCAACTTTCTTAAGGAGAAAATTTCCAGTTACAGTGAAGATAATCAGCAACTCTTCCTTCAGAGGAGTGATAAAACCACCATTCTTCACGTTGCCATTCTTGCGCAACATTTCGGTTGGTTAATGATCTTCCATTCATAACTTCATCATACAATCCATGCGGCCATGCATTGATGCACATGTTTCTCCCGATCAACTATAATAAAAATATGACTTTTTTTTCTCTGTTTTCCCCCTTGCATGAAATTTGAAAACAGATTTGGCCCTGAACATCGCGTCAAAGTTCGAACACCTAGTTGGTGAACGAGACGCGGATGGGATGACTGGTCTTCAGCTTCTATCCTGCAATCCGAGAGCTTTTCGACGAGAGGACTATAAAGGTGGATTCCTGAAGCAAATAATCAATTCTAGTTCGTTTTTATCCAATCTTTACCCTGTTATTGTTGTGTGTATTGTGTTATATATCTAGTGATTTACGAGTGCCAAGGTGCCTCCTTTTTTTAAATTCTAGTTTGAAATGGATGCCAATTTCGAAGTCGTTCCATGTTAATTGCTAATGAATTAAGCAAGATGCGATCAGTTATATATAGATATAATAGTCAATCTTGGGATTTTGTTTTTTTTTTTTTTTTTGCAAATAGAAATTTTAAGTACCCACACGACTGATTTAATTGCAGAAGAATTCTCTAGCTAATTAGAATTAATGTACATATATGTGAAGCCGGTATTGACTTCCGAACTCTTAATGTATGTATTTCAGCCAGATGGTCAAGATCAGTTGAAAATGAAACGTCTAGTTATGATTCAGCATTGAAACTTGCCGTGTTCTTAATAGAAAGAGATTTTTCTTGGGAGGCAACTTATCCTGGAATAGACCAGAGTAAGCCTAGGCTCCACAAATATGGCGGGGCTCCAAGCGTAGACAAGGGAGTTGGACAAGGCCCCCAATTGATGAGTACAGCGCTTGGTCAAGGGGATCAACCAGAAACGGCTACTCCTTTGTTTTTGGCAACTAAGTCGGGCTGCGTAGACATTGCTAAAAAAATATTGGAATGTTACCCTCAGGCAGTCGAGCATATTGATGACGAAGGGCGGAACATACTGCATGTAGCGATCAAGTACCGCCAAAAAGAGATTTTCAAGCATGTAATGACATTGGAACTGCCAAAGAAGAGGCTGGTACGAAAAGTAGACAACGATGGTAATTCTTTACTTCATACTGTTGGAATAAAAGTTGAAGATTATATACCTGAGGAACTGCGAGGCCCCGCACTTCAATTGCAAGAAGAAATGAAATGGTTTGAGGTGGTGCACTTCTAGATAATCCTTTTTTCTTGCTGCTTTGGGCACAAAAACACACATTGCCACGTTTCCAAGCAATAACTCACGATCTATATCTTATTTAAAGTAAGAGAAAAGATATTTGTAAATATTCGTGAATTTTACAACCGTCGCGTAATTGTTTTAAAAAAATGAATAAAATATGAGATTTAAATAAAAAAATAATTTTTTTAATAATGTACCCCAAAATCAATTATGCGACATTTATACACTTTACAATTATATGTAGAATTACTCCAATATCAATTGTTGGTTGAAACATTCTGGCCAGCTGGCTAATTTATTCTTTCAAGGAGGTTAATTGAATTGTTTACACTATATACATATATATCATGTGTGTCATGTGTGTTTCATTGAGCCTCCGTGTACTAATTTAATTGGTGTTTTTTGCACGTGTTCATGTGTGCAGCGTGTGAAGTCAGTCACCCCACCCCATTTCCGTGATCACCGTAACAATATGAATCTTACTGCTAAGCGGTTATTTGACAAAGCAAACAATGAACTCCGAACAGCAGCAACAGAATGGCTAAAGCGGACGGCAGAAGGATGCACTGTTGTGGCAGTTCTCATTGCTACCGTTGCCTTTGCTGCTGCCTATACAGTACCTGGAGGCCCTAATAGTCACACCGGCGCTCCACTCCTCGCCAATAAACCTCTCTTTGTGGTTTTTACGGTGACCGATGTACTGTCCCTTTCATTTGCATTGACATCAGTGGTAATATTTCTCTCAATCGTCTCGTCACCATTTCGATTATCAGACTTCGGGGAATCTCTTCCAACTAAGCTAATGCTAGCTTTCACATTTCTTTTTCTCTCCGTATCCATGATGATGATTGCGTTTGCAGCAACCGTCCTCCTCATGATACAGAAGAGAGAAAGCTGGACAAAAGTTGTCCTATATGCACTTTCTTTTCTACCAGTTGGAATCTTCGCACTTTCATATTTCCCTCTCTATCTTTCATTAGCAAAAACCTTCAAGTATTTGCTGAAGAAGCTGAGGCAGGCAATGCCTCGTAACCTTCCTAATCCAGCGCTATCTAGGCCAACCAATTTGTTCCATAGTTATGGAAATCGAAGCAACCAGCGCCAAATCGATCAGAATCGACGGCTGGAGACACAAAATCGATGTTTCCAGATAGCCTAACAACACTCTAATTTCTCGGTTTGAAGCAGACCATCATGTCGTCACTAATTGTTATATATAGGATTTCCGTCCCATATTGATTCTTGGGCTTCTGCTTTTTATTGTTTCTCCCTGAAAACATTGTAGTTGACATGTGGCGCCAGGTTGAGGTTGTACTACTGCAAGCTTATAATAATCCCAACTTCGACAGAGAGAACCTGTTTCATTCTATGACTCTTATTAACCGATACTAGCACTTAGGTCTCGTTTGCTTTTATATATAAATATATATATATATAT
>QEOT01000252.1:21239-36721 GCA_003123785.1 Pterocarya stenoptera
AATATACATGGTTCGGCAAATTGCCTACGTCTACAAAGTTGCAGAAATCTTATTAATCAAACGAGATTACAATCACTCAATCTCAACTCATACTCTCTAGGTCTTTTTTGCTCTCTCACATTATATGCACTCACTTGGCAATTGTTCTCTCTCACAATATGCTGAAAGCCATACAAACCAAGTCAAATATATCATATTTATAATAAACGGTGCTGGAAACCCTAATTTGGCAAAAACTATGTTCTTCGCTTGAGCGGCATGTCGAGGGCATCTTGAGCGAACAACCAATGAACATTGGCTCGAGTGGGGTGTTGAGCGAACACTATTGTGTCTCGCTCGAGCCCACTGTCGAGCACACCTTGAGCGAACTCATGGGTTGAGCTTCGCTCGAGCCCACTATCGAGCGTACATTGAACGAACTCACGAGTTGAGCTTCGCTCGAGCGCCATGTCGAGCGACATCGAGCAAATTCTATGTTTCTTGATTTTTTGCTCACAGACTAATCTCCACATGCACCCAACAATCTCCCACTTGGAGACTGGGTCTTCACATGCCAGTCACCGTTTTCAGCCAAGCCCTATCATCTTTGCAACTCACAGCTCCCATCTTCAAGTTAAAAGATGCACTGAAGTCAAGCTTCACTTCAGTCTTCCATGTACATTGCCCTTAGTTAGTATATCCATTGGGCGACTCACAACTCCCACTACACTAGGAGTATGCAGTCTCGAAACGATCTTGGCAACCTTAGCCAACTTTTTCAGGCTTACAGGAGGAACGACAAAGTTGACTCCCTTTGGCTTCCTCATATTTTTCGTGCGATCAAGCCTGCTTTTTTGCACTCTTGTATTTCCCTGCACATCATTGGACCCTGATGTTAAATATAACGAGTTAAATATCTTACCATGAGCTAGGACCATCGTACCCTTAGTGATCTTCTAAACTCCTCCAGATAACGTTACTGCATAACCGCTGTCCTACAAAGATTAGGTTCTTCTTCAGATCTGGAATGTGTCTGACTTGTTGTAAAGTCCACACGCTCTTGTTTGGAAGTGTGATGTGCACATCATCCACTCCCACTACCTCTAGTGTCTCTCCATCAGCCGCATACATCTTCCCAAAATCACCAGTGACATAATTCTTCATGATCTCTCGATGTGAAGTGCTATGGAACGAAACCCCTGAGTCCAACACCCAATCATCAATCGGACTGTGCACTACAAGAATTAGGGCATCATGAATTTTTTCTGCCACTACATTCACAGCATCATCCTCAGCACTTTCTTGATTCCTGTAGTACTTTCTCTTGATGTGGCCCCCGGCTTGCAACAACTCCAGCACGTGATCTTCTGCCCAGATCTCGTCTTGCTCTTCCCCTTACTCTTGGAGTTTGACCTGTCATGTCCTTTGCCACGACTGTCAACATTCAGGGCCGATCCTGAACCCGAGAACTCACCCGAGTATCTTCTACATACCTCTTCAGTAAGGATCATATCACATATGTTGTCGTAGTTAATTTTCATCTTGCCGACTGAACTATTCACAGCAATTCTCATGGTCTCCCAACTATTTGGCTGAGATGCCAACAGAATCAACGCTTTGATCTCATCATCAAACTCAATCTCTACTGAAGACAGTTGATTTGTGTTCGTATTGAATTCATTCAAGTGTTGGGCCACATACATACCTTCTGACATTTTAGATTGAATAATTTCTTCATCAGGTGCACTTTATTATTTGCCAACGGCTTTTCATACATACCAGACATGCAAGGTTGCTATGAGATCCACCGTGGTTCTCTCCTTACTGACATTATGTGCCACTGTTCTGGACAAAGTCAGCCGAACAATTCCCAGAACCTGTCAATCTAATAGAGTCCATTCAGCATCATTCATGCTCTCCAACTTCTTTTCCCAACAGTGAAAGATGGAGCCTCTTCCCATAGAAATAGTCCTCAATCTGCATCTTCCAGTAACCAAATTAGTGCTGTCACTTTATCTCCAGCCATAGTTCTCCTTCAGATCCGACCTTGGCTCTTGATACCAGTTATTGTGCAAAACACACACACACACCAACAGTGGTAAACTAAAGTATAACCAAGCACGATTAAGCACACGACACACAATATACGTGGTTCGGCAAATTGCCTACGTCCACAGAGCTGTAGAAATCTTATTAACCAGAAGAGATTACAATCACTCAATCTCAACTCACACTCTCTAGGGCGTTTTTGTTATCTCACACTATATACACTCACTTGACAATTGTTCTCTCTCACAATTGCTGAAAGTCGTATAAACCAAGTCAAATATATCATATTTATAATAAACGGCGTTGTAAATCCTAATTTGGCAAAAACTACGTTCTTTGCTCGAGTAGCATGTTGAGCTCGCCTCGAGTGAACAACCAATGGACTGGCTCGAGCAGGGTGTTGAGCGTAGCTCGAGCGAACACTAGGGTTTGTGTCTCACTCGAGCCCATTGTCGATTGCACCTCGAGCAAACTCACGGGTTGAGCTTCGCTCGAGCTCACTGTTGAGTGCACATCAAGCGAACTCATGGGTTGAGTTTCGCTCGAGCGCCATGTCGAGCAACATCGAGCGAACTCCTGTTTCTAGATTTTCTACTAACAGACTAGTCTCCACATGCACCACAACAAATAGAAAAAGGACAACTGAAATGGAGGTCTACCTGCAATTGTCATCAATATGCTGTTAGACATTTTTTGTGCCTTCAAGCCACATGGCGTGGCTTGAGATTCCATACACCAGGTATCCTTTTCCACTTATTAGATTGGCACTTTTGGAATAGACTTAATAGAAGGAGCAAGCCCCGTACTAATATTTCAAAACGACTAGTCATATGATAATATAATTGAAACTCTGTTTGAACTATTATAAAGAGTAAGAATTTCTCATTTTCAAACAACGTAAAATTATTCCATATACCACCTATCGTTATCACTTATGAAAGTCGGGGTATCACAAAGAAAATTGCTCTTCGATCAGACTTTCAGTTGAACCACTGACCTCTAACTTCTCTAGTTTTGAAGTACCCTGTTGTGGTTGTAGTGCATGCATGTTTGTCATTAGCTACTTCGATGTACGTGGTCTGTGACATTCTTCAGCTTTCTGATATTAATTTGTTTCCAACCTTTATAAAGTTTCACTCGAGTAATGAATTATAAATTTACTTGCCCAAAACATAAAAAAGACATAGCATGACAGTGATGACACCTTGTCTGTAACGTAACAGTAGCAGAATATTGTAAATAGCTCCTTAGAGGGGAGTAACCTCCAGAAAAGTATGAGATAAGATGGAGAGAATTCTGAGAACAAGTATTCTAAAATATTCCTTTGATGCCGATTACACAGAACTGCTATGGAATTTAAGTGGAACTTTCTAAAGGTTTCCACAGAGCCTCTAACAAACTATGACAGAAATAACAATAAGGGTAAAATAGACTACATAAAGCAAATGACCATATAAGGCCTTCTGGAATTTAAAGAAATAACTACTAATCCCTATTCTTCATTAGGCCGTAGACCCAAGCCCACTTGCACTGCAAAGTCATCCAAGTCTTTGGCCCATGAGTGGCCCATGCGTGTGACAAAACCTCCTCCGTTAGAACACCTTGCCCATAAGGTGTGGGTAGGCCTATTTCAGCTCCGTGAAGGGTTCAACAGGTGCACCAATTTCAGCCATTGGATTTGGGAGATAAATGGTCTCATATTCATCCTCATGAAGAACCCCGTTAAGATAAAAATCAAAACCAAGAGATGAAAAATATTATCTAAAATTTTGTCCACCCAATGATTTCTCTCAAGTCCTTTTCTTCTATCAAAAGGCCAATGAATTGATATTTGAAAGAGACGAGTTCTCTGATTTATAACCCAAAAGTTCTCCTTAAGGAGGCAGGTCTCTACTTTCCCATTATTGACAGCAATATGCAAAAGGTTTGCTCCACCAATGCCAAAACCCATTTTAGCACCTTCCTGCATTGACAACTCTAAGGTTGTCGATGGCCCAGTTATGAACAACTTCAATAACCCAAGCAAGATCGTGAACGTGTCATTACCATGTTTTAACACTCTGTCAAGCATTTCATCGAATACCTTACCAGCAGTAATTACATGGATGTCTTTGGGAAAATAAAATCCCATTGACTGCAGAGGGTCTCTCAATCTCAAGTCAGGACTACACGCCCCATCTAGAGGAGGCTTAGTTGGGTGTTTGCTATGATCAACAGCATAAACTTTAATTGTCTTAGTGATGACAATAAACAGGTTTTGAGGCACATACCTTGGTGCCAAGTCGTTACTAATGGACGTTATGTCTTGCTTAACTGCATTGAGTATTTTCTGCAGAATTTTAAAGGGTTCCCCAATGCTGACAATCAGGACTGCACAACCATCCAATTCTGATTCCATAGCTTCCAAAGTATTTATCAATATATAAGCAATATCATTAACACTTTCTCCCTCTTTTGGTCGCATGAATGGATCTTTTTCATCAAGAGCCCACGCCTCTGGTTCAATAATCCTATTTGTCTGTAGAGAATAACCTCCAAGAGTTCCAAAGCCACAGTTTGCAACAATCGAAGCATATATCCCTTCCTTAGAATCGGTAATAAGGGAAGCCCACTCACCCCGACGCTTAGACACCAAGGGCCGGAGCTCCAGGAGATCCTTCAGCGACTGTAATGCAGCCTTGAAGAACTGGATGACGTCGCTCGCCTTGGTAGCCTCCACCAGCAGCTGCGGCTTGACTGCTATGAAAACCAAGGAGTCAGTGACGTCCTTAGCAGCTCCTCTGTTATGGGTCTTCTGTTGCGCCATCGAGTCACTGAAGGACAGAAAATACGAACTAAGCTCAAGTGAGAATGGGTCAAAGAGGTTGGATCGGCTTCTGACGCTAGGTGTAATCATCGACTTGCTCTCTTGGTTTTGATTTGAGAATTTGGAAAGGTGAATCTGCTGACCAGGGTGACCCTCCTAAAGGAGCTTGGAGCAAACATCGGAGCCATTGATGGAGAAAGAATAAGAGAGGGTCGTGACCCCTTCTCTCAAGGGGTAAGTGTTGGCGACAGAAATGGATCTGAGTTTCTTGTGGTAGTATGAGGTGGTTCGTTTAGCAAGGATTTGGGTTTTGAGTAGGGACTCGACTGAAGGTTTAAGAGGGTGGAGTCTGTTTTGATTTCTTATGGGAAATGTCGGTCTTGGTAGACGCACTCCGACTAGGGAAAAGGCTAGTTTCTCTACCCTGTAGGTTTCCCATGGGGGATGCCATGTGAGACGAGGCCATTCGTTTGGGCCTCCTTCCATGAAGCACATTTCCTTAGCCATTGCAGATTCCTTGGTGAGATCCCTCCTGATTGCTGAAGCCAAACAAGCCAGATTCGACGTAAGAAGGAAACCTTTTGAAATGTCTTGAGTGTGATCATAATCGGCGACCGTAGAGACTAAAAATAAACCTCCCGGTTCCTTTGGAGTTTCTGAAATCTGACCATCAATAATCGAGTTCTCTGGCCCATTTGCTTCCTTTTCTCTCGCAGATGAGAACGTTGCAGAGGGTGTAAAACTCGATTCAACCTTGGTTGATTCTTGGATAAGATTCTCGATTTCTATAGAAATCCCATCCATTGCTACTTCTATGGCTGCGCTAGTTTCTTTTTTTATGGCAGTAATCGTATCTCCAACCCTTTCAAGTTGTTGCTGGAACACTTCACAACTTTGTTTCATCAAAAGAATTAATTCCATGATCAATTCCATGATCAATAACACAGAGACCGGTGTCTCTCTGATCCCAATTGTAACGTAACAGTAGCAGAATATTGTAAATAGCTCCTTAACAAACACAGCTCATAGAGAAAGACCGAGAAGTTGGAGAGTGACATGAGAGAGTGGGAGAGACGCGTGGCGACACTTTGTCCGTAAGCATTAAACTATGCTTCGACTTTATTTATGCTAGACTGATTTCTCGTATTAAAAGTAGAGAGCATTTTAACTGTTTTATGCTAAATCATAATCATGACCCGCACATGATGATAGACTCGCGGGAGAACACAAATATGCCGCACTCTGATCTCCTTGAATAAAGTCATATAATAGAATTCCTTAATGCAGTCTCCATTTTCTTGTGTCTGAGAATAAAGTTAACATGTCAAAACACCTCCCCCACAAAATGGAGCACTTTAGTTACCCTGTATTTTGTACTTAACCAAGTATGATGATCATCATCATTACTTTCAATTAACCATGTATGTATATATGAAAGCAGTCATACAATTGGAATATTCTGAATCTCTCTGCTTTCAGCTTTGATCTATATAATAAGCCGACTCCAAAAAAATACCTACAAGCAAGCCTACATTCAAAAGTTTTCTCTCTCTCTCTCTGGATCATCTCTCCCCTAACAGACATCAAGCGATGTCATCCAAGGCAGAAAAAGATGCTATAAAACACAGGTTAAACGCAAAATTGTACAAAGCTTTGCTGAAAGAAGAAGCGACGGACAAGGTGAAAGAACTGTGCAGAGATGTTGAAGAAAAAGGATTACATATATTGACAATACATGATGACACTGTGCTACATGCGGCCACTTACTCCAGACAATCCCGATTGGTACTCGACCTTCTAGAGGCATTGCCTCCCGATCATCTCGATAAAATGACCCGCCAAAACCACCAAGGAAATACCATCCTCCATGACGCGGCCACATCCGACAACCTTGATGTGGCACAGAAGGTCTTGGAGAAAGCTCCGGGACTCTTAAGCATGCGTAACCACCTTGGAGAAACCGCGCTCTTTCGGTCTGTTCGCTATGGCAGGGAAAAGATATTCAACTTTCTTATGGAGAAAATCTCCAGTTACAGTGAAGCTAATCAGCAACTCTTCCTTTGGAGGAGTGATAAAACCACCATTCTTCACGTTGCCATTCTTGCGCATCATTTTGGTTGGTCCATTCATAACATCACGACAAAACCCATTACATGCATTGATGCACATCTTGATCACGCCTCTCCTTATATATAATCTTAATAGGATTTTTTTCTTTGTTTTTTCCCCCTTTTGTATGAAACTGGAAACAGATTTGGCCCTTAAGATTGCGAAAAAGTTCGAATACTTGGTTAATGAAAGAGACGCGGATGGGATGACCGGTCTTCAACACCTATCATGCAACCCTGGAGCTTTTCAACGAGAGGATAAAGTGGAATTCCTCCAGAATATCTTCAATTCTAGTTCGTTTTTATCCAATCTTTATCAAGTTAATTTTGTGTGTATATAGACAGTCATTCTTTGGATTTCTCTTCTTACAAATAGCTAGAAAAGTAGTGCTCATACGATAAATTTCAAGAATCATATATTGAACTATATATTAATTATTCTTCGTCTTAACTTTTTTTTTCCCTTTTTGCATGATTTACAGCATATAGAAGCAAGTTGAAATAATTTCAGTAGATATGTACTTTAGTTGGTTTTAGAAGATACTTGCCACAAACTTGGTAAAATTGATGGATATATATATATATAATATAATATAATATAATATATATGTGTATATATATATACACTACTTAAAAGAAACACAAAAAGTTGGTTTTAGATGAAAATTACGTGAATTTAAATGAAACTTGGTGCTAAGAAAACTTTTATAAGTACTTTAAATTGCTGACGAATTCTCTAAGCCAATGTACTATTTATACATAATATTATATCTTTGAATATTTTTCAATCTTTTTGTAAAATAACCAAATTTATATGAAACTAGTACTGACTTCAGAACTCATAAACAGTCAAGTTACACTGTAGCTCGTCTATACAGTCAAAAGTTGAAGAGCAAGAGACTACTAGTTATGAATCAGCTATGAAGCTTGCCAAGTTCTTAATAGAAAAAGATTTCTCTTGGGAGGCAACTTATCCTGGAATAGACAAGAGTAAGCCCACGCTTCATAAAGATGGTACTGGGAGTCATAGCGTAGAGAAGGGAGTTGGACAAGTCCCCGGCCTGTTAATGACTTCGCTTGGTCAAAGGGATCAACCAGACACAACTACTCCTTTATTTTTGGCAACAAAGTCGGGCTGCATAGACATTGCACAAGAAATCCTGAATTGTTACCCCCAGGCAGTTGAGCATATTGATGAGAAAGGGCGAAATATATTGCATATAGCGATCAAGTATCGCCAGCTAAAGATTTTTGAGCTTGTGAAGGGATATGACGTGCCAATGAAGAGGCTGGTACGAAAAGTAGATGACGAAGGAAATTCAATACTTCATACAGTTGGAATAAAAATGGCAGATTATATACCCGAGAAACTACGAGGCCCTGCACTTGAATTGCGAGAGGAAATGCTGTGGTTTGAGGTGGTGCAATTTCAATCCCCTTTCTAGCTGCTTTAATTTGGGCATACAAATACACATGATATTTGCCACACTTTCAGCCAATAACTGATCTATATTTTATTTGAAGTAATACACTATTTCTTATGATCAATTACATGCAAAAGTCCATGATTTTAGGACAATATCATTAGTTGGGTGAAACATTATGGCCAATTCAAGTACATCCTTTCAAGGAAGGTAGAAATTTATAACAATTTTGTTTTCTAAATGCTTGGTCATGTGCATGGCTATTTCCGTGTTTCTCATTGAGTTTCCACTCATTATGGTCTTTTTCATACATGTTCGTGTGTGCATGCAGCGTGTGGAGTTAGTCACCCCACCCCATTTCGTTGATCACCGTAACGATATGAAGCTGACCGCTGAAGGGTTATTTTATCAAGCGAACAATGAATTACGAACAGCAGCAACAGAATGGCTAAAGCGGACAGCAGAAGGATGCACCGTTGTGGCAGTTCTCATTGCTACCGTTGCCTTTGCTGCAGCCTATACAGTACCTGGAGGTCCTAATAGTCAGACCGGTGCTCCAGTCCTCGTCAACAAACCTTTCTTTGTTGTTTTTACGGTGACTGATGTTCTTTCCCTTTCATTTGCTTTGACATCAGTGGTAATATTTCTCTCAATCGTCTCATCGCCATTTCGATTACCAGACTTTAAGGAATCTCTTCCAACTAAACTAATGCTAGGCTTCACATTTCTGTTCCTCTCTGTGTTCATGATGATGTTTGCGTTTGCAGCAACCGTTCTTCTCATGATACAGAACAGGGAAAACTGGACAAAAGTTATCCTAT
This sequence comes from Pterocarya stenoptera, assembly GCA_003123785.1. Lineage (NCBI taxonomy): Eukaryota > Viridiplantae > Streptophyta > Magnoliopsida > Fagales > Juglandaceae > Pterocarya > Pterocarya stenoptera. The sequence continues at coordinate 30,427 of QEOT01000252.1, forward strand.
ATGCACTGTCTTTCCTGCCAGTCGGAATCTTTGCACTTTCGTATTTCCCTCTCTATCTTTCACTTTCAGAAACCTTCAAGTATTTGTTGAGGAAACTAGGGAAGGCAAATCCCCCGAGCCTTTCTATTCCAGTGCTGTCTAGTTTGACCAATTTGTCGCTTCGTAGGACAAATCGAAGCAGTAATTTCCGTACCCTTCAGCGTCAACTCAATCACAACCGGCACCAGGAGAGACAAGATCATTTTTGTTCCCCAGACGCCAATCAGAGCTCTAATTTCTCAGTTTGAAGGGAACCATCATGACATTGGTCCGTCGGAATGTATACGTACAGTACTATTTGTCTATAGGATTAATAAATATTCCTTCTGGCCATACTGATATAATTCACAGAAAGTTGCAGGGTGAGTAGCTTAATTGGAGTGCTAGCTGCTTTGCGTTAAGGTTTATATATCCATGAAAACAATATTAATTGTAATTGACATGCATGCATGTGTGCATGCATTGATCTGTTGGCTATCTGTAGTTGTCTGAGCAATCTGCATGAATATATAGTCAAAAGGATATGATGTAACATGTTATAAAGTGGTACGGGGAAAAGATCATGAGCTCCCAAAACGTACGGCGCCTATCTGCATTAATTGTCATCACTAAATTGTAACTATACGTTAAGAGTACGTACGTACGTTAAAACAGTTTGTACGGACGTTGAATTATATATTACATGTAGAGGTGGATTGTTAAAAAATAATAATAATAATAATTCACTATAATAAAAATGGTATTTTTCGATTAATTTATTGTGATCAAAAGACTATTTACAACTAATTTTGATTATGAATAGTCTTTTAGTCGTGATAAATTAATCGCAAAATACCGTTTTTATTGTAGTGATTTCAATAGATGATTGAAGGTGAAGTGTTTGCCTAGGACTATGTGAATAAGGTGATAGAATTCATCATTACAAGAAAATCTATTTTTCCCGACATTTGAAAATCTCCGCAATAAGTACTTAAATCGTCGCATTTGATTATTCTCAACGATTTAAAAATTATTGCATGTCTGTTGCATTTATTTGTTCACTTCTATTTTAACCTAACAAATACAAAAAATCGCCGCAAATATTTATTTTTTCCAGTTTGCATATTAAATTGTTGGGAAAACATATTCGCGGCGAATTATAGTCGTCGCAAATATTTAATTAATCATTGCCAATGAAGAGATCTATTCCAACGGTCTAATTAAATCACTGAGAAAATGTTTTGCAATGGGTAGATATCGTTCCAAATACTATAAAAATTGTCGCAAATAAGTATTTTCAACGATCTGTGATTGCCGCAAATAAGTTTAATATACGGAAAAAATATTTTCAGCAAGTAAAATTCGCCAGAAAAAGGTATTTCACAAAAATTAAAAAAAAATGCACAAAAACAGAATACATAAATTACTTAAAACCCACCAAAAATGCATAGAAAATTTCTTTTGAAGTGCATATGCAACTTAAACATAAAATTTGCATAAACTACCCTTTACTTAAATTCCTCCACTTGAGTATACTCTATTATCCAAATCCTTCCTCCATACATGTATCATTCAATCCACCTAGTGTAACCCAAGACCCTCCAACATACATACATTGATCCAACACTTCAACATCGTACATAATCAAGCTCCATTCACAGTCATCTAACCACCATTTTAATATGTGTAAAATGAAGAGAAAGGAATAGAAGTTATACCGACACTTCAACAGATCATTACATCTGTTGAGATGTTCCTTTTGTCTTGCAGTTGCGACTGTTGCTTTTTGCATCACTCTTAGCTACTATTTGATGTCTCTATGAGGAGTTATTCCAAGGGTTTAACACAAATTCATGGAGAATTAATCAAGCTCAAGATGAAATTGAAGAGAGGAGAGGAATGGGACTGATTTGCAGCAACTAAATCAAACCAGAAACATAGTAATAATAGATGACAGTTTTATTTTTCACCTCAAACTTGAACTAGTTTAAGGGCTCGTTTGTTTGTAGAACTAAAACTGGAAACTTATAAAAACATTTTAGAAGTTTTCGTACTTTGAAAGGTTTTGCCAAAACAAACACAATTTCGCATCCACGGTTTTCATCTCACTCGATCTCAAATGTATTCTATACTATTAATCTCATCTCACTGACAGAAACGTTTGCCTCATCCCCTCGTCGGATTGATAAACGATGTCTTACTTGACTAATAAACATCTGACTAATAAAGGTGCCGTACTTGAGTATTAAAGGATGCCTAAAAAAAAAGGGAAACAAAGAAAAAAACATATGCATTTTGGCTAGCACGCCGAATTGTGCAGCACTGAAGAAGCACTCCACTGTTCATGCATGGGCAATCTGTTGGGTTCAACACAGAACATCCGGGTGAAACAAAGTACATATATGTACGCTTGTGGCTCCCATAACAATAAATATTTTAGAAAAAGTCAAACTAATCTTATCTCTATAAATAAACACACATCTCATCTCATCTCATCTCTGAAAACAAATGATGTCTAAGTTGTTTCACTATTGTTTTCGTGGTTTCTATGAAGGTTTTTCTACCTCTTGACGTGGCTTAAAATAAGGGAATGGTGGAGAGGATGAGAGTTGAACAGTAGAAAGAAAAGAAAGGAGCTGTGTGTTGTTGTTCCCCTCAGTTCCAGCTATTTAGAGCTGGTTTGGGTCTGAGATTTTAAGGTCATTTGGTATTCCTAATGTCACATATTTAGGTTGAGTTAAAGAGACGAGATAAAGGCAAACTAAGGGGCCAGAGCTTAAGAGGAATTAGAGCTAAAGTTGCTAAATTTTCTACACTAGCTTGTACAACCAATAAGTTAGTTGTATACCTGCTTCAAAAACTCCACTCCTTCAACTATAATCCCAACGACAATCTGATGCAACTGGTTTAAGGAACTAAGTTATGTTATATGGTACTTACTACAACAAAATGGATGTAAAAACGCCAAACACTTGTCATCGTAATTCACACTCCAAACATTAAATCAACTAGGAAGTTCTAGAGGAAATTGCCTATGGGATTTAAAAACATTACCTGTTCATCCTGCCCACCTGTATGATATTCAACTACTCACTTGTCCGCTTCTAATTTTCAAAGTCATAAGCCGATGCCACTTTTTCAGGAGTAATCGAATCGACAGGCACAACAGAAGGAATCAGGGAGTTAGCTTAGAGGACAACACTCACCTCTACCACCGGATCTCGAAACCCTCTCCAAAATACCACCTGTCAAGCTAAGCAACTTTCAAAGAAGGCATACTTGACACCGACTTAATTAAAACTTGGCAAAATGAGTACTAGAAATGTTACCCAGCATCACACATGAAATCCAACTTTTTGCCTCAGATCTAGAACTTCTTTGCACCTCAAAAATAACAGCAGCACCAGCAACATGCAGATCAAATGGAGAGTATGAAAGTATATCCAGTACATACATTGACTCAAAGCATCATGAATGAAGTAAGAATGAGATCAAAAGTGTAGCAAGAGGCCATTTTCCCAAAACCGTGTTGTACATACAAAATTAGTTTGTTTCAGGTTAATAATGTACTCACCAAATTGACAATCAGTATGTCTCTGAACACCCTTTTCTGACTAGAAACAAAAAACGACAACATAACATTTGGCTGAATCATATCTATATTTATTCATAATTGTCGATTTGGCTTCCCCGAGTTGAACTGGTCATATATGTGTTATCTTATATGCCAAGCAAGTACAACATTACCTTTTGACAAAATGAAAACCCTGAGGTTCTAATTCTACTTTAGAATGTGGATGCTAGAAATAACAGAGAAATGGGACAGTGAAAGGGAAATAGAGTAAACAAAGTAGGAATAAAAAGAAGAAGAAAAACAAAATGAGGAAGAAGAAAAAAAATGACAGAAAGATATTATTTATAAGGTTATGGTAGTTTAGGGTTTCTCCCTCATGCTTTATAAGGTCTATTTCTAACTACTTATCTATTGTAGTGAATTCATATTGATTCTTTTAGGACTTATAATATTCTAATCAAACTCTTTGTTAGATATCATGCTGGTTTAACTCTTGATAGCTTTAATCAAACTCATTTTTTTTTTTTTGAATAAACATGGTAGTAGCAGCTGACCAAGGTTAGTACTATATCAAAAGTGATTACAGTGGCATTCTATCTAGTATAATACTTGGAAGCAGATTAGAGTAGCCTATGTCAGGGAATTCTTTATCAAGTGGCCGGGGTCAAGCCATAAATAAGTCTTTGTGTTTTTGTTGTGAATCGATGATTTGCCTAATTCAGAATCATAATGAACATATACTGGAAATCATCACATTTATATTCCAAATTACCAAGGTCTTTTTGTCAATAAAGGTCTTTTCGTCATATAGCTCATATACATATATACATAATACAGAAATGCAGAAGAGCCAGAAGTTGATTTTTCTCCACCCTCTTCTCTTCAATCTCCTTTTTCTATCGCCTTAAATTATCTCTCTTCCAATCTAACAACTACAATTTTAATGAGTAATAAATATCCAAGTACATAAGATATGAAAAGCGATCCCAATAATATTATTATCACTATTGTTATTGTGAAAGTATAGATTCTACAGGAAGGACATTAACACTGCCAATTAACATTTTTGCAAGGAATGTATCTCCCATTTTCAACTAAAGACTATAAATGCAACCCCTTTAGGCAATGTTTTAGCACTTCCAGAAATGGGCCTGCTTGGCCTACATGCCTCAACCTATCAAATCACAAGAGGTAACCAACTAAGAGTTTATTTATCAAGCCTCTCAACCCGCCAAATGCTTTGAAATTCATTGCCCTTACATTAGGCTGGTCACATCAATAAACAATAACTCCCTTCTATTAATTTCATTTTTTAGGGGGAGCTTGGGTTGGGCACAAGGCTTGGTGTTCTAGATCTTTGCATGCCTAGCTTCATATGTGCAAAGAGAATGGGTCGTGCCTCCTTAGATTATAATAATAAAGACATTAAAGTATTATAGAACAGTTTTTCATTCATCATAATATCATGGTTTTTGATACAGTGTGAAAGAAAGCAGAGAGAGAAGTCTGAAAAGAACTGAAGTTTATTATTCTATCTTGTATTTACAATCTAAATCCTTGTATTTATAACTAGAGAATAGAAGGAGAGAAGCAAAGAAAGCAATAACAGCNTTGAGTGTGTTGTTGATGCAGGTCAGCAAGTAAGGCTTTAATCCAGATAATTTCACAAACTGTGAATGCTATTGATCTATATTCAGCCTCAGCTCAAGATCTTGATATTGTGCGTTGCTTCTTAGATTTCCATGACACAAGAGAATCCCCAATGAAAATACAATAGCCACTTAGTGATTTGCGAGTATCTAGACAACTAACCCAGTCTGAATCTGAAAAAGCTTTGACGTGAACCTTGGATGAAGCTGGAAACAATAGACCTTATCCAGGAGCAGACTTGAGGTACCTCAAGATTCTCATGGCAGCTTGTAAATGGGGCATTTGAGGGTTATCTAAGAATTGACTAAGATGGTGTACTGCAAATGTAATGTCGGGTCTGGTATGAGTCAAATACAATAACCTGCCAATTAACCTTCTGTAAGCTGAAATATCATCCACTAATTCAACATCATCTTTTAATAATTTCACATGAGTATCCATGGGGAATGAAGCTGGTTTTGCAGCAAGTAAACCAGAATCTGAAATGAGCTCTAGAACATACTTTCTTTGAGATAAAGAGATGCCCTTTTTGGATCTAGCTATTTCCATGCCAAGAAAGAATTTTGCTGGCCCCAAATCTTTTAATTTGAACTCAGCATTTAGAGATCTTTTAACAATCTCAATTGCAGCTATATCACTACTAGCCGACAGAATATCCTCTACATACAACAACAAAGCAACAAATGAGTTTTCTTCTTTCTTAGTAAACAAGGAATAGTCAGCCTTTGATTGTGAGAATCCCATGTTAAACAGCACAGAGGTAAACTTGGAATTCCATTGTCTTGAAGCTTGCTTTAAACCATATAGAGACCTTTGTAATTTACATACTCTTTTGTCCCCCTTGCTAAGATAACCTGGAGGAGGCTTCATAAAAACTTCTTCATCTAATTCCCCATTTAGGAATGCATTATTAACATCTAGATGAACAATCTGCCAATTGTGTATTGTAGCAAGTGATAGAATACACCTCACAGTAATCATCTTTGCAACAGGTGAGAAAGTCTCAAAAAAATCTAAGCTTTCCTTTTGAGTATACCCTTTGGCAACAAGTCT
>QEOT01000252.1:39437-56589 GCA_003123785.1 Pterocarya stenoptera
GTTGGTAAATTTGAAACTTGGAGGATAGCCGTGTACTTTGTAACATTTATCAACCGTGTGATTGGTCATCCCACAATGAGTGCACAACAATTTTGCTCTTCTATGTTGCTGATTTCCAAGAACAAATCTTTGGCCTGATGAATTTGATTCTTGCATTTTACTCATAAAAGCAACAGTGTTAATTGTGCTATTTCTACTAATTTCTCTCTGTTTCTCTTCTTGGACCATTAAAGAAAATACTTTGTTTATCTCTGGTAGAGGTTCCATCTTCAGAATCTTCCCTCTAACATGAGAGAAACATTCATTCAATCCCATTAAGAATTGAATGACATGTTGCCTATCTTGATATTTCAAGAATTGCTGAATGGCATCACAAGTGCAAGTTCTCAACTCACCATAAGAACAAGTGGGAAATTGATTATAATCAGCCAATTCATCCCATAAAGACTTGAATTTCATATAGTAATCTCTTACCGACATATTTTCTTGAGTCAGCATCGATAAATCTTTTTGAAATTGAAAAATTCTTGGCCCATTTCCTTGTGTGAACTTATTCTTGAGATCTTGCCACATATCCTTAGCAGTTTGGGCACAAATGATACTGGCACCAATTTCTCTTGATACAGAACTGATTATCCAAGAAGATACCATATTATTGCATCTTTCCCACAAAACACTCGAAGCATCTGTTGAAGCTGGTTGAACTATTGATCCATTTACAAATCTAATCTTGTTTTTCGTCTTCAATGCCATTATCATGGACCTGCTCCATGTATGGTAATTTTCCCCAGTGAGGACGTTGGACACCAAGATTGCACCTGGTGAATCACCACTCTGTTAGTGGTATGGACTGCTCTCCATATTCGTAGAGTTTGAAACAGAAGCGGAAACTAAATCTGAATCAGTGGACATGGATCCTCTTACACTGATACCATGAAACAACGTGAAAGAAAGCAGAGAGAGAAGTCTGAAAAGAACTGAAGTTTATTATTCTATCTTGTATTTACAATCTAAATCCTTGTATTTATAACCAGAGAATAGAAGGAGGGAAGCAAAGAAAGCAATAACAGAAATAACAGAATGTAAACTAATAACAGAAAGTAAACTAACTATTACATTCATCTAATGAGATTATTACACGTGTTGCAGTATATCATCTGTAGTAAATTACCTTTTAAGCCCTTTTTCAACACCCTCAGCAGTGACATCAGTATAGAAAGCATCCCAAGTGCACCAGCCAAACCAGTTAAGGAAAGAAGGCGACTGCATTGACCAGCACAAGAGTATCATCAAATTTATCCGGACATAAGTGCATATATTATAATTTCATGGACCCACTTGCTTTTCTATCAACCATTTATCTAATTTTCAATAATTTCTGCACTTGCAAAGTTTTGCTCAATACCAATGGGCTATAAACAAACAAAGAGAGGTGTTCTTATGTAACGCCTTGGTCCGGGAGGGGTCGGAGAATTACTATGTACCTGTCGCTTACAACCCTGTCTCTCAAAGGATCAACTCAAAGGATTTCATAAATAGTACACAATCTCATATTTTCCAAATAACCATAATATAAACTCCATAAGTCATCATTACAAAACAACATAAACCATGGGGTGTCCACAAATCTCCCAATAATTTCAACAAAATAAAACGATATATCTTTAAGTATCCATAAATCCAAATAACATAAAGTACTTCATATACTCAAGTTAAACCCTTCTACTAATGAATGTACCCTTAGGTACTCGACCTTCTATCCATGTCTAGTTAAGCTCCAATTTCTATTTCTGAAACTCAATTGGGTCATCAATATCACCTGAAAAATATTATGAAGATAAGGAGTGAGTTATCCACAACTCAGTAAGCAGAAAACATATACTAGTATGTAAACATGAGCCTTTTTAGAAAGTTCAGTATGCAGGAACAAAACATTTCATTTTCATATGCACACCTCAAAATGTATTATAAAAAATCAGTGTGACTTTTCAATCCTTTCATATTCAGAAGCCATTTTCATATTAAAAAATGCTTTGGCATAACATAACTGACATCTTCATCTTATGATATCATATCGTATCATATTATATACCATGTTTAACTCCCGTAGTAGGGTTGTGTTATCTCCGGTGGCCAAACCAGACAGTATCATATTGTGAAACTTTTTCTTTTTCATTTTGGGAGCCCCGAGTGTGCACACAGGAAAGAACACGTAAAAAACCACTTTGTTTTTAAAGTGGGTGCACTCATATCAGATCATATCATGTTGGTACCAACCATATCACGTGAACTAGTATCATCATATCAGAACCATATTTAGAATCAGAATCAAACATATAAGTATGCCAAAGGTTTTTCAAATCCATATCATATCAAACCACGTGCCGAACACATTCATATCATTTTCAGATGATCAATGATAGATCCAAAACATTTCATATCACATATATAAAAATCTCAATTTTCATATTCGCTCTTTTGCGCATTTCAAAAATATGTCAAATATTGCTCATGTCTACACTTTTCATGTCAAAAAGTATTTTCATTCACATAAATTTCATGAGTGGATGCAAAACACATAACTGAGGTTGTTTTCCACATTTTCCTTTTAAAAACATAACATGCATATTTTACAAACCAACCTCAGTTCATTTTTCATTTTTATGCAAATCTAGCATAGGAACCTCGCTTACTTGGATTTCTTAGCTTTTTGAAAATTTTCTCAACAATGCTAAACAAAATTAATTGTCACCTGTAAGATAATCACGTAAATTTTCATCAATTTCCAATCAATCTCGTATTTCAATATTCAAGCCTAAACTTCTAAAATAATCTATTTTTAATTCCTCAAAAATCTAAAATTTCTCATTATTCCTAAAATACCAACATCACTTTCTAAACTCATCAATATCCAACTTAATAACTCCAACTAAAACATTAAATTCTAATTTATTTACTATTGAAGTGTAACTATAAAATATAACACTAGATAATATAATTATAAAACAAATTTGAATCCAAATACACTCATATTTATAACAGTGAAAACTTAGCTTGATAAAAATCTCAGCCCAAAATTTGCTAAAACAGTTTATCCAACATAATAAAATCAAGCCTAATAAAAAAATACACAAGTCTATAAAAAAATGATGTATGTCTTAATAATCTCAAACGCAACCCACTAGAAAGAATACCTCACTAGATTAAACACCAAATAGTTAAAACCAAACCCATAAATATAAGTCTTGTAGTCCATAAAAAAAAAAAAAAGTCTTTCAAAAAATTAAAGCATTTTTTTTAAAATAAAAGGGTAGAAAGGTAAAACAAAAACAAAACACCCTCTTCTTCTACTGGATTAACCAATATATTATAAAAGTTTCCATTTTTAGTAAACTATAGCAAAGATAAGAGAAGACTAAAACCTGTGCAGCGGTAGGGGCTTACTCATGGAGAAACCACGCCGCAGCGTGCAACAGCTGGACAGGGTAGGCAGTGGTGGTGAGGCGGACCGGGGGGGGTGGGTGGTGGCGTGGGTTGACAGATTGGCACACGGTGGAGGAAACACTCCTATGTTTCCTGGTGTAAAAATAGGAGTGGTGGTTCGCTAGATGCAAACCGAGACTTTCGGTTTGGTGTTAGCCGTGGTTCACAGATGAGAGTGGATGTTCAGAGGTGTTTGGATGGCTGAGGTATGAAAAGAGGGCAGCGGTAATGACTTTAGGGTTGAGAAAAGCTTAACATATATATAGGCTATAAATAGAAAACAGAACAAACCTAAAACAATGGGAAGGGGAACGTGCATGAAAGAGGAAAGATGGCGTGAACCCGCGTGACGAATTCTGGAAACGCTTTCCACGTGCATGGGTCTGGCTGTGAGCTGGGTCTTACATCTTACCTTTTTCTTCTCTCAATGAAGAAAAGTTTGCATGTGCTTTTCAAGAGCCCTGTTTAAATAAAAGCAATTAAGGAATCATGACTCATTGTCCAGAAAGGAGGAAGAAAATAGTCTCTTAATTCAAGATCCTTCTGATAGTTCATCCATAGAAAAGCTTAAAAATACATAGCGTGTCAGTATCATAAAAAGAAATCTAAATGCAGGAGAAGAAAATCATTCAAGGGACTTTAAAGGACTCACTTTATAGCCTGGGTGATTACTTCAAAGGGATTAGTTCCAGCATGGATGTATACTAGGTGAAGGCCTTGATTTGTCTCAACAGCAGTATCACCTGCAAAACCAAATCACACACCACAAAAAAACAAGTCTAGGTTCAACAGCACGCAGCAAATCTAGGTTCAAAGCCAAAATTGAAAAATGCATGATATCAACAACCCATATACAAACTAGCGACCACACAAATATTTCTACACTACAGAACTAAAACACAAAACCCAATCTCCCACGGAACTAAAACAAGAAATCAAGCAAAGATAACAGGAATGAAAAGAACCCATATGTGAAAATCGAAGGCAATATCAGGGGTGGTTGTGGTGGTTGCTTAAAGTGGAGTGGTGGGTCGGGAGGAGCAAGGCAGCACTGGGGAGACCTAGTGGCCATGGGTTGCGAGCAAAGAAAACAAGACAGGGAGGGCCTCGGGCTACTAGGCTAGGCGTGAAATAGATGGGGGCTCCGAAGGAGAACTTATGATGGCGTTGACGTGTGGGTGGTGGCTAACGGCTCCTCTAACGGTGACGACATAGAGAAATCAGAGAGAGAGAGAGAGAGAGAGGGGTGATGCCAGATTCGGGGAGGCAAGAGATCAGTGGGGGCTTGGGGGGACAAAGAGGGGCAGGCCATCAAGGTGAGTTGGCAGTGGCGTGGTGGGAATGTTGGCGACGGGCTGTGCGCGGCGGGGGAGGGGGGAAAGGCTAGAGGGAAATGACTGGAAAACGCGCGGGGTGTTTAATTTTATTAGCTTTTTGCGGCATGTTAATATCTCTACAAATTCTGAAAACCTCGCCGCAAATGATGAAAATGTCATTTTCAACGAATAAAAAATGGTTGGAACTACTCATTTGTGGCGACTAAAGTTTGTCGGAAAAGGTTTTGTACAATCATTCATAAATTTTGCAAAATTATATTTCCAACGCTTTTGATTCCCCGCCAATAAGATTTAAGTGGCCACAAAACCTTTTACGGCGACAATTTTCGCCGCAAAAAGTATCTATTGCATCGATTTTTGCATTTGATGGAATTAAAATGCTGCTATAGTAACAATTGTATTTTGCGGCGGAAAAAGTCTCCACAAAAAACTTAATAGTGAATTCTCCATCAGTGGTGAGATTGAAATTGCTAAAAATAAGTAGTATTTGTGGCAATTTTTTTTAGCGGCGATCTTAAAATTGTTGGAAATAGCCTATTTTCTTGTAGTGGATCTTAAGTTGGTTTTGTAATTCAGATAAATGTAAAACACTTTGACTTCATCTATAGTTATTTTGATTTTATCTAGAAGTTATTAGGAAGTGTTTTTAGATAAGTCAAAAGTCTAGAAGTCAAGTTTCAAGAGTTTTGGTCTTATCTAGAGAAGAGTTTGAATGGGAAACTGCTACTGCTAAGAAGATAAAGTGTCAGGTGTCAACATTCTGTCAGTAGAATTCTTCGTGAGAGAGTCACTCCGTCAGTAGAGTTCTACTGTGTATTTCAAACTGCTTTCAAATAGAATATTTAAGTAATCACATTAGTTAGGATCTGTAGAGATTTTGGCCTTGGAGATTTTGGGGAGTCTTTCCGACTGCATATGTGTTCTAGTTATTTCTCTATAATCAAGTGTGATAGTACTCCTTGTTGAAGGTTGAGTGATCGTGATTCAGCCACTGGAGTTCCAGGAGAAAAACCAATATTTGAAGATCGTCAGAGATTTTGATTGCTACTGCGGTAGAGGCAAATGGGTCGTTTGTCAAGTAAGAGAGTCAATTGACAAAGATTTTGTAATTGTGAACTTATTTGTAACTGATTTTCAAATAACAAAATTGATTTTTCTAGGTTTAGCTGCCCTGTAGGGTTTTATATTTAAAGAGTTCTTTAAAGGGCTTCCCTTCATTATCAATCTTGGTGTTATGCAATTTAGTTACTTTATGTTATTACGTAATTATTAAATAATTGCATAGTTGCATAGTGAATTGGTAGGTCTTTGAGTTAATATACAGGAATACGTGGGTAATTTCATTTGACATCAGAGCGTGGTTCACAAATTCGAGTGTGATCTATGTCCCTGTAGACCATGTCGTCATCGTTGTCAGCTTGCCACACTTTGATGGGGAAAACTATGCTTATTGGAGAGTTCGTATGAGGACTTTTCCTCATGTGATCTTTGGATGAACGTGTATGATATGCAGTTGAACGATAATGGACTAAGCCCAAGACAACTCTTGATGTTTGGACTATAGATGAGATTAGCAATTGCAACTGGAATAGCAAAGGACTTAATGCTATTTCATGGCTGTATCTCTCGAAGAATTTAAAATAATCTACATGTGTGAGGTTGCCAAAGAAGCGTGAGATATTTTGGAGGTTACACATAAAGGGACAAGAATTGTGAAAAATTCAAAATTATAGTTGCTAACATCAAAATTCGAGGAGATACAAATGTTGGAAGCGCTATTAAGGTTAAAGAACTGGTCGGCTCCTTGCAAACATATGAATCTTCACTTCCTTTAACAAGAAAAAGTAAGTCCAATGCTTTAAAAACTGTAAAAGAAGATCGAGATGATTTTCTGATGAAAAAAATCTAAACGAAGAGGATAAAGCTAGCTCTCATTGCAAGAAGGAAATTCAGAAAATTCTTGTTTAGCAAGAAGCTAGCAGAAAACAATAAAGAGGTAAGAAATTTCCTGCAAAGAAAATGATTCTGAAAAATGGAATAAAGAAAAATATGAGAAAAATGACAAAGTAAAGTGCTATGAATGTTTTAGATATGGTCACATAAGAGTGGAGTACCCAAACTTTGAGAAAACAAAGGAAAAGCATTGAATGTCACTTAGTGACAGTTCAGAATCTGAAACTCTAATTCATTGTCTGATGATGAAAATACCTTTATGGTTTTTCCCACTGTTGTTGATGATTTTCCTAAAATTGTACTAACAAAATCTGAAAGTGAATTTGATGACAGTAACTTAGATATAGCTCTTGTTGATATTGACCATGAGCTAAGCATACATGAGGCTTATAATGATTTATGTAAAGAAGTAGTCAAGATGAAAAAACTTAACAAGAAGTTGTACAACAAACTCACAGTAGTGGAGTATGAAAAGAACAATTTTTTGGAAGCACTGAAAAATTGTTGAAATTGAAATATCGAGGTTGAAGGCTCAAAAGGATGCACTAGACAAAGAATTGAAGAATCCCAAGAGTGTTAACAAAAATCAGTAACTCAAAAATTAGATGAGATGTTAAGTGTTCAAAAGCCCAATTGTGATCGTACCAAGGTGGGGTACAATACTTCCCAAGATGAAGATCCTCAGGCCCCATCATTCGCTGCCACTACCTCTAAAAGTATTGTCTTTATCAAAGGAATCCAAGTTGTGGATGCTCCAAGAGAAGCCGAGTTAACGTCAAATCATCTTAAAAAGTCTCATGAAAGACCAACCTCAAAGAAGCTGAACCAAGATAAGTTTAAAGGTAAGTTTGTTCCTATTTTTCATCATTGTGGTATTTCTGGCCATATAAGGCCATATTGCTTTAATTTGAGTAAAGTGCAGAAAAATGGAGGCAAAAGAAAATCAAAAAGGAAGGGAAAGACTCTTGAAAATCAGGTTCAAGAGTTTAGTTATCAAATAACCTCCATAAGCCTCAAGCTAGATGAACTTTGAGAACTTTGTCTTCAAAACAAAGAAAAGATCATGCAAAGTGGTGTTGATGGTAAGAATGGCTCAAAACTTAAGCAAAATAAGTGGTCAAAGAGGATGTCGTATGCTTGGTTGCTCACACAACCCTTAAATCGATGGACAATTGCTTTTGGTACCTAGACAATGCATACTCGAGAGATATGTTCAGTGACAAGACTTTGTTCAAGAAGATTGAGTGGAGTAGTGGAGGCACTGTGACATTTGGAGACGGCAACAAGTCCATTGTTGACGAGAAAAAGAGTGTTGAAATACTTGTACTACCTATTCTTCATAATGTTTTATTTCTTAATGGTCTTAAAGCTAACTTGCTAAGCATTAGTTAATTTTGTGATTATGATCTTTCTGTACAGTTTTCAATGGATGAGTGCAACGTTTACAACCAAGCTGGAGAATGGATCTTGAAAGGCACTAGAACATCGGACAATTGATATGGAGTCTCCTCAACATCCAAATTGTGTTGCCATATAGCTCTATTAGATGAAATCGAGCTGTGGCATCAACGACTTGGTCATATCAACTTTCGAGACTTATTAAAAATTTCAAAAGGGGAAGTTGTTGCTGGTTTGCCGAAGTCTCTTAAAGCCAAGAAGATGGTTTGTGGATCATGCCAAGAGGGAAAACAAACAAGAGCACAATATAAGAAAGTTTTAGACATACTCACCTCTTGGCCACTTGAACTACTTTACATGGATTTGATGGGAGCAACACAGACCAAAAGCTTGGGTGGAAAGAAGTACATTATGGTTGTTGTGGATGATTTTTTCAGATTTACATGGACCATCCTTTTAAGAGAAAAATTTGAAGCATTCAACATTCCCAAGAAGTCGTTCAAGAGACTTCAAATAGAGAATGATATTTCTATCTCTAGAATTCATAGTGATCATGGTAAGGAATTTGAGAATACTAATTTTTTATTTTTTTTGTGATGAACAGGGTATTCATCAATAATTTTTTACTCCTATCACTCCTCAACAAAATGGAGTGCTAGAGAGGAAAAATAGGGCTATTCAAGAGATGGCACGAACCATGTTGACTAGCAAAAAGATGGCTTTGTATTTTTGGGAAGAAGCTATGAATAAGACAAGTCACATTATGAATAGAGTTGTTCTAAGACCCGACACCAAACATACACCATATGGCATGTGGAAGAATAAAATACCCACTGTCAAGTAGTTTAAAGTCCTCGACAGCAAATGCTACATTTTCTGAGATCGTGAAAACTCACATAAGTTTGATAGCAAGAGTGATGGAGTGTTCCTTAGACGTTCCTCAAATAGCAAGACTTATTGAGTCTTCAACCTATGGACAAAAACAGTCATGAAATCTATCAATATAGTTGTAGATAATGTTTTAGTCGACACTACTAAAATGGAACTTGAAAACTTGGGAGAGAGAGGCCGAGCTACTGGAGAGGGTGCACAAGAGCAAAGTGATGAAGACTACAGGGAGCAAACACCTCAGAACTCTCCCCCTCCATAGGACAAAGAACCCTCCTCAAGGATTACATACAATCATCCAAGAGAGAATATTCTTGGTGAGCTGGATGAAGGTATGAGACTTGGAAAAAGAGTTCTAAATCAAGTTTCTTTTGTATGTGTTATTTGTCGTAGATTGAACCCAATAAAGTTGAAGAAGCCTTGAATGATGAAAGTAGGGTTAATGCCATGCATGAAGAACTTCATCAATTCACAACGAATGATGTTTGGGATCAGTTGGTTCCTAGACCTAAAAATTACAACATCATTGAAATCAAGTGGAACTTCAAGAACAAGTCCGATGAACATGTGACCATTATGAGAAACAAAGCAAGGCTTGTTGCACAAGGCTACACACAGTGGAGTGGATTTATTTTGATGAAAATTTTGCCTTTGTTGCTCGTTTAGAATCTATCTGCATACTTCTTGACATTGCTTGTCATCTAAATTTCAAATTATATCAAATGGATGTCAAGAGTATATTTTTAAATGAACTTCTACAAGAAGAGGTATATGTTAAACAACCCAAAGGTTTTATTAATCACCTCTGGCCTGACCATGTTTTAAGGTTAAAGAAAGCACTCTATGGGCTAAAACAAGCACCTTGTGCTTGGTATGAAAGATTGACAGCTTACTTACTTGGTATGATAGCACTATCTTCATCAAAAAATATGGTAAGCAACTACTCATCACTCAAATTTATGTTGATGATATTGTGTTTGGACCAACACTTGATTCCCTCTCATATGATTTTGCTATTGAAATAAAATCTAAATTTGAGATGAGCATGATTGGTGAGTTAAACTTCTTCTTGATCATTCAAGTAAAACAAGCTGAAGAAAGAATTTTTATCTCGCAATCTAAGTATGTTAGGGAGCCTGTTAAAAAGTTTGGGATGGAAGGAAAGAGTCATGCTTGTACCCCTATGAGCACTTTAGTAAAAATTAGCACATATCCTACAAGTAAAAATGTTGATGATAAGTGTGGTTTTTATGTGATTTTTATTACTTAATACTCAATATAGCCAGTAGACCAGATATAACTTTTAGTGTTGGTGTGTGTACTAGGTTTCAAACTAATCCTAAGGAATCCCATCTCATAGCAGTAAAAAGAATAATAAAATATCTTAGTGCAACTGTTGATTATGAGATTTGGTATTCTAAGGACACTAACTTGACACTAGTTGGCTATTCAGATGCGGATTGGACTACAAATGCTTATGATAGAAAGAGTACTTCCGAAAGGTATTTTTATGTAGGTGGAAATCTTGTATCTTGGATAAGTAAAAAGCAAAATTTAATTTCCTTGTCTACAACTGAAGTCGAGTATATAGCAGTAGGAAGTTGTTGCACACAACTGCTTTGGATGAAAAAGATGCTTGAAAGACTATAGGTTCTCTCAAGATACTATGACTATTTATTGTGATAACTCTAGTGCCATTAGTATCTCCAAGAATCTTGTTCAGGACCAAATGTATAGATATGCAACATCATTTTATCAGAGACTTGGTTGAGTCTAAGATAGTGTCTTTGGATCATGTGTCTACTGAGTATCAACTGGCTGACTTGTTTACTAGACCTTTAGATGGTTTAAGGTTTCAGTTTTTAAGGTAAACCATAGGTGTGTGTGACATCAAGTGAGAAGCACACTTCCATTT
Source organism: Pterocarya stenoptera (assembly GCA_003123785.1). NCBI lineage: Eukaryota > Viridiplantae > Streptophyta > Magnoliopsida > Fagales > Juglandaceae > Pterocarya > Pterocarya stenoptera. The sequence continues at coordinate 50,412 of QEOT01000252.1, forward strand.
TTATTTTTATCTTATGCACATCATTAATCTAGGACATGCATTTTACATATTTTTTCTACTTGGTTAGTTTGTTCTATTTTCAATTTAAATCATCTTACATTTTTTTTCTCGTTTGTCTCTTAGTTTTAGTGTTTTTCAGTTGAGCAAAGTTCATGCTTGATGTGCCAAGTCTTGAGCTGTGATACCCCATATTTACATGTATTTTGACTAAGTAATTATTGCATTTCTTAGGATTATGGGCTTTCTTGTTTTAAATTTTAGATGATTTACAGGGTATTATGTTACGACTTTTAACTGAAAATTTTAATTCAATGTGTTTTATTGTTATTAATTATTGTTTATTATTTAACATGCTCTTTATTTTAAATTAGTTTATTGTTGAATTTTACCATTTTATTTTATTTAGTTACTATGTTTTAATTGAAGTTATCATTTTAAAAATCCTATTCGTTGGATCAGTTTCGAGACCCCTAGTTGAAAAGGCCATCTCCTCAATTTTGAATTACGTCTGCAGCAACACACTCAAGTCATTGAGGCTACCATCGGTTCTGCCAATGTTGCAACTCGCATGGATCAATCTCATGGTCTTCCTAGTAAGCCAACTCACTCAAACCATGCTCCATCTTACTCAAGTTCGCGTGGGCGAGGTAGGGGCCGAGGTGGTCGTCATGGGTATCCTGGTAGTACCCATCGTCCAACATGCCAAATCTGTGGCAAAGCTGGTCATCTAGCGGTCAAATGTTTCCATCGGTTCGACCAGGCATATCAAACCATGCCAAACAACATGTCTGCCTTTCTTACCACACAACATGCTCCAGCTGATACCAATTGGTATCCCGACACCGGCTCAACCAATCATCTTACCAATAATATTCAGAACTTGAATCTCCATGCCGAGTCCTATAATGGTGTGGACCAAATTCAAGTAGGAGACGGGGCAGGTTTGGCTATAACTCACATTGGTTCCTCTAAGATCAAATCCTCAAAATCTACTTTTCATCTTCACAATATTTTACATGTTCCACAAATTAAAAAGAACCTTATTTCTGTGAGCCAATTTACCAAAGACAATAATGTATTTATTGAATTTCACTCATCTCATTTTTTTGTGAAGGACGAGGTCACGAAGCAAATTCTTCTGCAAGGCATGCCTAAAGATGGACTCTACCCCTTCCCCTCTTCGGTCTCGCCTTCATCACCGTCTCAGTCTTTTTTATGTCAACGTGTTTCTTTGGAAGTGTGGCATCGCCATTTGGGACATCCCACCTATCAAACAGTCAAGAATCTTGTGTCAAAATTCTCCCTTCCAGTCTCCTCAAATAAAATACCAAGTGTTTGTTCTACATGTCAACAAGGGAAGAGCCATCGTCTTCCTTTTCCAGTTTCTCAAACTATTTCAGATTATCCTCTAGATTTAATTTTTTCCGATGTATGGGGTCCATCTCCTATTTTATCTACCAAAGGCAATAAATATTATGTTTCTTTTGTCGATCATTTTAGCAAATTTGTTTGGCTCTATCCTCTTGCAAAAAAATCTGATGTATTAACCATTTTTATTCAATTTCAAAAAATGGTTGAACGTCAATTTAATATCATAAACTAGAATGACTCTACTTCAGGCAAATGCGATTGGGAACACCGTTCTCCACGAGGCTTCGGAAGCCAACATGATGAACCTTGCCAAGGATCTGTTAATATCAGTTCCAGGCTTGCTGGATAAGGTTAACAAACACGGGGAAACAGCTCTCTTCAGGGCAGCCCACTTTGGTTGCGCTGAAATGTTCGCTGTCCTAGCTGATATAGTAGCCCAGAAAGAACGGGACCAAGGAACAGCAATTAAACCTCATTTGGAAAGAGATGATGGAACAACCATTCTGCAAATTACAATTATCGCTGGCTTCTTTGGTGAGGTTTTATTTTATTTTTTCTTTCTTTCTTTCTTTCCTGTCCTTTTTTTATTTTTTTTCTTTTTCTCTCTTTACAAATAGTACTTCTTTCCTGGCCTATTTGAACTGCCATTAACACGTACAGGTCTTGCATTGGAAATAGCTAGAAGGTATAAAGAAATTTTAGTTGAACGAGATCAAATTCAAAGTAGGAGGCCTGCTGGACTTCAGCTCCTCTCATGCATTCCATCAGCATTCGAGAGCTCCACCAACTATGGATTAATCAAGAAATTCATTTATCACTGTATTATCCTTCCCTTGATCTCATTAATATGTATTTAAATCTGTTCTTCCTACAAAGACGCGCGATAAAATAGTTCCTCTGTTTTTGGGTAAAATCTTGCAATATTTATCCATTCTCCAATAATATCAAATTGATTGGATTAAAAAACTTGTTAAATTTTTGGTGATCATCAAGCGTTGAAATTCATGATTTCACAATTCTACAATTTTAAGCGCTATCATGCATGCATGCATGCACAAATATATATGATAAAATATATTTGTCAACTAGTATATATCTAAACCTTTTATTTAGTAATTAATAAAGAGAAATATTTTGCTTATAAAGAAATTTCACAAAAGTAAATCTACAAATTAACATAACTTAATGTGGTACGTCAGATTGTAAAATTATTTTTATTGTAAAATAGATCTAAAATATCATATAAACCTATGTCAATTTGTAAATTTATTTTTGTGAACTCTCTTTGTGACTTATGTAACACTTGATCTCTTATACTAATTAGTTATGCAATTTTTAGATAGATTATTAATTAACATGAATGAATTTTAAACTCAAGCAATTATTATATGAGTTTTTATTCCCATTTAAAAATTTTCCCCATCAAATTGCGCGCCTAGTATTGGTTGTAGGTGTAAGATATGAAAAATTTTATTAATCACCTCACACACCACACTTTTTTTTTCTCTTACCAAATGTGTACTATATGGATGATGAGTAGAAGAATTTAATAAGTTTAAAAAGAATAAAACCAAATTTTTTTTAAAAAAAAGTGTAGGGATGATGAGTAACAAAAATCGTAAGATATATATGTAGTATGTACAATAGAATGCTAATAATATCATTCTAGTTTCTCCAAATTTACAACGAGCCCAATTTTTTGGTAAATTATGGTGTCCAAGCGTTCCCACTAGTCATGAGGATTCTCAAAGGGAAAAAAAGAGCCATCGACGGGATGCTTATGAACTTGGAGATGATTATGAATTTGGTATGAATGCACAGGAGAAAAAATCTGAGCACCCTACATCGTGCTACGTCTCTAAGATAGTACTTAAATTCACTTCAGGTAAATGATCATACAGATCACGTAGTTTTTTTTAATGGTTTTTTTTTCTAAAAAACCAGTACTACTGGTTTTCTTATTTTATCGATTAATTTGAGCCAGCAATATTAAATTTATTTCTGTTTTTTTTTTTTAATTTTTTTTATCGACTGATGCTCTGTGAATTTATACCGTAGTTTTTTTTTTATTCTTTTTTTCTATAAGTACTTATACAGGAGTAGTTGGTACGTAGACTTTACCTCTTTTCTATAATTAATCTAAAGTTTAGCATATATACAGATATATATGTATAAATATATATCTAATTATATTAAAGTTTAATATATAAGAGGTATTTTTGGCAGAGCTAAGAAAGATTAACGTATCAATTTGGGAATGTCTTTGCAAAGGTACTCTCTCTCTCTCTCTCTCTATCCATCCATCCATCCATCCATCCATCTATCTATCTTGCAATTGAACAGGATGGCCGATGATGAAAAGAATATATGAAGAGAAGAGAAAGCATGAATTTCGAACTCGCCAATTTCTAATAATAGAAGATCATGTGTCGTGGGAGGAAAGTAGTACTAGCGAAGGCAACAAAGTGTCACCAGCGATTCCCATGAACTCGAGAAGTCGAGACGACGGAAATAACCAAGAAAGAAGTCAAACTGGTTCTCCTGAGCAGGAGGGAACAGGATCTTCTCCTAATGTACCTGCACAAAGCAGTGATCATCCCTCTACGATTCAGCCCCAGAAAGGCCAAGGTAATATTAAAAACACTACGAAGGATAAAACCACAAAGACTGCACCTTTGCTTCTGGCAGCGGCCGCAGGAATAATAGAGATTGTCAAGGAGATACTTGATGTGTATCCCCAGGCTGTCGAGCACACATGTCTGGAAACGGGCAGAAACATATTGCATGAGGCCATTAGGCACCGTCGATTGGATATCTTTCACCTCGTAAAGAAGATGGATATACCAATGGCCAGGCTAGTTCGACGGATTGATAATTCTGGTTACACTATCTTGCATCAAGTTGGAGAGATGGGGTACCACACTGTAAGTACCCAACATCCTGGTCCAGCTTTCCAATTGCAAGAGGAGTTGCGATGGTTCGAGGTATGTAATTAAGCTAGCCCCCTCTTGCTAATTTCTTTTACTGCTAAGCCAAATAATAAATATACACACATTCATAATGGCTGGGCTCCGACTCGGACTCCAATTAAGAGCGGACTCTGACTTAGATCGGAGTTGTCGGAATTGGAGTCGGAACGTCGAAGTGTCAGTGTCACATAGGGAGAGAGAGAGTTAAAGAAATAAAAGCACAAGAACTGTACGATGAAAGTTCACTACGGAAATTGTAGGAACGGATTCGTATTGATTTTGCCACTACCTCCAGTGCCTTTACATTGCACAGTACAGGGATATATATAGAAAAGTAAATCCTAACAGAATTGTGCCAGCTCATTGTTTCTCTCTCTCTCGCTCTTTCTCTCTCTGTTGTATTAATCAAAAAATTATGGATAGCCTATGTGGAGATATGATATAGAGCCTACACTCACTATGGGTACTAGTCTAAACTTAAATAAATGATTAGTATTATATTAAAAAACTTTTCCCGTTTGAATTTAGAGATGAGTTGAGATAGTTTTGAATGATTTGAATAAAATATTGTTAGAATATTATTTTTTAATATTATTATTATTTTAAAATTTGAAATATTTATTATATTTTATGTAAAAAATTGAAATAACTGTAATGATGAGATGAGATAAGTTTTCGATCCAAACCGGAGTTATATTATAAAGAGATCTCGAAAAGAGAATGAGTTAAGACCAAACCCATGAGAACCTTGCCGAGGTGAGACAAACAATGCATCAACCATCAAGAGCATGTGCGCGGGTCTGATTTCAAAATGAGGAAAGACAATAATTTTCGGTCCACTTCAATCAAGACATGTGTCGTACGTACATAAGTGATTTTCTGTTATGAATCCCATTAAGTGGGCCCGACCCGATAAATAAAAGTAGTTTAGTGGCCATGGGTCTAGATAATGTTAGTAAGAATTGGCCCATGGCCTTAGTTGGCAGTGCCAAATTAGATCATCTTCTAGTATATGAGAGGGAAGAGGAATCGTTGTTGAGGATCTGGAAAATTATTGCAGAAACAGTTTGTATTTTTTTTCGGAGGAATTGGGGACCTCGAATACCCCAAGGCGTAGCTATCTCTTCTTTCTTTCTGTTACTCTCTTTCTCATTTTATCAAACATCTTGTGTGTATTCTGTTATTCATCGAGCAACAATCTTCCATTTTCATACCATTTCCTTATTACAACACAGTAAATAATAGTCAGGTTCATTACAAGTGATATTTAGAGACAACGATCTTGCCGTGGAAATGAGTAATAGAGGACTTCAAGTATGTTTTCAGAATTATCACCGTGCACTCTATAATGAATTATATCGAGATCTTGGCCAAATAGTGCTTACAATGAAGTCTTTCGACGGTAAAAATTTAAAAGTCTTAGTCGATTCTTCGTTCACTATTTATTACGTAAAATTCGATATCAAATATGCTTATGGGAGAAACATCTATCCGTTGGAGTAACACCAATAAAGAAACATAAGAGTTGTTTTAAAAGATGGTGTTATGTTGATAGGGATGACGATATATGAAGAAAACTAGGCGGATTAACTCGTCCTACATGATTGGACCCGACTCGATAAAGTCAGGTTGAAAACAAGAGTCGGTTTTGATACTGTCGGATCTGATGAATGTCGGGCCATCATTTGCAACCTGTCTATTTAACTTCTCTTTCACTTCTACATGAACCCTATCCCCTGCGTCTTCTCCTTCCCTGTTCATGCTCTATTCCCCTTCCGCATGACTTGGTTTTGGATCTACAGAGCAAGCCAGCGAGATGGCATCGCAACCTTCCTTGA
>QEOT01000252.1:67232-113265 GCA_003123785.1 Pterocarya stenoptera
AATAATATTTAAAAACTCCCATAAATTAAAATAAGAGAACCAACCACTAAATAATTTAAATTAATCATTCATTAAAATAACACTAAAATACGGGATGTTACACATGTCACGGGAAAGCAACAGCAGTACTACTTATAGGAGTAAAGGAAGCTAAGGACATAGGCATAGTAAGTGTTGTTATGGCGGGTGACTCATTGCTCACAATTCAAGCAGTCAATGATCCAAAAGCTACATCACATTGGACTGTTCAGCCTATTATTAAAGATATAAGAACCCTCCTGGAAAATTTTCAAAGTTGGCATACTAGGAAAATTCATCGAGATTTGAATCGATGCGCACATTCAATCGCGTAGTAGGCAACATCCTATCCAATAATCTCTTTGGAAGCATACCCCTCATTCCCATCCATGATGAAAAAAACCCACCTGGGTTTTGATTTTATTTTGGACTGTAAATATTAAGTTTTTGGTTTGCTGAATTGTGCTTGTAAGTTATATCTGGTAATGGATACTTTTTGGCGGAAAAAAAAAAAGATCACTACTGCGAGCCAAATATTCATCATAATCAGCTAGCTAGCTAGCCCGCGCACATGATGATATTATTAATCAGTACTCAAAATTAGACTTGAGAACACAAAGATGCCACATGACTTCTCCTTGAATAAAGTCATTCGCATGGAATAGAATTTCATTATTGCCAGCTCCAATTAGAATAATATTAAGATCATGACAAATCTAATTCCGGCCCACAAAATGGAGCACTTTCGTACTTAACCTTTATTTTATGCTTTATATGCGAATAGTTCGATCGACCTTAAGCATGTACGTATGATCATCACTCTCAATTGAACTTTGTAAGAAAGCATATTGCAGTAGTACTACGCAGTCTACAAGTATTCTGAATAGTTTCTTTGGTTTTAGCTGCAATCTATATAAACGTACTCCAAAAAACCTACAAGGAAGCCCATTTCAAAAGCTCTCTCTCTCTCTCTCTCTCTCTCTCTCTGTCTCTCTCTCTCCCCTATTTACACACATCAAGCGGGCGATGCAGTCCAAGGTAGAAAAGGATATTGCTTCAAAGCATAAGAAAAATGGGGAGTTGTACCGAGCTTTGTTGAATGACAAAACGGAGGAGGTGAAAAAAGAATGTGCCAAAGTTGATGAGCAAGGATTACATATATTGACAATACATGATGACACTGTGCTACATGCGGCCACTTACTCCAAACAACCCCGATTGGTACTCGACCTTCTAGAGGCATTGCCCCCCGCTCATCTCGATAAAATGACCCGCCAAAACCACCAAGGAAACACCATCCTCCACGAAGCGGCAACGTCTGACGACAACCTTGATGTGGCAAAGGAGGTGCTTGACAAAGCTCCGGGACTCTTATGCATGCGTAACCACCTTGGAGAAACCGCGCTCTTTCGGTCTGTTCGCTATGGCAAGGAAAAGATATTCAACTTTCTTATGGAGAAAATTTCCAGTTACAGTGAAGATAATCAGCAACTCTTCCTTCAGAGGAGTGATAAAACCACCATTCTTCACGTTGCCATTCTTGCGCAACATTTCGGTTGGTTAATGATCTTCCATTCATAACTTCATGATACAATCCATGCGGCCATGCATTGATGCAAATGTTTCTCCCGATCAACTATAATCGAAATATGACCTTTTTTCTCTGTTTTCCCCCTTGGCATGAAATTTGAAAACAGATTTGGCCTTTAACATTGTGTCAAAGTTCAAACACCTAGTTGGTGAACGAGACGCGGATGGGATGACCGGTCTTCAGCTTCTATCCTGCAATCCGGGAGCTTTTCGACGAGAGGACTATAAAGGGGGATTCCTGAAGCAAATAATCAATTCTAGTTCGTTTTTATCCAATCTTTACCCTGTTATTGTTGTGTGTATTGTGTCATATATCTAGTGATTTACGAGTGCCAAGGTGCCTCCTTTTTTTAATGCTAGTTTGAAATGGATGCCAATATTTTCGAAGTCGTTCCATGTTAATTGCTAATGAATTAAGCAAGATGCGATCAGTTATATATAGATATAATAGTCAATCTTGGGATTTTGTTTTTGTTTTTTTTGCAAATAGAAATTTTAAGTACCCACACGACTGATTTAATTGCGGAAGAATTCTCTAGCTAATTAGAATTAATGTACATATATGTGAAGCCGGTATTGACTTCCGAACTCTTCATATTGTATGTATTTCAGCCAGATGGTCAAGATCAGTTGAAAAGCAAAAGCCTACATATGATTCAGCATTGAAACTTGCCAAGTTCTTAATAGAAAGAGATTTTTCTTGGGAGGCAACTTATCCTGGAATAGACCAGAGTAAGCCTAGGCTCCACAAATATGGCGGGGCTCCAAGCGTAGACAAGGGAGTTGGACAAGGCCCCCAATTGATGAGTACAGCGCTTGGTCGAGGGGATCAACCAGAAACGGCTACTCCTTTGTTTTTGGCAACTAAGTCGGGCTGCGTAGACATTGCTAAAAAAATATTGGAATTTTACCCTCAGGCAGTCGAGCATATTGATGACGAAGGGCGGAACATACTGCATGTAGCGATCAAGTACCGCCAAAAAGAGATTTTCAAGCATGTAATGACATTGGAACTGCCAAAGAAGAGGCTGGTACGAAAAGTAGACAACGATGGTAATTCTTTACTTCATACTGTTGGAATAAAAGTTGAAGATTATATACCTGAGGAACTGCGAGGCCCCGCACTTCAATTGCGAGAAGAAATGAAATGGTTTGAGGTGGTGCACTTCTAGATAATCCTTTTTTCTTGCTGCTTTGGGCACAAAAACACACATTGCCACGTTTCCAAGCAATAACTCACGATCTATATCTTATTTAAAGTAAGAGAAAAGGTATTTGCAAATATTCGTGAATTTTGCAACCGTCGCGTAATTGTTTTAAAAAAATAAATAAAACATGGGATCCATATAAAAAAATAATTTTTTTAATAATATACCCTACTCTTTTTCAAAACAATTATACGGCGTTTATACACTTTACAATTATATGTAGAATTACTCCAATATCAATTGTTGGTTGAAACATTCTGGCCAGCTGGCTAATTTATTCTTTCAAGGAGGTTAATTGAATTGTTTACACTATATACATATATATCATGTGTGTCATGTGTGTTTCATTCATGAGTCTCCATGTACTAATTTAATTTGGTGTTTTTTGTACGTGTTCATGTGTGCAGCGTGTGGAGTCAGTCACCCCATCCCATTTCCGTGATCACCGTAACAATATGAATCTTACCGCTAAGGGGTTATTTTACAAAGCAAACAATGAACTCCGAACAGCAGCAACAGAATGGCTAAAGCGGACGGCAGAAGGATGCACTGTTGTGGCAGTTCTCATTGCTACCGTTGCCTTTGCTGCTGCCTATACAGTACCTGGAGGCCCTAATAGTCACACCGGCGCTCCACTCCTCGCCAATAAACCTCTCTTTGTGGTTTTTACGGTGACCGATGTACTGTCACTTTCATTTGCATTGACATCAGTGGTAATATTTCTCTCAATCGTCTCGTCACCATTTCGATTATCAGACTTCAGGGAATCTCTTCCAACTAAGCTAATGCTAGCTTTCACATTTCTTTTTCTCTCCGTATCCATGATGATGATTGCGTTTGCAGCAACCGTCCTCCTCATGATACAGAAGAGAGAGAGCTGGACAAAAGTAGTCCTATATGCACTTTCTTTTCTACCAGTTGGAATCTTCGCACTTTCATATTTCCCTCTCTATCTTTCATTAGCAGAAACCTTCAAGTATTTGCTGAAGAAGCTGAGGCAGGCAATGCCTCGTAACCTTCCTAATCCAGCGCTATCTAGGCCAACCAATTTGTTCCATAGTTATGGAAATCGAAGCAACCAGCGCCAAATCGATCAGAATCGACGGCTGGAGACACAAAATCGATGTTTCCAGATAGCCTAACAACACTCTAATTTCTCGGTTTGAAGCAGACCATCATGTCGTCACTAATTGTTATATATAGGATTTCCGTCCCATATTGATTCTTGGGCTTCTGCTTTTTATTGTTTCTCCCTGAAAACATTGTAGTTGACATGTGGCGCCAGGTTGAGGTTGTACTACTGCAAGCTTATAATAATCCCAACTTCGACAGAGAGAACCTGTTTCATTCTATGACTCTTATTAACCGATACTAGCACTTAGGTCTCGTTTGCTTTTATATATAAATATATATATATATATATATGAAATGAGATGAAATAAGAAATCTATAAATAATGGTGAAATAATTTGTAAATAATGGTAAAATAGTTTGAGTTAAGATTTTTATGGAGTTTTAGAAAGGGAAAGAGAAAAAGTTGAATATAAAAAATTATAAAGTTAAAAGAGAGTTAAAATATAATTTTTTAAAATAATTTTTGTTTTAGAATTTGAAAAATTGAATTATTTTTTGTGTTTTATTTGGAAGTTTGATAAAGTTGTAATAATTAAGTAATGATAAGATGAAAAAGTTAAAAATCTAAAATTGAAAAATATTTATGTTTGAATGGTGTTTAAATGTTGAGATGAGATGGGATGAGATGGTTTCAAAGGTTTGTAAAACCAAACCAGGTCTTAATCTGGGTTATAAGATGCCAATTATGTAGGTGCATGAATCAACCCCTTACGAAAATAGTGTTATGCAAAACACTAACACACCAACGATGGAAAACTAAAGTAAAAGCAAGCACGATCAAGCACACGACATACAATATACATGGTTCGGCAAATTGCCTACGTCTACAAAGTTGCAGAAATCTTATTAATCAAACGAGATTACAATCACTCAATCTCAACTCATACTCTCTAGGTCTTTTTTGCTCTCTCACATTATATGCACTCACTTGGCAATTGTTCTCTCTCACAATATGCTGAAAGCCATACAAACCAAGTCAAATATATCATATTTATAATAAACGGCGCTGGAAACCCTAATTTGGCAAAAACTATGTTCTTCGCTTGAGCGGCATGTCGAGGGCGTCTTGAGCAAACAACCAATGAGCATTGGCTCGAGCAGGGTGTTGAGCGAACACTATTGTGTCTCGCTCGAGCCCACTGTCGAGCACACCTTGAGCGAACTCATGGGTTGAGCTTTGCTCGAGCCCACTATCGAGCGTACATTGAACGAACTCACGAGTTGAGCTTCGCTCGAGCGCCATGTCGAGCGACATTAAGCAAATTCTATGTTTCTTGATTTTTTGCTCACAGACCAATCTCCACATGCACCCAACAATCTCCCACTTGGAGACTGGGTCTTCACATGCCAGCCACCGTTTTCAGCCAAGCCCTATCATCTTTGCAACTCACAGCTCCCATCTTCAAGCTAAAAGATGCACTGAAGTCAAGCTCCACTTTAGTCTTCCATGTACATTGCCCTTAGTTAGTATATCCATTGGGCGACTCACAACTCCCACTACACTAGGAGTATGCAGTCTCGAACCGATCTTGGCAACCTTAGTCAACTTTTTCAGGCTTACAGGAGGAACAACAAAGTTGACTCCCTTTGGCTTCCTCATATTTTTCGTGCGATCAAGCTTGCTTTTTTACACTCTTGTATTTCCTTGCATATCATTGGACCCTGATGTTAAATATAACGAGTTAAATATCTTACCATGAGCTAGGACCATCGTACCCTTAGTGATCTTCTAAACTCCTCCAGATAACGTTACTGCATAACTGCTGTCCTACAAAGATTAGGTTCTTCTTTAGATCTGGAATGTGTCTGACTTGTTGTAAAGTCCACACACTCTTGTTTGGAAGTGTGATGTGCACATCACCCACTCCCACTACCTCTAGTGTCTCTCCATTAGCCGCATACATCTTCCCAAAATCACCAGTGACATAATTCTTCATGATCTCTCGATGTGAAGTGCTATGGAACGAAACCCCTGAGTCCAACACCCAATCATCAATCGGATTGTGCACTACAAGAATTAGGGCATCATGAATTTTTTCTGCCACTACATTCACAGCATCATCCTCAGCACTTTCTTGATTCCTGTAGTACTTTCTCTTGATGTGGCCCCCGGCTTGCCACAACTCCAGCACGTGATCTTTTGCCCAGATCTCGTCTTGCTCTTCCCCTTGCTCTTGGAGTTTGACCTGTCATGTCCTTTGCTACGACTGTCAACATTCAGGGCCGATCCTGAACCCGAGAACTCACCCGAGTATCTTCTACATACCTCTTCAGTAAGAATCATATCACATATGTTGTCGTAGTTCATTTTCATATTGCCGACTGAACTACTCACAGCAATTCTCATGGCCTCCCAACTATTTGGCTGAGATGCCAACAGAATCAACGCTTTGATCTCATCATCAAACTCAATCTCTACTGAAGACAGTTGATTTGTGTTCGTAATTCATTCAAGTGTTGGGCCACATACATACCTTCTGACATTTTTAGATTGAATAATTTCTTCATCAGGTGCACTTTATTATTTGCCAACGGCTTTTCATACATACCAGACATGCAAGGTTGCCATGAGATCCACCGTGGTTCTCTCCTTACTGACATTATGTGCCACTGTTCTGGACAAGGTCAGCCGAACAATCCCCAGAACCTGTCAATCTAATAGAGTCCATTCAGCATCATTCATGCTCTCCAACTTCTTTTCCCAACAGTGAAAGATGGAGCCTCTTCCTATAGAAATAGTCATCAATCTGTATCTTCCAGTAACCAAATTAATGCTGTCACTTTATCTCCAGCCATCGTTCTCCTTCAGATCCGACCTTGGCTCTTGATACCAGTTATTGTGCAAAACACACACACACATCAACAATGGTAAACTAAAGTAAAACCAAGCACGATTAAGCACACGACACACAATATACGTGGTTCGGCAAATTGCCTACGTCCACAGAGCTGTAGAAATCTTATTAACCAGAAGAGATTACAATCACTCAATCTCAACTCACACTCTCTAGGGCTTTTTTGTTATCTCACACTATATATACTCACTTGACAATTTTTCTCTCTCACAATTGCTGAAAGTCGTATAAACCAAGTCAAATATATCATATTTATAATAAACGGCGTTGTAAATCCTAATTTGGCAAAAACTACGTTCTTTGCTCGATTAGCATGTTGAGCTCGCCTCGAGTGAACAACCAATGGATTGGCTCGAGCAGGGTGTTGAGCGTAGCTCGAGCGAACACTAGGGTTTGTGTCTCACTCGAGCCCATTGTCGATCGCACCTTGAGCAAACTCATGGGTTGAGCTTCGCTCGAGCCCACTGTTGAGTGCACATCAAGCGAACTCATGGGTTGAGTTTCGCTCGAGCGCCATGTCGAGCAACATCGAGCGAACTCTCTGTTTCTAGATTTTCTACTCACAGACTAGTCTTCACATGCACCACAACAAATAGAAAAAGGACAACTGAAATGGAGGTCTACCTACAATTGTCATCAATATGCTGTTAGACATTTTTTGTGCCTTCAAGCCACATGGCGTGGCTTGAGATTCCATACACCAGGTATCCTTTTCCACTTATTAGATTGGCACTTTTGGAATAGACTTAATAGAAGGAGCAAGCACCGTACTAATATTTCAAAACGACTAGTCATATGATAATATAATTGAAACTCTGTTTGAACTATTATAAAGAGTAAGAATTTCTCATTTTCAAACAACGTAAAATTATTCCATATACCACCTATCGTTATCACTTATGAAAGTCGGGGTATCACAAAGAAAATTGCTCTTCGATCGGACTTTCGGTTGAACCACTGACCTCTAACTTCTCTGTTTTGAAGTACCCTGTTGTGGTTGTAGTGCATGCATGTTTGTCATTAGCTACTTCGATGTGCGTGGTCTGTGACATTCTTCAGCTTTCTGATATTAATTTGTTTCCAACCTTTATAAAGTTTCACTCGAGTAATGAATTATAAATTTACTTGCCCAAAACATAAAAAAGACATAGCATGACAGTGATTGACATGACCTTGTCACCTACTATAATATTTCAAGGTGTACGCTGTAGCAATCTGGGGATGAATATGAGCGTAAAACTTGCTTTTGTGCAGGCAATTGATACTCCTGTAGATAAAAAACCTCTGCAACCTCTAGCCTGGTTCCGACCACCCCCACAAAAAAAAGGCCCCTAGAGAAAAAGAAAAAGAAAAAAAAAGGGAGGAAACTAAAAAAATACTAGTGTTGTAACGAAAACTATATTTTCTCACTGATCTTCTGTTCTAAGCTTTTTTTAAAACAAAAAAAAACTAAAGTCGTGTCTTGTCTTAAACTGATAGAGATTTGGAAAATGATTATCTCGGTCATGGATTTCTTTTTTCAAAAGCATATATGGTCATATTATTTATGACATTGATGGAGATAAACATAATCTAATTTAGTAGGCATTTTAATTATGCTTGTGTCGATGACTACTTTATTAAAGTAGACACCGTTCCACAACCTTTTTTTTTTTGGATAGACGTTCCACAACCATCTTGATTCTTGATCACTAGAAGCCTCTAAAAAATCTAAGAGATAAAATAATTAATTACTCATGTTTTGGACCGATATTAGATAAGGTCAGGATTTCCTTAGGCATGCATTGAACAGTTCTTTTTAAGCCAAGAAGATGGATACCTTTCCAATATCTCCCCACGGATAGCAGTTCAGAAAACAGAGTCGGAATAGAACTGACGGCACAACGTCCAAAATAGTCCACCCAAATTTATGCTGAAGTGATCTCTAAATAACCTGTAAATAAAAATAAAAAAATTATAAATAATAATAAATAATTTATAAATAATAGTAAAGTGTCCCATTATTTACCAAACACAGCTCATAGAGAAAGACCGAGAAGTTGGAGAGTGACATGAGAGAGTGGGAGAGACGCGTGGCGACACTTTGTCCGTAAGCATTAAACTATGCTTCGACTTTATTTATGCTAGACTGATTTCTCGTATTAAAAGTAGAGAGCATTTTAACTGTTTTATGCTAAATCATAATCATGACCCGCACATGATGATAGACTCGCGGGAGAACACAAATATGCCGCACTCTGATCTCCTTGAATAAAGTCATATAATAGAATTCCTTAATGCAGTCTCCATTTTCTTGTGTCTGAGAATAAAGTTAACATGTCAAAACACCTCCCCCACAAAATGGAGCACTTTAGTTACCCTGTATTTTGTACTTAACCAAGTATGATGATCATCATCATTACTTTCAATTAACCATGTATGTATATATGAAAGCAGTCATACAATTGGAATATTCTGAATCTCTCTGCTTTCAGCTTTGATCTATATAATAAGCCGACTCCAAAAAAATACCTACAAGCAAGCCTACATTCAAAAGTTTTCTCTCTCTCTCTCTAGATCATCTCTCCCCTAACAGACATCAAGCGATGTCATCCAAGGCAGAAAAAGATGCTATAAAACACAGGTTAAACGCAAAATTGTACAAAGCTTTGCTGAAAGAAGAAGCGACGGACAAGGTGAAAGAACTGTGCAGAGATGTTGAAGAAAAAGGATTACATATATTGACAATACATGATGACACTGTGCTACATGCGGCCACTTACTCCAGTCAATCCCGATTGGTACTCGACCTTCTAGAGGCATTGCCTCCCGATCATCTCGATAAAATGACCCGTCAGAACCACCAAGGAAACACCATCCTCCATGACACGGCCACATCCGACAACCTTGATGTGGCACAGAAGGTGTTGGAGAAAGCTCCGGGACTCTTAAGCATGCGTAACCACCTTGGAGAAACCGCGCTCTTTCGGTCTGTTCGCTATGGCAAGGAAAAGATATTCAACTTTCTTATGGAGAAAATTTCCAGTTACAGTGAAGCTAATCAGCAACTCTTCCTTTGGAGGAGTGATAAAACCACCATTCTTCACGTTGCCATTCTTGCGCATCATTTTGGTTGGTCAAGTCATAACATCACGACAAAACCCATGCATTCCATGCATTGATGCACATCTTGATCACGTCTCTCCTTATATATAATCTTAATATGACTTTTTTCTTTGTTTTTTCCCCCTCTTGTATGAAACTGGAAAACAGATTTGGCCCTTAAAATTGCGGAAAAGTTCAAATACTTGGTTAATGAAAGAGACGCGGACGGGATGACCGGTCTTCAACATCTATCATGCAACCCTGGAGCTTTTCTACGAGAGGATAAAGTGGAATTCCTCCAGAATATCTTCAATCCTAGTTCGTTTTTATCCAATCTTTATCATGTTAATTTTGAGTATATATAGACAGTCATTATTTGGATTTCTCTTCTTACAAATAGCTAGAAAAGTAGTGCTCATATGAAAAATTTCAAGAATCATATATTGAACTATATATATAATTATTCTTCCTCTGAACTTTTTTTCCTTTCTGCATGATTTACAGCATATAGAAGCAAGTTGAAATAATTTCAGTCGATATGTACTTTAGTTGGTTTTAGAAGATACTTGCCACAAACTTGGTAAAATTGATGGATATCTATATCTATATATATATATTTATATTTATATACTACTTAAAAGAAACACAAAAAGTTGGTTTTAGATGAAAAGGTGAATTTAAATGAAACTTAGTGCTAAGAAAACTTTTATAAGTACTTTAAATTGCTGATCACG
This sequence comes from Pterocarya stenoptera, assembly GCA_003123785.1. Taxonomy (NCBI): domain Eukaryota; kingdom Viridiplantae; phylum Streptophyta; class Magnoliopsida; order Fagales; family Juglandaceae; genus Pterocarya; species Pterocarya stenoptera. Next base: position 77,856 of record QEOT01000252.1, read on the forward strand.
AATTCTCTAAGCCAATGTACTATTTATATATAATATTATATCTTTGTATATTTTTCAATCTTTTTGTAAAATAACCAAATTTATATGAAACTTGTACTGACTTGAGAACTCATAAACAGTCAGGTCACACTGTAGCTGGGCTATACAGTCAAAAGTTGAAGAGCAAGAGACTCCTAGATATGAATCAGCTATGAAGCTTGCCAAGTTCTTAATAGAAAAAGATTTCTCTTGGGAGGCAACTTATCCTGGAATAGACAAGAGTAAGCCCACGCTTCATAAATATGGTACTGGGAGTCATAGCGTAGAGAAGGGAGTTGGACAAGCCCCCGGCCTGTTAATGACTTCGCTTGGTCAAAGGGATCAACCAGACACAGCCACTCCTTTATTTTTGGCAACAAAGTCGGGCTGCATAGGCATTGCAGAAGAAATCCTGAATTGTTACCCCCAGGCAGTTGAGCATATTGATGAGAAAGGGCGAAATATATTGCATATAGCTATCAAGTATCGCCAGTTAAGGATTTTTGAGCTTGTGAAGGGATATGAAGTGCCAATGAAGAGGCTGGTACGAAAAGTAGATGACGAAGGAAATTCAATACTTCATACAGTTGGAATAAAAATGGCAGATTATATACCCGAGAAACTACGAGGCCCTGCACTTGAATTGCGAGAGGAAATGCTGTGGCTTGAGGTGGTGTAATTTCAATCCCCTTTCTGGCTGCTTTAATTTGGGCATACAAATACACATGATATTTGCCACACTTTCAGCCAATAACTGATCTATATTTTATTTGAAGTAATAATTAAGTAAGTAATTAATTAAATACACTATTTCTTATGATCAATTACATGCAAAAGTACATGATTTTAGGACAATATCATTAGTTGGGTGAAACATTATGGCCAATTCAAGTACATCCTTTCAAGGAAGGTAGAAATTTATAACAATTTTGTTTTCTAAATGCTTGGTCATGTGCATAGCTATTTCCGTGTTTCTCATTGAGTTTCCACTCATTATGGTCTTTTTCATACATGTTCGTGTGTGCATGCAGCGTGTGGAGTCAGTCACCCCACCCCATTTCGTTGATCACCGTAACGATATGAAGCTGACCGCTAAAGGGTTATTTTATCAAGCGAACAATGAATTACGAACAGCAGCAACAGAATGGCTAAAGCGGACAGCAGAAGGATGCACCGTTGTGGCAGTTCTCATTGCTACCGTTGCCTTTGCTGCAGCCTATACAGTACCTGGAGGTCCTAATAGTCAGACCGGTGCTCCAGTCCTCGTCAACAAACCTTTCTTTGTTGTTTTTACGGTGACTGATGTTCTTTCCCTTTCATTTGCTTTGACATCAGTGGTAATATTTCTCTCAATCGTCTCATCGCCATTTCGATTACCAGACTTTAAGGAATCTCTTCCAACTAAACTAATGCTAGGCTTCACATTTCTGTTCCTCTCTGTGTTCATGATGATGTTTGCGTTTGCAGCAACCGTTCTTCTCATGATACAGAACAGGGAAAACTGGACAAAAGTTATCCTATATGCACTGTCTTTCCTGCCAGTCGGAATCTTTGCACTTTCGTATTTCCCTCTCTATCTTTCACTTTCAGAAACCTTCAAGTATTTGTTGAGGAAACTAGGGAAGGCAAATCCCCCGAGCCTTTCTATTCCAGTGCTGTCTAGTTTGACCAATTTGTCGCTTCGTAGGACAAATCGAAGCAGTAATTTCCGTACCCTTCAGCGTCAACTCAATCACAACCGGCACCAGGAGAGACAAGATCATTTTTGTTCCCCAGACGCCAATCAGAGCTCTAATTTCTCAGTTTGAAGGGAACCATCATGACATTGGTCCGTCGGAATGTATACGTACAGTACTATTTGTCTATAGGGTTAATAAATATTCCTTCTGGCCATACTGATATAATTCACAGAAAGTTGCAGGATGAGTAGCTTAATTGGAGTGCTAGCTGCTTTGCGTTAAGGTTTATATATCCATGAAAACAATATTAATTGTAATTGACATGCATGCATGTGTGCATGCATTGATCTGTTGGCTATCCGTAGTTGTATGAGCAATCTGCATGAATATATAGTCAAAAGTGTAAATGTTATGTCAAATACATTTATTAATGTTAGTCTTATTTTATTTTACTCTGACCCCTTTGCCTCTCATGCGTTTTGTTTTAAATGATGCATAAGCAGTCTGGAGCTTAAGTGCTAAGATAGAAGAGCACGTGATTTGCACATGAGCTATTATCTACATCTGAGAAAGATCAAGTCTTACGAGCCTCAGGATGATAACACTTGGCAGCATCTGTTTCTTTGTATATATTCATAGTTATCCGTGGCTTGTAGACCTAATGTTCATTCGTGTTTTTCATTTGGTACATTCTGAGAGAGGCCTTGTGAGTGTTCTGTGCAGAGAAGGAAGAAACTAGGGTTTGCTAGGGTTTCGTCATTGAGAGAAAGAAATCAGTGCGATTTCTTTGAGAGTCAGTGAGAATAGTGAATGTAAATGGTTTTGAGGCTTCTCTGGAGCAGACTGTGATTATCAATAAAGCTCTGAGGCCATTCCTGCCATGGACGTAGACCATTAGGGTCGAACCACGTAAATCGGTTGTGTTGTTCTCTCTCTTCCTTCTATTCTTGTTATTTTCTTTATATTGTTGATTCTTATTCTTGTTTCTGTTTTGTGATCTGTTTTTTACTTTTTATTTGGATCTGGTTGGTTCTTGCAATATTGTGAATATCGATCTCTGTTAATATTTGATTTTTTCTGGATCGAGAGGGACTTGGGATAAAGTCATTACAAGTGGTATCAAGAGCCTAGGTCGATGGGGACCATGAGGTTCGATATTGAAAAATTCACGGGGGAAAATGATTTCGGGTTATGGAGGATCAAGATGAGGGCACTGCTAGTCCAACATGGACTGCAAGATGCCCTCCTTGGTGAGAAAAGGAAAGGATCTTCCTCGAAAGAGGAAGACAAGGAGACTGTCCAAAAGGACATTCTCCAGAAAGCACACAGTGCCCTAATCCTCTCCCTTGGAGATAAAGTCCTGAGGGAGGTGGCCAGTGAGGACACTGCTGCTGGCATATGGCTGAAATTAGAAAACCTTTATATGACTAAATCTTTAGCTAACAGATTGCACAAGAAAACCAAACTATACACCTTCAAGATGACCCCTGGAACTTCAATAGGGCAGCATCTTGATGAATTTAATAAAATCATCTTAGATCTATCAAATATAGATATTAAGGTGGAGGATGAGGATCAAGCCATTCTCTTGATGAGTTCTTTGGACTCATCCTACCAAAACCTAAAAGAAACCATGATGTTTGGTAGAGACTCTCTTACACTAGATGAAGTACAATCTGTACTTCACACTAGGGAATTACAAAGTAGGGGAGATACTAAACAAGATCTTGGGGAAGGTTTGTCTCTTAGGGGTAGAACAGAAAAAAGAGATAAGAAGGGCAAGTATGATAAAAGGAAGTCTAGGTCTAAGTCAAAGGGAAAACATTTTAAATGTTTTTAGTGTCATAAAGAAGGACATTTCAAGAAAGATTGTCCTGAAAGAAAGAACAACTTAGAAAATAAGACCAAAGAGGCAGGGGATGCCTCTGTGGTGTTAGAAGGATATGAGAGTGCTAAGGTTCTCACTGTGAGTGAGGTAGACTCAAAAACAGAATGGATAATGGATTCTGGCTGTTCATTTCATATGTGTCCAATAAAGGGATGGTTTGAGACTTTCTCTGAGTTAGATGGAGGACACGTCATTCTGGGAAACAATAAGTCCTGCAAAATCATGGGTATAGGGTCTGTTAGACTGAAAATGCATGATGGTATCGAGAGGATTTTAAGGGAGGTCAGGTTCATACCTGAGTTAAAGAGAAATTTAATTTCTCTTGGTGTGCTTGATTTATCAGGCTCTACCTTTAAATCTGAGGCAGGAACTCTTAGAGTTGCAAAAGGTTCCTTAGTTGTCATGAAATGAGTGATTAAGAATGGTTTGTATACATTACTAGGAAAAACTGTAGTTGGGGAAGCATCACCTGTACAGAACACAGTAGAGAACAAGTCTGTGCTATGGCATAGGAGACTTGGCCACGTAAGTTAGAGGGGCCTTTTAGAACTATAGAAACAAGGGTTGCTGAGTGATCAGAACCTAGACAACCTACCTTTCTTTGAAGATTGTATCTATGGGAAGGCCAAGAGAGTTAGTTTTAAGTCAGCAACTCATAACACAAAACAAACTCTAGACTATGTCCATTCTGATCTCTGGGGGCCTGCAAGGGTAAATTCTCATAGTGGAGGGAGCTATTTCCTATCCTTTGTGGATGATTATTCCAGAAAGGTTTGGATTTATATCCTTAAAAACAAAAGTGACACTTTTGAGAAATTCAAAGAATGGAAGACTCTAGTGGAGAATCAAGTAGGTAGAAAACTTAAGGTTTTAAGGACTGATAATGGTCTAGAGTTCTTGTCCAATGAGTTTAACACTTACTGTAAAAGGGAAGGGATCCTTAGGCATAAAACAGTGAGGGAAACCCCTCAACAGAATGGTTTAGTTGAAAGGATGAACAGGACAATTCTAGAAAGGGTTAGGTGTATGTTGTCAAACTTAGGACTGCCCAAAACCTTCTGGGCAGAAGCTGCCAATACAGCTGCTCACCTTATAAATAGGTGCCCTTCCTCTGCTATAGGGTTTAAAACTCCTCAGGAACTATGGTTTGGAAAATTCCCTAGTTATGACCATCTTAGAGTATTCGGGTGTGTTGCCTATGCACATTCAAAAACTGATAAACTAGAGCCTAGGGCTCTTAAATGTATCTTTATAGGGTATCCTCAAGGGGTAAAGGGATACAAACTGTGGGTAGAAGGACCTGGTAGGTTTAGGTGCATAGTGAGCAGGGATGTAACCTTTAATGAGTCTCAAATGGCTCGGGTACTAAGGGAAACACCAAACCCAAAAGATGATATGTCTTTAAAAGGTTTACAGGTTGTGGAGCATAATAACACCCAACCTGAACCAGAAATTGGGAAGGGCAGTAATGTTGAGGGAGAATCCTCAAGGATTGAGGATCAAGGTGGAGTTAGCTCTTATAATCTAATTAGAGACAGACAAAAGAGAATAATTAAACCCCCCCTAAGATATGGATCAAGTGAAATCTGTCTCTACACCCTTAGGTCAGCATTTCAAATTGTCAGTAGATCAGGCCCCTAAAACAGAACTTGACATTAACTTCATGAATCAAATTCCTTATGCTAGCATGGTGGGAAGTATAATGTATACAATGGTTTGTTCTAGACCTGATCTAACTTATGCTGTGAGTGTAGTTAGTAGATTTATGGGGAATCCTGGAAAGGCTCACTGGCAAGCCATTAAATGGGTACTGAGATACCTGGCAGGTTCCTCTAGTTTAGGCCTCAGCTTCGGGAATAATGTAGAGAAGGGATATGAGTTGACTGGTTTTGTAGACTCTGATTTTGCTGGAAATATAGACTCTAGAAAATCCTTAACTGGATATGTATTTACTGCTTTTGGTGGAGCAATTAGCTGGAAATCACACTTACAATCTGTGGTTGCTTTGTCCACACAGAAGCTGAATATATAGCTTTAATTGAAGCTGTAAAAGAGGCCATATGGTTAAAAGGAATTTCAAGTGAATTAAACATTTTTGGTGGAAATATCATAGTACACTGTGATAACCAAAGTGCACTACACTTAGCAAAAAATCAAGTTTTCCATGAAAGGTCTAAGCATATTGACATAAGGCTTCATTTTGTTAGGGATGTTATAGAGTCTAAAGTAGTTTGTGTGGAGAAAGTCTCAACTGAGGATAACCCCTCAGATATGATGACTAAGTCTCTCCCATGTTCTAAGTTCAGACACTGTCTGAACTTAATCAGTATGGAGTCTGGAGTCAGTCCTCATTAGGAGGACAATGCAGGAATAGCCAATGATGAGTATTGATAAGGTTGTGGCAATAAATGTTTTGCCAAGGTGGATATTTGTAAATGTTATGTCAAATACATTTATTAATGTTAGTCTTATTTTATTTTACTCTGACCCCTTTGCCTCTCATGCGTTTTGTTTTAAATGATGCATAAGCAGTCTGGAGCTTAAGTGCTGAGATAGAAGAGCACGTGATTTTCACATGAGCTATTATCTGCATCTGAGAAAGATCAAGTCTTACGAGCCTCAGGATGATGACACTTGGCAGCATTTGTTTCTTTGTATATATTCATAGTTATCCGTGGCTTGTAAACCTAATGTTCATTCGTGTTTTTCATTTGGTACATTCTGAGAGAGGCCTTGTGAGTGTTCTGTGTAGAGAAGGAAGAAACTAGGGTTTGCTATCATTGAGAGAAAGAAATCAGTGCGATTTCTTTGAGAGTCAGTGAGAATAGTGAATGTAAATGGTTCTGAGGCTTCTCTGGAGCAGACTATGATTATCAATAAAGCTCTGAGGCCATTCCTGCCGTGGACGTAGACCATTAGGGTCGAACCACGTAAATCTGTTGTGTTGTTTTCTCTCTTCCTTCTATTCTTGTTATTTTCTTTATATTGTTGATTCTTATTCTTGTTTCTGTTTTGTGATCTATTTTTTACTTTTTATTTGGATCTGGTTGGTTCTTGCAATATTGTGAATATCGATCTCTGTTAATCTTTGATTTTTTCTAGATCGAGAAGGACTTGGGATAAAGTCATTACAAAAAGGATATGATGTAACATGTTATAAAGTGGTATGGGGAAAAGATCATGAGCTCCCAAAACGTACGGCGCCTATCTGCATTAATTGTCATCACTAAATTGTAACTATACGTTAAGAGTACGTACATACGTTAAAACAGTTTGTACGGACATTGAATTATATATTACACGTAGAGGGGGATTGTTAAAAAATAATAATTATAATAATAATTCCTTACAATAAAAATGGCATTTGTCGATTAATTTATTGCGATCAAAAGACTATTTACAACTAATTTTGGTTGTGAATAGTCTTTTGGTCGTGATAAATTGGTTGCAAAAGACCGTTTTTGTTGTAGTGATTTCAATAGATGATTGAAGATGAAGTGTTTGCCTAGGACTATGTGAATAAGGTGATAGAATTCATCATTACAAGAAAATCTATTTTTCCCGACATTTGAAATTCTCCGCAATAAGTACTTAAATCGTCGCATTTGATTATTCTCAACGATTTAAAAATTGCTGCATGTCTGTTGCATTTATTTGTTCACTTCTATTTTAACCTAACAAATACAAAAAATCGCCGCAAAATATTTATTTTTTCCAGTTTGCATATTAAATCGTTGGGAAAACATATTTGCGGCGAATTATAGTCGTCGCAAATATTTAATTAATCGTTGCGAATGAAGAGATCTATTCCAACGGTCTAATTAAATCATTGAGAAAATGTTTTGCAATGGTTAGATATCGTTCCAAATACTATAAAAATCGTCACAAATAAGTATTTTCAACGATCTGTGATCGCCGAAAATAAGTTTAATATACGGAAAAAATATTTTCAGCAAGTAAAATTCGCCGGAAAAAGGTATTTCACAAAATTAAAAAAAAAAAATGCACAAAAACAGAATACATAAATTACTTAAAACCCACAAAAAATGCATAGAAAATTTCTTTTGAAGTGCATATGCAACTTAAACATAAAATTTGCATAAACGACCCTTTACTTAAATTTCCTCCACTTGAGTATACTCTATTATCCAAATCCTTCCTCCATACATGTATCATTCAATCCACCTAGTGTAACCCAAGACCCTCCAACATACATACATTGATCCAACACTTCAACATCGTACATAATCAAGCTCCATTCACAGTCATCTAACCACCATTTTAATATGTGTAAAATGAAGAGAAAGGAATAGAAGTTATACCGACACTTCAACAGATCATTACATCTGTTGAGATGTTCCTTTTGTCTTGCAGCTACGACTGTTGCTTTTTGCATCACTCTTAGCTGCTATTTGATGTCTCTATGAGGAGTTATTTCAAGGGTTTAACACAAATTCATGGAGAATTAATCAAGCTCAAGATGAAACTGAAGAGAGGAGAGGAATGGGACTGATTTGCAGCAACTAAATCAAACTAGAAACATAGTAATAATAGATGATAGTTTTATTTTTCACCTCAAACTTGAACTAGTTTAAGGGCTTGTTTGTTTGCAGAACTAAAACTGGAAACTTATAAAAACATTTTAGAAGTTTTCGTACTTTGAAAGGTTTTGCCAAAACAAACACAATTTCGCACCCACGGTTTTCATCTCACTCGATCTCAAATGTATTCTATACTATTCATCTCATCTCACTGACAGAAACGTTTGCCTCATCCCCTCGTCGGATTGATAAACGATGTCGTACTTGACTAATAAACGTCTGACTAATAAAGGTGCCGTACTTGAGTATTAAAGGATGCCTAAAAAAAAGGGAAACAAAGAAAAAAAAATATGCATTTTGGCTAGCACGCCGAACTGTGCAGCACTGAAGAAGCACTCCACTATTCATGCATGGGCAATCTGTTGGGTTCAGCACAGAACATCCGGGTGAAACAAAGTACATATATGTACGCTTGTGGCTCCCATAACAATAAATATTTTAGAAAAAGTCAAACTAATCTTATCTCTATAAACAAACACACATCTCATCTCATCTTATCTTATCTCATATAAACTCAACATATCTCAATACTATTTATACATATTTAAAAAAATTTCATCTCATCTCATCTCATCTCTGAAAACAAATGATGTCTAAGTTGTTTCACTATTATTTTCGTGGTTTCTATGAAGGTTTTTCTACCTCTTGACGTGGCTTAAAATAAGGGAATGGTGGAGAGGATGAGAGCTGAACAGTAGAAAGAAAAGAGAGGAGTTGTGTGTTGTTGTTCCCCTCAGTTCCAGCTACTTAGAGCTGGTTTGGGTCTGAGATTTTAAGGTCATTTGGTATCCTAATGTCACATATTTAGGTTGAGTTAAAGAGACGAGATAAAGGCAAACTAAGGGGCCAGAACTTAAGAGGAATTAGAGCTAAAGTTGCTAAATTTTCTGCACTAGCTTGTACAACCAATAAGTTAGTTGTATACCTGCTTCAAAAACCCCACTCCTTCAACTATAATCCCAACGACAATCTGATGCAACTGGTTTAAGGAACTAAGTTATGTTATATGGTACTTACTACAACAAAATGGATGTAAAAACGCCAAACACTTATCATCGTAATTCACACTCCAAACATTAAATCAACTAGGAAGTTCTAGAGGAAATTGCCTATGGGATTTAAAAACATTACCTGTTCATCCTGCCCACCTGTCTGATATTCAACTACTCACTTGTCCGCTTCCAATTTTCAAAGTCATAAGTCGATGCCACTTTTTCAGAAGTAATCGAATCGACAGGCACAACAGAAGGAATCAGGGAGTTAGCTTAGAGGACAACACTCACCTCTACCACCGAATCTCGAAACCCTCTCCAAAATACCACCTGTCAAGCTAAGCAAGTTTCAAAGAATGCATACTTGACACCGACTTAAGTAAAACTTGGCAAAATGAGTACTAGAAATGTTACCTAGCATCACACATGAAATCCAACTTTTTTCCTCAGATCTAGAACTTCTTTGCACCTCAAAAATAATAGCAGCACCAGCAACATGCAGATCAAATGGAGAGTATGAAAGTATATCCAGTACATACATTGACTCAAAGCATCATGAATGAAGTAAGAATGAGATCAAAAGTGTAGCAAGAGGCCATTTTCCCAAAACCGTGTTGTACATACAAAATTAGTTTGTTTCAGGTTAATAATGTACTCACCAAATTGACAATCAGTATGTCTCTGAACACCCTTTTTCTGACTAGAAACAAAAAACGACAACATAACATTTGGCTGAATCATATCTATATTTATTCATAATTGTCGATTTGGCTTCCTCGAGTTGAACTGGTCATATATGTGTTATCTTATATGCCAAGCAAGTACAACATTATCTTTTGACAAAATGAAAACCATGAGGTTCTAATTCTACTTTAGAATGTGGATGCTAGAAATAACAGAGAAATGGGACAGTGAAAGGGAAATAGAGTAAACAAAGTAGGAATAAAAAGAAGAAGAAAAAAAAATGAGGAAGAAGAAAAAAAATGACAAAAAGATATTATTTATAAGGTTATGGTAGTTTAGGGTTTCTCCCTCATGCTTTATAAGGTCTATTTCTAACTACTTATCTATTGTAGTGAATTCATATTGATTCTTTTAGGACTTCTAATATTCTAATATATTTCTTAGTTAGATATCATGCTGGTTTAACTCTTGATAACTTTAATCAAACTCTTTTTTTTTTTTTTTATGAATAAACACGGTAGTAGCAGCTGACCAAGGTTAGTACTATATCAAAAGTGATTACAATTGCATTCTATCTAGTATAATACTTGGAAGTAGATTAGAGTAGCCTATGTCAGGGAATTCTTTGTCAAGTGGCCGGGGTCAAGCCATAAATAAGTCTTTGTGTTTTTGTTGTGAATCGATGATTTGCCTAATTCAGAATCATAATGAACATATACTGGAAATCATCACATCTATTTTCCAAATTACCAAGGTCTTTTTGTCAATAAAGGTCTTTTCGTCATATAGCTCATATACATATATACATAATACAGAAATGCAGAAGAGCCAGAAGTTGATTTTTCTCCACCCTCTTCTCTTCAATCTCCTTTTTCTATCGCCTTAAATTATCTCTCTTCCAATCTAACAACTACAATTTTAATGAGTAATAAATATCCAAGTACATAAGATATGAAAAGCGATCCCAATAATATTATTATCACTATTGTTATTGTGAAAGTATAGATTCTACAGGAAGGACATTAACACTGCCAATTAACATTTCTGCAAGGAATGTATCTCCCATTTTCAACTAAAGACTATAAATGCAACCCCTTTAGGCAATGTTTTAGCACTTCCAGAAATGGGCCTGCTTGGCCTACATGCCTCAACCTATCAAATCACAAGAGGTAACCAACTAAGAGTTTATTTATCAAGCCTCTCAACCCGCCAAATGCTTTGAAATTCACTGCCCTTACATTAGGCTGGTCACATCAATAAACAATAACTCCCTTCTATTAATTTCATTTTTTAGGGGGAGCTTGGGTTGGGCACAAGGCTTGGTGTTCTAGATCTTTGCATGCCTAGCTTCATATGTGCAAATAGAATGGGTCGTGCCTCCTTAGATTATAATAATAAAGACATTAAAGTATTATAGAACAGTTTTTCATTCATCATAATATCATGGTTTTTGATACAGTGTGAAAGAAAGCAAGAGAGAAGTCTGAAAAGAACTGAAGTTTATTATTCTATCTTGTATTTACAATCTAAATCCTTGTATTTATAACTAGAGAATAGAAGGAGGGAAGCAAAGAAAGCAATAACAGAAATAACAGAATGTAAACTAATAACATAAAGTAAATTAACTATTACAGTCATCTAATGAGATTATTACACGTGTTGCAGTATATCATCTATTTATTATCTGTGATAGTCCCCCTCAAGATGATGTGTATATATTATGCACATTCATCTTGGATAAAAGAACCTCAAATGACTTAAAACCCAAAGGTTTGGTCATTATATCTACAACCTGATGAGCAGAAGATACATGCAAAGTAGTGATCAGACCCTCTTGTAACTTCTCACGCACCAAGTGACAGTCTATTTCTATGTGTTTAGTTCGTTCATGGTAGACTGGATTGAGTGTGTTGTTGATGCAGGTCAGCAAGTAAGGCTTTAATCCAGATAATTTCACAAACTGTGAATGCTATTGATCTATATTCAGCCTCAGCTCAAGATCTTGATATTGTGCATTGCTTCTTAGATTTCCATGACACAAGAGAATCCCCAATGAAAGTACAATAGCCACTTAGTGATCTGAGAGTATCTAGATAGCTAACCCAGTCTGAATCTGAAAAAGCTTTGACGTGAACCTTGGATGAAGCTGGAAACAATCGACCTTATCCAGGAGCAGACTTGAGGTACCTCAAGATTCTCATGGCAGCTTGTAAATGGGGCATTTGAGGGTTATCTAAGAATTGACTAAGATGGTGTACTGCAAATGTAATGTCGGGTCTGGTATGAGTCAAATACAATAACCTGCCAATTAACCTTTTGTAAGCTGAAATATCATCCACTAATTCAACATCATCTTTTAATAATTTCACATGAGTATCCATGGGGAATGAAGCTGGTTTTGCAGCAAGTAAACTAGAATCTAAAATGAGCTCTAGAACATACTTTCTTTGAGATAAAGAGATGCCCTTTTTGGATCTAGCTATTTCCATGCCAAGAAAGAATTTTGCTGGCCCCAAATCTTTTAATTTGAACTCAACATTTAGAGATCTTTTAACAATCTCAATTGCAGCTATATCACTACTAGCGGACAGTATATCCTCTACATACAACAACAAAGCAACAAATGAGTTTCCTTCTTTCTTAGTAAACAAGGAATAGTCAGCCTTTGATTGTGAGAATCCCATGTTAAACAGCACAGAGGTAAACTTGGAATTCCATTGTCTTGAAACTTGCTTTAAACCATATAGAGACCTTTGTAATTTACATACTCTTTTGTCCCCCTTGCTAAGATAACCTGAAGGAGGCTTCATAAAAACTTCTTCATCTAATTCCCCATTTAGGAATGCATTATTAACATCTAGATGAACAATCTGCCAATTGTGTATTGCAGCAGGTGACAGAATACACCTCACAGTAATCATCTTTGCAACAGGTGAGAAAGTCTCAAAAAAATCTAAGCTTTCCTTTTGAGTATACCCTTTGGCAACAAGTCTTGCCTTGTGTCTCTCGATTGAACCATCAGAATTGTATTTTATTTTATATACCCACTTACAACCTATAGGAGTTTTATTAGGTGGTAATGTTGTGAGGGCCCAAGTGTCATTCATTTCTAATGCAGATAATTCTACAGACATAGCAGCTCTCCAATGAGCATGCTGGACAGCTTGGTAATAAAATGAAAGTTCTAATTCTGAAGAAATAGCAACAAAGAAGGCTTTATGAGATTCAGATAATTTGGAGTAAGAAAGAACCTCAGATATGCTATATTTATTTCCTGGATTAGTAGCAGGATCTCTGGTAGATGTTTGAGAAGTAGAAGTAGCTAAATTGCAGTGATAGTTTTGCAAATAACTAGGCATCTTGTGCTGTCGAGTTAATTTTCTCAAAGGTGGAAATTGATTTTCATAATGTAGAGGTAGATTTGTGCTAGAGTGACTAATTGAATCAGGAGTAGAATTTTCTGATTGCAATGGTTTAGAATTTTCTGAACTAGAAGTAGAATCAGGATGGATTACGTTTTCATTCTAATATGGAACTGGTTTTGGAAGAACTGAAATGGAATTCTCTGAAATATTATTTGACTGAGATGTAGTTTCAGTTATGGAATTTGTATTCGAGTGAAATGAGAAATGAAATAGTGATTCATGAAATATCACATCTCTGGAGACAGAGTATTTTCTGTTCCAAATCATAAAGCTTGTAGCCCTTTATACCAAATGGATATCCTACAAACATACATTTTCTTGCTCTTGTTGTGAATTTTGATCTGTTTTTGATAAGGGTTGATGCATAACATAAACACCCAAAAACTTTTAAATAATGATATGTTGGAACTGAATTGTACAAAATTTTATGTGGAGATCTGTTATTCAAAATTAAGGAAGGAATTCAAAATTTTATGGGCAGTAAGTAAACACTCTCCCCAAAAATCAAAGGTATGTTTGCTTGAAATTTTAAAGCTCTTGCTACATTTAATAAATGTTGATGTTTTCTCTCTACTATAGAGTTTTGTTGAGGTGTTTCTACACATGACACTTGATGCAAAATTCCTTTTGAATTAAAAAAATTGGTCATTTTAAACTCTAAACCATTATCAGATCTCACACATTTTATTTTTATCTCAAACTGTGTTTCAACCAGATTATAAAAAGCAATGAAGATATTTTGAACCTCAGATTTTGTTTTCATTAAGTAGGTCCAAGTAAATCTAGTGTGATCATCCACTAAGGTAAGAAAGTATCTAGAACCGTTATGAGTTGAAACAGAAAAGGGACCCCATATATCAGCATGAACAAGATTGAAAGAAGAGCTTTTATTATATGAATGATTTTGAAAAGAAAGCCTTTTATGTTTGGCTAGAGGGCAAACTGTACAATGGCCATCATGTTTATCTGAAAAACTAATATCTGGTACATTCTTTGAAAGAAGAGTCAATCAAGACATAGAAGGATGTCTTAATCTACTATGCCAGATTTTGGAATTTGTAACAGAGTTGACAGTTTTGATTTTGGTGGAAACTCAACAGCATAAGCACCTGATTGTTGCAAGATGTATAGCCCAGCAGACTTTCTAGCAATCCCAATCATCTTCCATGGGGTAAATTCCTGAATAAAATAAACATCAGGTAGGAATATAAAAGTGCATTTCTGTGATGAAGTAAGTTTGCTAACTGAAAGCAAATTATATGAAAAAGATGGTACATAAAGTATATCTTTGAGAATTAAATTTTCAGACAATTTAACTGTGCCAAGATGGGTGACTGGTACAGTATTGCCATTTGGAAGCTTAACAGAAGTGTTTAAAGACTTTGTTATGGAGGTAAAGATATCAATGGAATGAATAATATGGTCTGTAGCACCAGTGTCTACAATCCAATTATTCCGAGATACTGATGAAGATGATGAACAATTTGAAGAGAAACTAGAAAGTATCATACCTTGGGTAGTTTGGAAAGGAGTGCTAGAAACAACATTGGCTGCTTGATGAGTGATGGTTTCATTAGATTGTGAGTGGATTAAGGCTAACAATTTTTGACAGTCCTCTTGAGAGAAAGGCAGGTTATTATAAGACTCAAAAGGTGTATCAAGAGGTTGGCTCGTGACTTGGTTTGCTGATAAAGACTTTCCTTTCTGTCGAGAGTTGGTAAATTTGAAACTTGGAGGATAGCCGTGTACTTTGTAACATTTATCAACCGTGTGATTGGTCATCCCACAATGAGTGCACAACAATTTTTCTCTTCTATGCTGCTGATTTCCAAGAACAAATCTTTGGCCTGATGAATTTGATTCTTGCATTTTACTCATAAAAGCAACAGTGTCAATTGTGCTATTTCTACTAATTTCTCTTTGTTTCTCTTCTTGGACCATTAAAGAAAATACTTTGTTTATCTCTGGTAGAGGTTCCATCATCAGAATCTGCCCTCTAACATGAGAGAAACATTCATTCAATCCCATTAAGAATTGAATGACATGTTGCCTATCTTGATATTTCAAGAATTGCTGAATGGCATCACAAGTGCAAGTTCTCAACTCACCACAAGAACAAGTGGGAATTTGATTATAATCAACCAATTCATCCCATAAAGACTTGAATTTCGTATAGTAATCTCTTACCGACATATTTTCTTGAGTCAGCATCGATAAATCTTTCTGAAGTTGAAAAATTCTTGGTCCATTTCCTTGTGTGAACCTATTCTTGAGATCTTGCCACATATCCTTAGCAGTTTGGGCACAAATGATACTGGTCCCAATTTCTCTTGATACAGAACTGATTATCCAAGAAGATACCATATTATTGCATCTTTCCCACAAAACACTCGAAGCATCTGTTGAAGCTGGTCGAACTATTGATCCATTTACAAATCCAATCTTGTTTTTCGCCTTCAATGCCATTATCATGGACCTGCTCCATGTATGGTAATTTTTCCCAGTGAGGACGTTGGACACCAAGATTGCACCTGGTGAATCACCACTCTGTTAGTGGTATGGACTGCTCTCCATATTCGTAGAGTTTGAAACGGAAGCGGAAACTGAATCTGAATCAGTGGACATGGATCCTCTTACACTGATACCATGAAACAACGTGAAAGAAAGCAGAGAGAGAAGTCTGAAAAGAACTGAAGTTTATTATTCTATCTTGTATTTACAATCTAAATCCTTGTATTTATAACCAGAGAATAGAATGAGGGAAGCAAAGAAAGCAATAACAGAAATAACAGAATGTAAACTAATAACAGAAAGTAAACTAACTATTACATTCATCTAATGAGATTATTACACGTGTTGCAGTATATTATCTACTTATTATCTGTGATAGTTTTCCAATATTATAGAACAGTTATTGAATGCAAGAGACTACAGAGATTGAACCATTCTTTGACCAATATTATAATTTCATATTTTTTTGATAAATTGCTTCTTCCTAACACATTTTCTGTTTTGAATTACCAATGTAGGAATAGTTACTGGCAATTGAAGAGATATTTTTCAAATCTCCTTGATCATAGTACTTGATATTAAAGCAAAGAAAATGAAATTTTTATTTGAGTGGCTATGATGTGCAAAGGCAAACACAGAAAGTAAAAAAAAAAAAATCAGATTTAACCAATGCATGTAAGATTGTAGCAAAGAGATATTGTATCGAGGCCAGGTCATATAGGAGAATTATTTACAGCTCTTTAATCTATTGTTTGGGATGATACAAGTGGTATGCCACAATGCTAGCAGAATACCCAAAGATTAACTAGGCCGACTTACTTGACATTGTGACGTTGCTTGGATTTATCTACAACTTGCTTCAAGCCCAAGACATGTTCATTGCTCTGGCCATTCTTTTGGAATTTTCCATTCTCCTTTATTCCAGTCAGCCTACTTGCAAACCTGCATGAAATAATTGGTCAATGAATCAGAAACCGACTGCTTTGATTATGACAAATAGCACAGGAGGGGGGAAAGTGGATGCAAAAGAAAAAAGACAACAGGAGCCATCGAACTTGTAGTATACAGTCTATACCATGTTATGCACATGCATACAGCAACAGCCTGATCTAAGGCCAAACTTCAAGATAAACTTTAGCCTTTAGGGAGAGTCCTCAACTAATATATCTGTGTGAATCACTTGTGAGACATCGAATATGATCTGGGCATATTGCTTAGAAAGATTTCTAAATCCCCATGCCACTCCATCCACAGGTTGATGGTGTCAGCTATTCACATGAGTGGAAGACATTGTCTAAAACTTCCACGGGAAAACAAACATAGACACTGAATGGGTTAAAACTCTCTTGTTAACATTTCAACTTCGTGGTCTAACATGAAGTAGATGTATAGCAGTAATACATTGAGGAAAACACTGAGATGATCAGCTGTCCTTAAAAGTTCAACAGACATTAACCTAGAAACTACATATTTTTAAAACTTCATGACGAGTTTTCTCGTGCCAGCTAATTATTGTTAATAATTCAATTCTTCATGGGTCACCTATATTGCATGGCATTGACGAGAACATGGCAAAATGTTCGGAAAAATGTTCCAATATGAAGAGTTCCTTATTTGGGGGAAAACAAGAAAAGGAAATTAATAATGTTTATATAGCAGTTCACTCAAAGTGTGCAAACTCTGCATGTGTGTGTGTGTACATGTGTGTGAGAAAGAGAGAGAGAGAGTGAGAGATCTTACTCTACTCCTTATTGTACAACGGTATCAGCATCCTTGGGTTTATTTTCAATATGTTGCATGCCAGCCATCATCTATGATTAGGAATCTTGGAGGCGTCCCTCCTTCGGTTAAACTGCAATTATTCCAGAGTACAACTCAGTGACTGATATTATATGCCCGTTGTTTTTGAAATTTCAAAAACAGGTATTTCAAATAAGCTACATCCTCTGCAGTAAATTACCTTTTAAGCCCTTCTTCAACACCCTCAGCAGTGACATCAGTATAGAAAGCATCCCAAGTGCACCAGCCAAACCAGTCAAGGAAAGAAGGCGACTGCATTCACCAGCACAAGAGTAGTATCATCAGATTTATCCGGACATAACTGCATATATTATAATTTCATGGACCCACTTGCTTTTCTATCAACCATTTATCTAATTTTCAATAATTTCTGCACTTGCAAAGTTTTGCTCAATACCAATGGGCTATAAACAAACAAAGAGAGGTGTTCTTATGTAAAGCCCTAGTTCGGGAGGGGTCGGAGAATTACTACGTACCTGTCGCTTACAACCCTGTCTCTCAAAGCATCAACTCAAAAGGATTTCATATATAGTACACAATCTCATATTTTCCAAATAACCATAATACAAACTCCATAAGTCATCATTACAAAACAACATAAACCATGGGGTGTCCACAAATCTCCCAATAATTTCAACAAAATAAAACGATATATCTTTAAGTATCCATAAATCCAAATAACATAAAGTACTTCATATACTCAAGTTAAACCCTTCTACTAACGAATGTACCCATAGGTACTCGACCTTCTATCCATGTCTAGTTAAGTTCCAATTTCTATATCTGACGCTCTATTGGGTCATCAATATCACCTGAAAAATATTATGAAGATAAGGGGTGAGTTATCCACAACTCAGTAAGTAGGAAATATATACTAGTATGTAAACATGAGCCTTTTTAGAAAGTTCAGTATGCAGGAACAAAACATTTCATTTTCATATGCACACCTCAAAATGTATTATAAAAAATCAGTGCGACTTTTCAATCCTTTCATATTCAGAAGCCATTTTCATATTCAAAAACGCTTTGGCATAACATAACTGACATCTTCATCTTATGATATCATATCGTATCATATTATATACCATGTTTAACTCCCATAGTAGGGTTGTGTTATCTCCGGTGGCCAAACCAGACAGTATCATATTGTGAAACTTTTCCTTTTTCATTCTGGGAGCCCCGAGTGTGCACACAGGAAAGAACACGTAAAAGACCAATTTGTTTTTAAAGTGGGTGCACTCATATCATATCATGTTGGTACCAACCATATCACGTGAACTAGTATCATCATATCAGAACCATATTTAGAATCAGAATCAAACATATAAGTATGCCAAAGGTTTTTCAAATCCATATCATATCAAACCACGTGCCGAACACATTCATATCATTTTCAGATGATCAATGATAGATCCAAAACATTTCATATCACATATATAAAAATCTCAATTTTCATATTCGCTCTTTTGCACATTTCAAAAACATGTCAAATATTACTCATGTCTACACTTTTCATATCAAAAAGCATTTTCATGAGTGGATGCAAAACACATAACTGAGGTTGTTTTCCACATTTTCCTTTTAAAAACATAACATGCATATTTTACAAACCAACCTCAGTTCATTTTTCATTTTTATGCAAATCTAGCATAGGAACCTCGCTTACTTGGATTTCTTAGCTTTTTGAAAATTTTCTCAACAATGCTAAACAAAATTAATTGTCACCTGTAAGATAATCACGTAAATTTTCATCAATTTCCAATCAATCTCGTATTTCAATATTCAAGCCTAAACTTCTAAAATAATCTATTTTTAATTCCTCAAAAATCCAAAATTTCTCATTATTCCTAAAATACCAACATCACTTTCTAAACTCATCAATATCCAACTTAATAACTCCAACTAAAACATTAAATTCTAATTTATTTACTATTGAAGTGTAACTATAAAATATAACACTAGATAATATAATTATAAAACAAATTTGAATCCAAATACACTCATATTTATAACAGTGAAAACTTAGCTTGATAAAAATCTCAGCCCAAAAATTGCTAAAACAGTTTATCCAACATAATAAAATCAAGCCTAATAAAAAAATACACAAGTCTATAAAAAAATGATGTATGTCTTAATAATCTCAAACGCAAACCACTAGAACGAATACCTCACTAGATTAAACACCAAATAGTTAAAACCAAACCCATAAATATAAGTCTTGTAGTCCATAAATAAAATAAAATAAAGTCTTTCAAAAAATTAAAGCATTTTTTTTTTAAAATAAAAGGGTAGAAAGGTAAAACAAAAACAAAACACCCTCTTCTTCTACTGGATTAACCAATATATTATAAAAGTTTCCATTTTTAGTAAACTATAGCAAAGATAAGAGAAGACTAAAATCTGTGCAGCGGTAGGGGCTTACTCATGGAGAAACCACGCCGCAGCGTGCAACAGCTGGACAGGGTAGGCAGTGGTGGTGAGGCGGACCGGGGGGGGTGGGTGGTGGCGTGGGTTGACAGATTGGCACACGGTGGAGGAAACACTCCTATGTTTCCTGGTGTAAAAATAGGAGTGGTGGTTCGCTAGATGCAAACCGAGACTTTCGGTTTGGTGTTAGCCGTGGTTCACAGATGAGAGTGGATGTTCAGAGGTGTTTGGATGGCTGAGGTATGAAAAGAGGGCAGCGGTAATGACTTTAGGGTTGAGAAAAGCTTAACATATATATAGGCTATAAATAGAAAACAGAACAAACCTAAAACAATGGGAAGGGGAACGTGCATGAAAGAGGAAAGATGGCATGAACTCGCGTGACGAATTCTGGAAACGCTTTCCACGTGCATGGGTCTGGTTGTGAGCTGGGTCTTACATCTTACCTTTTTCTTCTCTCAATGAAGAAAAGTTTGCATGTGCTTTTCAAGAGCCCTTTTTAAATAAAAGCAATTGAGGAATCATGACTCATTGTCCAGAAAGGAGGAAGAAAATAGTCTCTTAATTCAAGATCCTTCTGATAGTTCATCCATAGAAAAGCTTAAAAATACATAGCGTGTCAGTATCATAAAAAGAAATCTAAATGCAGGAGAAGAAAATCATTCAAGGGACTTTAAAGGACTCACTTTATAGCCTGGGTGATTACTTCAAAGGGATTAGTTCCAGCATGGATGTATACTAGGTGAAGGCCTTGATTTG
Organism: Pterocarya stenoptera; assembly: GCA_003123785.1. Classification (NCBI taxonomy): domain Eukaryota; kingdom Viridiplantae; phylum Streptophyta; class Magnoliopsida; order Fagales; family Juglandaceae; genus Pterocarya; species Pterocarya stenoptera. The sequence continues at coordinate 98,640 of QEOT01000252.1, forward strand.
TCTTAACAGCAGTATCACCTGCAAAACCAAATCACATACCACAAAAAAACAAGTCTAGGTTCAACAGCACGCAGCAAATCTAGGTTCAAAGCCAAAATTGAAAAATGCATGATATCAACAACCCATATACAAACTAGCGACCACACAAATATTTCTACACTACAGAACTAAAACACAAAACCCAATCTCCCACGGAACTAAAACAAGAAATCAAGCAAAGATAACAGGAATGAAAAGAACCCATATGTGAAAATCGAAGGCAATATCAGGGGTGGTTGTGGTGGTTGCTTAGAGTGGAGTGGTGGGTCGGGAGGAGCACGGCGGCACTGGGGAGACCTGGTGGCCATGGGTTGTGAGCAAAGCAAGCAAGACAGGGAGGGCCTCGGGCTACTGGGCTAGGCGTGAAATAGAAGGGGGCTCCGACGGAGAACTTACGATGGCGTTGACGTGTGGGTGGTGGCTAACGGCTCCTCTAACGGTGACGACATAGAGAAATCAGAGAGAGAGAGAGAGAGGGGTGATGCCAGATTCGGTGAGGCAAGAGATCAGTGGGGGCTTGGGGGGACAAAGAGGGGCAGGCCATCAAGGTGAGTTGGCGGTGGCTTGGTGGGAATGTTGGCGGCGGGCTGTGTGCGGCGGGGGAGGGGGGGAAAGGCTAGAGGGAAATGACTGGAAAACGCGCGGGGTGTTTAATTTTATTATCTTTTTGCGGCGTGTTAATATCTCTACAAATTCTGAAAACCTCGCCGCAAATGATGAAAATGTCATTTTCAACGAATAAAAAATGGTTGGAACTACTCATTTGTGGCGACTATAGTTTGCCGGAAAAGGTTTTGTACAATTATTCATAAATTTTGCAAAATTATATTTCCAGCGCTTTTGATTCCCCGCCAATAAGATTTAAGAGGCCGCAAAACCTTTTACGGCGACAATTTTCGCCGCAAAATGTATCTATTGCATCGATTTTTGCATTTGATGGAATTAAAATGCTGCTATAGTAACAATTGTATTTTGCGGCGGAAAAATTCTCCACAAAAAACTTAATAGTGAATTCTCCATCAGTGGTGAGATTGAAATTGCTGCAAATAAGTAGTATTTGTGGCAATTTTTTTTAGCGGCGATCTTAAAATTGTTGGAAATAACCTATTTTCTTGTAGTGGATCTTAAGTTGGTTTTGTAATTCAGATAAATGTAAAACACTTTGACTTCATCTATAGTTATTTTTATTTTATCTAAAAGTTATTAGGAAGTGTTTTTAGATAAGTCAAAAGTCTAGAAGTCGAGTTTCAAGAGTTTTAGTCTTATCTAGAGAAGAGTTTGAATGAGAAACTGCTACTGCTAAGAAGATAAAGTGTCAGGTGTCAACATTCTGTTAGTAGAATTCTTCGTGAGAGAGTCGCTCCGTCAGTAGAGTTCTAGTGTGTATTTCAAACTGCTTTCAAATAGAATATTTAAGTAATCATATTAGTTAGGATCTATAGAGATTTTGGCCTTGGAGATTTTGGGGAGTCTTTCCGACTGCATATGTGTTCTAGTTATTTCTCTATAATCAAGTGTGATAGTACTCCTTGTTGAAGGTTGAGTGATCGTGATTCAGCCACTGGAGTTCCAGGAGAAAAACCAATATTTGAAGATCGTCAGAGATTTTGATTGCTACTGCGGTAGAGGCAAATGGGTCGTTTGTCAAGTAAGAGAGTCAATTGACAAAGATTTTGTAATTGTGAACTTATTTGTAACTGATTTTCAAATAACAAAATTGATTTTTCTAGGTTTAGCTGCCCTGTAGGGTTTTATATTTAAAGAGTTCTTTAAAGGGCTTCCCTTCATTATCAATCTTGGTGTTATGCAATTTAGTTACTTTATGTTATTACGTAATTATTAAATAATTGCATAGTTGCATAGTGAATTGGTAGGTCTTTGAGTTAATATACAGGAATACGTGGGTAATTTCATTTGACATCAGAGCGTGGTTCACAAATTCGAGTGTGATCTATGTCCTTGTAGACCATGTTGTCATCGTTGTCAGCTTGCCACACTTTGATGGGGAAAACTATGCTTATTGGAGAGTTCGTATGAGGACTTTTCCTCATGTGATCTTTGGATGAACGTGTATGATATGCAGTTGAACGATAATGGACTAAACCCAAGACAACTCTTGATGTTTGGACTATAGATGAGATTAGCAATTGCAACTGGAATAGCAAAGGACTTAATGCTATTTCATGGCTGTATCTCTCGAAGAATTTAAAATAATCTACATGTGTGAGGTTGCCAAAGAAGCGTGAGATATTTTGGAGGTTACACATAAAGGGACAAGAATTGTGAAAAATTCAAAATTATAGTTGCTAACATCAAAATTCGAGGAGATACAAATGTTGGAAGCGCTATTAAGGTTAAAGAACTGGTCGGCTCCTTGCAAACATATGAATCCTCACTTCCTTTAACAAGAAAAAGTAAGTCCAATGCTTTAAAAACTGTAAAAGAAGATCGAGATGATTTTCTGATGAAAAAAATCTAAACGAAGAGGATAAATCTAGCTCTCATTGCAAGAAGGAAATTCAGAAAATTCTTGTTTAGCAAGAAGCTAGCAGAAAACAATAAAGAGGTAAGAAATTTCCTGCAAAGAAAATGATTCTGAAAAATGGAATAAAGAAAAATATGAGAAAAATGACAAAGTAAAGTGCCATGAATGTTTTGGATATGGTCACATAAGAGTGGAGTACCCAAACTTTGAGAAAACAAGGGAAAAGCATTGAATGTCACTTAGTGACAGTTCAGAATCTGAAACTCTAATTCATTGTCTGATGATGAAAATACCTTTATGGTTTTTCCCACTTTTGTTGATGATTTTCCTAAAATTGTACTAACAAAATCTGAAAGTGAATTTGATGACAGTAACTTAGATATAGCTCTTGTTGATATTGACCATGAGCTAAGCATACATGAGGCTTATAATGATTTATGTAAAGAAGTAGTCAAGATGAAAAAACTTAACAAGAAGTTGTACAACAAACTCACAGTAGTGGAGTATGAAAAGAACAATTTTTTGGAAGCACTGAAAAATTGTTGAAATTGAAATATCGAGGTTGAAGGCTCAAAAGGATGCACTAGACGAAGAATTGAAGAATTCCCAAGAGTGCCAACAAAAATCAGTAACTCAAAAATTAGATGAGATGTTAAGTGTTCAAAAGTCCAATTGTGATCGTACCAAGGTGGGGTACAATACTTCCCAAGATGAAGATCCTCAGGCCTCATCATTCGCTGCCACTACCTCTAAAAGTATTGTCTTTATCAAAGGAATCCAAGTTGTGGATGCTCCAAGAGAAGCCGAGTTAACGTCAAATCATCTTTAAAAGTCTCATGAAAGACCAACCTCAAAGAAGTTGAACCAAGATAAGTTTAAAGGTAAGTTTGTTCCTATTTTTCATCATTGTGGTATTTCTGGTCATATAAGGCCATATTTCTTTAATTTGAGTAAAGTGCAGAAAAATGGAGGCAAAAGAAAATCAAAAAGGAAGGGAAAGACTCTTGAAAATCAGGTTCAAGAGTTTAGTTATCAAATAACCTCCATAAGCCTCAAGCTTGATGAACTTTCAGAACTTTGTCTTCAAAACAAAGAAAAGATCATGCAAAGTGGTGTTGATGGTAAGAATGGCTCAAAACTTAAGCAAAATGAGTGGTCAAAGAGGATGTCATATGCTTGGTTGCTCACACAACCCTTAAATCGATGGAAAATTGCTTTTGGTACCTAGACAATGCATACTCGAGACATATGTTCAGTGACAAGACTTTGTTCAAGAAGATTGAGTGGAGTAGTGGAGGCACTGTGACATTTGGAGACGGCAACAAGTCCATTGTTGATGAGAAAAAGAGTGTTGAAATACCTGAACTACCTATTCTTCATAATGTTTTATTTCTTAATGCTCTTAAAGCTAACTTGCTAAGCATTAGTTAATTTTGTAATTATGATCTTTCTGTACAGTTTTCAATGGATGAGTGCAACGTTTACAACCAAGCTGGAGAATGGATCTTGAAAGGCACTAGAACATCGGACAATTGATATGGAGTCTCCTCAACATCCAAATTGTGTTGCCATATAGCTCTATTAGATGAAATCGAGCTGTGGCATCAACGACTTGGTCATATCAACTTTCGAGACTTATTAAAAATTTCAAAAGGGGAAGTTGTTGTTGGTTTGCCAAAGTCTCTTAAAGCCAAGAAGATGGTTTGTGGATCATGCCAAGAGGGAAAACAAACAAGAGCACAATATAAGAAAGTTTTAGACATACTCACCTCTTGGCCACTTGAACTACTTTACATGGATTTGATGGGAGCAACACAGACCAAAAGCTTGGGTAGAAAGAAGTACATTATCGTTATTGTGGATGATTTTTCCAGATTTACATGGACCATCCTTTTAAGAGAAAAATTTGAAGCATTCAACATTCCCAAGAAGTTGTTCAAGAGACTTCAAATAGAGAATGATATTTCTATCTCTAGAATTCATAGTGATCATGGTAAGGAATTTGAGAATACTAATTTTTTATTTTTTTTGTGATGAACAGGGTATTCATCAATAATTTTTTACTCCTATCACTCCTCAACAAAATGGAGTGCTAGAGAGGAAAAATAGGGCTATTCAAGAGATGGCACGAACCATGTTGACTAGCAAAAAGATGGCTTTGTATTTTTGGGAAGAAGCTATGAATAAGACAAGTCACATTATGAATAGAGTTGTTCTAAGACCCGACACCAAACATACACCATATGGCATGTGGAAAAATAAAATACCCACTGTCAAGTAGTTTAAAGTCCTCGACAGCAAATGCTACATTTTCTGAGATCGTGAAAACTCACATAAGTTTGATAGCAAGAGTGATGGAGTGTTCCTTAGACGTTCCTCAAATAGCAAGACTTATTGAGTCTTCAACCTATGGACAAAAACAGTCATGAAATCTATCAATATAGTTGTAGATAATGTTTTAGTCGACACTACTAAAATGGAACTTGAAAACTTGGGAGAGAGAGGTCGAGCTACTGGAGAGGGTGCACAAGAGCAAAGTGATGAAGACTACAGGGAGCAAACACCTCAGAACTCTCCCCCTCCATAGGACAAAGAACCCTCCTCAAGGATTACATACAATCATCCAAGAGAGAATATTCTTGGTGAGCTGGATGAAGGTATGAGACTTGGAAAAAGAGTTCTAAATCAAGTTTCTTTTGTATGTGTTATTTGTCGTAGATTGAACCCAATAAAGTTGAAGAAGCCTTGAATGATGAAAGTTGGGTTAATGCCATGCATGAAGAACTTCATCAATTCACAACGAATGATGTTTGGGATCAGTTGGTTCCTAGACCTAAAAATTACAACATCATTGAAATCAAGTGGAACTTCAAGAACAAGTCCGATGAACATGTGACCATTATGAGAAACAAAGCAAGGCTTGTTGCACAAGGCTACACACAGTGGAGTGGATTTATTTTGATGAAAATTTTGCCTTTGTTGCTCGTTTAGAATCTATCTGCATACTTCTTGACATTGCTTGTCATCTAAATTTCAAATTATATCAAATGGATGTCAAGAGTATATTTTTAAATGAACTTCTACAAGAAGATGTATATGTTAAACAACCCAAAGGTTTTATTAATCACCTCTGGCCTGACCATGTTTTAAGGTTAAAGAAAGCACTCTATGGGCTAAAACAAGCACCTTGTGCTTGGTATGAAAGATTGACAGCTTACTTACTTGGTATGATAGCACTATCTTCATCAGAAAATATGGTAAGCAACTACTCATTACTCAAATTTATGTTGATGATATTGTGTTTGGACCAACACTTGATTCCCTCTCATATGATTTTGCTATTGAAATAAAATCTAAATTTGAGATGAGCATGATTGGTGAGTTAAACTTCTTCTTGATCATTCAAGTAAAACAAGCTGAAGAAAGAATTTTTATCTCGCAATCTAAGTATGTTAGGGAGCTTGTTAAAAAGTTTGGGATGGAAGGAAAGAGTCATGCTTGTACCCCTATGAGCACTTTAGTAAAAATTAGCACAGATCCTACAAGTAAAAATGTTGATGATAAGTGTGGTTTTTATGTGATTTTTATTACTTAATACTCAATATAGCCAGTAGACCCGATATAACTTTTAGTGTTGGTGTGTGTACTAGGTTTCAAACTAATCCTAAGGAATCCCATCTCATAGCAGTAAAAAGAATAATAAAATATCTTAGTGCAACTGTTGATTATGAGATTTGGTATTCTAAGGACACTAACTTGACACTAGTTGGCTATTCAGATGCGGATTGGACTACAAATGCTTATGATAGAAAGAGTACTTCCGAAAGGTATTTTTATGTAGGTGGAAATCTTGTATCTTGGATAAGTAAAAAGCAAAATTTAATTTCCTTGTCTACAACTGAAGTCGAGTATATAGCAGTAGGAAGTTGTTGCACACAACTGCTTTGGATGAAAAAGATGCTTGAAGACTATAGGTTCTCTCAAGATACTATGACTATTTATTGTGATAACTCTAGTGCCATTAGTATCTCCAAGAATCTTGTTCATGACCAAACGTATAGATATGCAACATCATTTTATCAGAGACTTGGTTGAGTCTAAGATAGTGTCATCGGATCATGTGTCTACTGAGTGTCAACTGGCTGACTTGTTTACTAGACCTTTAGATGGTTTAAGGTTTCAGTTTTTAAGGTAAACCATAGGTGTGTGTGACATCAAGTGAGAAGCACACTTCCATTTTTATTTTTATCTTATGCACATCATTAATCTAGGACATGCATTTTACATATTTTTTTCTACTTGGTTATTTTGTTCTATTTTCAATTTAAATCATCTTACATTTTTTTTCTCGTTTGTCTCTTAGTTTTAGTGTTTTTCAGTTGAGCAAAGTTCATGCTTGATGTGCCAAGTCTTGAGCTGTGATACCCCATATTTACATGTATTTTGACTAAGTAATTATTGCATTTCTTAGGATTATGGGCTTACTTGTTTTAAATTTTAGATGATTTACAGGGTATTATGTTACGACTTTTAACTGAAAATTTTAATTCAATGTGTTTTATTGTTATTAATTATTGTTTATTATTTAACATGCTCTTTATTTTAAATTAGTTTATTGTTGGATTTTACCATTTTATTTTATTTAGTTAGTATGTTTTAATTGAAGTTATCATTTTAAAAATCCTATTCGTTGGATCAGTTTCGAGACCCCTAGTTGAAAAGGCTGAATCTCATTTCTTTTATCCTTTTTTCTTTTTCTTCTTTTTTCTTTCTTCATCCCCTGCCTCTCGCGCGACCCCCTCCCCCTGTTTCCCTCTTCGTGCGTTTCCCCCCAGCTCGCCGCCCATTGTCGTCACCGCCCAGCCCACCAGCTTCACCACCCTCCTACAACCTCACCCACCCCAGCCACCACCGCCCACACTCCCTCTTTCTCTCTCCTGACCGTGTATAGCCTGAGTCAGCTCAACACTCACTGTGCCACCGTGTGCCACCCAACAGCGCAGCCACCACCACCACAACAGCTTCCCCTCTTCCCAGCCATCATCCCCCACCAAGCTCAGCCCTAACTCCCCGCTTTCCACTCCCATGAAGCTCACCAAGCCCCATGGTTTTCTCCCCTTTTCGCCGCCATCCGTCATCACCTGGCAACCGCACCACCACCAACGGCTTCCCCACCCACCGGTGACCTCCCTTATCCAATCTCATGCCCCACCGTGACCCATAGCCACCACACTTTCTCTAACTCTCCCACAGCCTCTTTTCCTCAAACCAATCTCCTCTATGTGCCACCACCCAAGGCCACCAGCCACCACCATTAACTCCATTAACCTCCATGAGCCCCTCCATGGACAACCCAAGCCTCCTGTAGCTCCCCTTCGAAATTTCAACTTTGAGACCCACGATCATTGCTTGGAAACAATCGCTCGCCACTGCTCCGCCAGTTTTGGCATCACCCTCGATCTTCTAGAGTTGCCTTTCGCCTTTGTAAGTATTTTTTCAAAGATTTTTTGAGATTTAAATGTATTTTTGCGCTAACTCATATTTGCTGTGAATTGGTTGGTTGTGCTGGACTGAGTCCGAGGAGTAAGGGGGTCGGTTGGATTGGAGGATAGAGTTATTTGTGAAGTTGGTTTATGTTTGGATTGTTGTCTTTTGATTTTGTATCGTACCATTGTGCAGTGTGTTCATCAATGTTCATGCGCATAATTGAAAACTAGGTTTTCATGTGAGAACGAATTTTTGGGTGCATGTGTATCACGACCCCAAGTCGAGATGGGGTATTATCTCAGTGGAGCTCCTCTGATCACTCGGGAACGGAATATTCTGAGTGACATCCCTGTGTTGTCGCTGGACGATAACGGGATCGGACGGGATGGTAACTCTCTCGTGTCGACTCTGTGGCCCGTCTTGCTTGCTGGGTTAAAGGATGCTTGGCCATGAACGTGCTGGGCGCGAAACTGGACATTGCTCGTTACGAAGTCACTCGCACCGTCGTTAGCCGTGGTGTGACGAACGGAGTCAGGGTGTGTGGATGGTCCCTAGGGGAGATCATGATGTATACGGTAAATGGATATTGGGCCATTTGTTAGGAAAATTGTGGGTTTTTTATAAAAGAATTTTTTATGTGAGCCATTTTTTAGGAAATGGTGGATTATTGTTTTCCCGAAAATGGCGAAAAATGTTTTAATGAAATGTTTTGGGCCAAAATGAGATTTTGGCGTGCATTGGAAAATATTCATTTTTGGAAAAATAATCTTTTAGGTCTAATGCATATTCCATCATATGCATGTGATTTCGTAACAAGCGATGCCCAGCTCTGCGCTTGGCACATACGTAACTTGACATCCTCTAGCCCCCGCCAGCAGAGGGACCACAGAGTCGTACCAAGAGTGTTAACGTCTTGGCCGAGACTACTACAGCCCAAGAGACGTCACTTAGTTTTACATGCTCCTGAGTGACCAGAGAAGCTCCATCAAGATAATGCCCCATCTCGACTTGGGGTTGTTATACACATGCACCCACAAAATTATCATTTTGTTATAACTCCAAAAATCCTAGCTTTTCTAGTTTTATAACATAACCACAAGGCAGAGCACAATTAATAAAATCATGATAAGCAATCACAATAAAAATGCAGATGCATGACAGGCAGTTATTGGATGGCATGGCATAGTACAAACAAAACAACATACAATTCATCACACAGACATCACAGTTGTCATTGTTCCAACAATTTCACAATTTTCCAAACTACTCGCGATTCCCAATGCTCCACCGGGCCCTAGGTCAACAATCAACACCAAATACAATAAATATAATCCAAATCTCCATAGGGCCCTCGGCCACTTCTCATGCACAACCATACTGTAACAGCAACATTCAGATAGTAATTTTCTTAGAAATTCAAGGGTCAATCCGGGAATTGACTTACAATAGCAGAACGACAATTTCTTGATGATTAAGCGTGATGAATTTAAATATCCCACGAGTGTGTGTGTGTGTGTGTTTGTGTGTCACTGCACAAATGGGGAAAACGGTTAGTCAAAACTGTACATGGCCTAAAAATAATAGACAAGGTAAGTTACAAACGAGCTTACTGTTGGCGTCTAGAAGGGTGGAGCACAACAACGGCAGTGGCAGAGCACTGTGATAGGGGCGGATCTGGACAGATTAAAGGGGAACTACGACTAGGAAAATTATAGGATGGCAGATCTGATGTGACAGAGGGTGAAGGAGGTAGTTTTTTATGGTGGGTGGAGGCAAAGCATGGCGGAGTAGTGCCTAAAGTGAGCCTTAGCTCACAGGTTGGGGTGGAACCGAGGGAGAAAGAAGATGAGAATGGGAAGGGGAAGGCCAGGAGGTGGTCAAACGACCCCTGGAACTTGGCTGAGAGTGGTGGCTCGCGGATACGCACGACTACACAAGGGAAAAACTTCTCTACAAGCTACAATATGGCAGATCTGGAGGTGAGGATGGCGATGGGACTGTGTATGGGAGAAGGAAATGGCATTTGAGGGATGATTTAGGGATGGAGAGACTCGGTCTATTTATAGCCCGAGGGTTAGGGGTTGGAGATCGCAGGTATGGCTACAATTGGTGGTGAGGAACGATGGGAGATTCATGAGCGTCGCACTCATGGCATGCAATGGGTGGTGGGCAATGGCGGCGAGCAACTGCCATGGCCGAGGCTTCAGGGGTTGACAGACGAGGAGAGGGATGGGTTGGATGAAAGAGACGGTGGTGGTAGATAGAAAAAGAGGGACTGCTGCTCGATGAACACATGGCGATGACGGGAGGAGGTGCTATAGGTCACGGGTTGAGGGAAGAGGAAGAAGAAGAAAAGAGAAAAAGAAAGAAAAGGGGAAAGAGGTGTGTGGCCCAGAGGAGAAAAGAAGGGGCTTAGGGTCTTTACCCTATGATCAAAACGACTTCGTTTAAGGGAGGGGGGGCTGATTTCCTTTTATGCCTCAAAACTATGTTGTTTCGGTTGGGGGAGGGGCTTTGGGCTCTTTCTCATCATACTCCATGGGTAGGGCTCTCCATTTGCACCCATATCACACTAAACAAATTAGCCAACAACATACAAAATAAAGGAACCCACTCACCACAATTTGGGCTCTAACCCCACTAAACAAACACACACAAGATAAACTTGTGCCCTCACAAATAAAAAAGGGGGAAGAATGAGAAAGAGATATATTTACATATATATATGTGAATTTTTCATTCTTTGAAATAAGTATCCTCACTCACACACTCACATTGACTTTGATAATGATGAACTTATGAGATGTATACAACCATTGTGGTTTGTTGCAAATGAGGGAGTGAATTTTATTTTGTTTGGTTGTGTGAGTGACTTTATAATTGGACATATGGGGCACTTAAGCAAGAACTTTGATTTAATTGACTTTAATTTTCTGGGTGATCAGTTTTAAATTCTTTAGTGTTAGATTCTTTATTTTTTTGTATTTTTTCAATTTTTCCTGGATTTTTTATGCATATGGTCTTGGAGTTGTGTTTCCGAAGGTCTATTTTTGGTCTAAGAGTTTAAGTCCCAATGGGACTCTAAGTTGTAGGCTCGTGCGTGCATGTTAAGTCACTAAGTGACTTAGGTTACTTAGTGTTTTCGATAGACACTCACCCCCCCACCCCTCGATACTCCTTCTCACACTCACCCACAGTACTATCACATCTTCGTGCCCTAGCCAAAAACCTCTTCCCATACCACTAATATTCTAGAGCACTTGGGTCCTTACAACTCGCACAGATTTTTTCGCCTCTTCAAATCAAAGTCACGGTATGTGTTCTCCTCATCTATTTCCTCTTCCTTTCACTTTAGTTCTAGGGCTCAAAGCACACCCATATTTGGGGACTTTTGACAATTGCTTTGATTTGTGATTTGAGACTTGGCATCTTGATGCTTGGGTTGTGATTTGTGCCGATTGTGATTGGGCTTGTGTTGTTGATGTATTTAGGAGGGATTTTTTATGGGTTCATGGATTTTACACTTCGGTTTTCATGCTATACCCATTAAGTGTTTGGTTTTTTGTCTTAATTTAGTTGTCTCAATAATTTGTTTATTGTTTGACATACATTCATACTCATATATCAGGTTTATATAAATGCATGGTTGAGTTGAGATCAAAGTGAGTTTAGCCATGTCAAATCAGTGTTTTTCTTTGCGTCTTTATCTCGAGATATATAGGCTTGGTATTTATTTTTCTAATCCTGACAAAAGCATTATATCTTCCCAGATGAGATTTAAAGAACATGCCAAAAGGAAGAAAGTCACCAAGGTTCCCTCTCCCAAGAATTCCTCACAGGAAGATCCTCCAATGGTGGAAGTACTGCCTAGGGCCTTAGAGACACTCCAACCACTCTTTTTGCACCACCACAACCTAGAGAAGCAATTGAGCACTTCACTTCACCTGAAACTAAAGCTGCTTATAGAAATATCTTCTCTCACAGGCCAGTTCTAGGTGAGAGATACAATAGTCTTCATGACTTTCCATGTGCTAAATACGAGATTATCCATTGTATTTTTGTTGAGAGGATAGGGAAAAACTCACCCACTCCATGTGTTGAGGTTGTGAAAGAGTTTTATTTCAATATCGCTAATTTTAACTTGGACGATCACAGTGTCATTTCTATTGTTAAAGGAACCACAATTGACATATCCCCTACTGTTATTAGAGAGTTGTTTGATTTGTCAGTTGTGGACTCACCCTTGTATCCATACCAGGGCATGGAGGCTCCAACAAAGACAACCATGTGCAATCTCTTTGTTAGACCTCAAGGCTCGAAATAGAATCCCAAAGTCTATCGACTTCCTCTTAATGTAATGCTCCCACAGTTTAGACTTTTGGCCAAAATAGTATTGTCAAATCTTTGGCCCATTAGCCAACACATGGAGCTTCCTCTTGAACATGCTTATTTTATGTATGCTTTGGCCACGAGTGTCTCTATAGATTACCCTCGGCATGTTATTGACATTATCCACCGTTCACATGTGGATAAGGAACTTAACTTGCCATTTGGGAGCTTAATCATGAAATTGGCTATTAAGGCTAAGGTCCCTTTAAGGGACAATAAGCCCACAATGAAGATGGTTGGGTCTATTTCTTCCAGCGTAATCGTGGTTAAGTCTGAGGCCATGCTGACAAAGAAGAGACACCACACCATTGAGTCAACCTCCTCTCCTCTAGAGCCGTTTGTCCCCATCTCCCAAGTACTACTAGAACATATCAATCTTCTCTCCCAGAAGATTGATACCATTACTGCAAAGTTTGAAGCCAGCTAGTCCAAGATAGAGCAATTGATTGCTGTAGTACACTCAGATTGTGTACAAACAAATGACAGCCTGGTTCAACTCTCTTTGGATGTGTAGCAAGTAATGGAGAGTGTGATGGATTTAGATGTGGAGTAGGAACCCCTTGTCAGCTTGATGACAAAAAGGGTGAGTAGAGTGAGGGGGAGTGCAACAGCAGTAGAGGGGGAGCAGCAGCAGCAGAGGAGCATCAGTCTTTTGATTTTTGATTCATTTTAACTCAGTAATTTCAAAGTTAATTTGAGTTGTAATCTGAACAATTTTTTTTTCTTGCTTTGATTTATTTTGGTTTGCTAAACATGTTTTATGATAACTAGAACATCGTTAGAATTAGTTTTTTTTTTTTTTTTTTGTGTGATGTTGATGAAACTAATCTCACTTAATGTTCTATGTAAATATTCCTATTTCATGATTATTTTCTTGGATCTTCTACTTGGTGTCTTGGTCTGCTAGCTTGTACTTTTGACAGGTCAATATTATATTCATCAAGTTGATTTTGTCACCAATCCACCAAGGGGGGAATGAAGATGCAAGTGTTTAGCTAGCTAGGACTAGGTGGCTAAGATGATAGAATTCATCGTAGGTTGGGTTTTGTAATTCGAATGAATGTAAAACACGTTGACTTTATCTATAATTATTTTGATTCTAACTAGAAGTTGTTAGGAAGTGTTTTAGATAAGTAAAAAGTGTAGAAGTCGAGTTCCAAGAGAATTGGTCTTATCCAGAGAAGAGTTTGAAAGGGAAACTGCCACTGCTGAGAAGATAAAATGCCAGGTGTCAGCATTCCTTCAGCAGAGTTTGCCGCGACAGACAGAGTTATACTGTATTTCAAACTGCTTTCAGATAGAATATTTAAGTGATCCTATTATTTGAGAATTTTCTAGTTAATTCTCTCTCATCAAGTGTGATCATGCTCCTTGTTAGTGGTTAAGTGGTTGTGATTCAGTCACTAGAGTTTTAGGAGAAAAGCTTTGAAGATCATCAGAGGTTTTGGCTACTACTGCGGTAGAGGCAAACGGGTCGTTTGTCATGCCAAGTAAAGAGATTCAGTTGACAAAGGTTTTGTAAATGAGAACTTACTTGTAACTGATTTTCAAATAATAAAATTGATTTTTCTGAATTTTGCTGCCCCGTAGGGTTTTACCTTTAAAAAGTTCTTTAAAGTGTTTCCCTTTATTACTAATTTTGGTGTTATGCAATTTATTTACTTTATATTATTGCTTAATTATTAAATAATTGCATGATTGTTGCCTAACCAATTTGTCTAATGAATTGGTAGGTCTTTGAGTTAATATACAGGAATACGTGAGTAATTTCAATGACGAAGAAAACCAATTAATTAGCAACCGCATATATATCAACTAATATTACGTACGGTGGTACTAGTATTTCAGATTTTGTTGACCAAAGAAATCAGTCACTTATAAATTTATAAAGTCATTTATATAGAAGTAAATAGTTACAGTTAGCTAGTTTAGACACTCATAAAACCTTGATCACCAACTACTAAAAACTAATTGACAGCTTGTAATTAATCTTAGAGAGACGATCGAGAAATTATCTCATTCGCTTCATCATTTCCCATATAATTTGGAGGAAGGGAGAGATCAATGGGATTCCATTCTCTTTTATTACTCTGTACGCGCGTAGATTCTCCTGCAATTCTATTCTTGTTCTCTCTAATTTGCCTTTCTCTTTTATAAAATGCTTCCTTCGTTTTGATGGTGTAGTGTAAAAAAGATAATCCAAATTATAGATCATACAGATCGAGT
>QEOT01000256.1:3187-16927 GCA_003123785.1 Pterocarya stenoptera
CAAATTCATCTCATATTCTCTCACCTAATCATTACAACTTTCCCAAATTTCAATACAAAATAAAATAAACAATTCAACTTTTTCAAACTCATCTCATCTCATCTCTGAAAACAAATGAGGCCTTATGGCCAAAACATTGTTCTCTGCTTAAAAATCTTATTATGTTCAACTTGTAATTTTCACCTCTACATTATCAGGATATGGACACGATATTAGTACTGGCTCGCTAGTAACATTTTGATAGGAAATACAAATAATGCTATCCGGATCATAGGCCACTAATGGCACTTCTACTGTTGTAAAACTGGGTACCACTTGAGAGAACCAAGAATTGAGCAGAACAACCAAAAAAATCAAATCCTTTTTTTATAGGTATGAAAATAGCTATCAAATCTATTAACATAAATCATAAAGGCAACATGTTAATAATTAAGTTAGAATGGTTAATCATTGACTAATTCTAAAATGCCTTTGTATTTAATCTGGTAAAGATGTAGCTGTATGCAATAGGAGAGCTAATAAATGAATTGCATTACCAAACTTGATAAATTTAATGGACAAATAAATTCTCCATGGTTTTCCTTTCATCTTGTACAAAAAACTCATTCCATATGGGAAAACCCACCGCATTTTTAATCTTGGTAGTTATATCATATGCCTTCTGTCCAGCAATTCTCAAACATTGCATGATCACGCTCTGCAAAACACCCTCCCCTCCAGCTTTTTGAATAGCACAAACATCATTATTTGCATTAAGTGTAGCAGTCATTCTTCCCCCCATAACTGCCTCTTCATAGTGGGTGGGGTCTATCACCTGCATGGCATCCCCATTAGATTAGAACAAGATCTAATGAATGGAGCTAAACTCCTCGTTTTATATGCCTTATTGACAGAGAGAGCACTTGCATACCACACTGCTCTCATTACTGAAAAATGCAAATGTAACTGCTATAGGGAGGTGATGGACTATCAAAGGAAGTGGCTCCCTTACCTGTCAAAAAGCAATATGTTATTACAGCAAGGATAGGATCTCAATTATATAGTTACTCAGAAAAAGGATTATGAGGCACTAGCATGGCATAATAAAAGCTCAGGTTAACAACCACGTACACCCACTTTTGCTTCTTTAACTCTTGAGGACAGCGTTTTCATGGATATCCATTTGGAGATAGACTGGTCTTGTTCCCTCCTATTTTCCAGTATCCCCCTCACTACCAGCTAAAAATACATAAGAATATACAGCATCAATGCCTACAAGCTTCTCACATCACCTATGTACAATGTCTTATGGTCATACATATGAATTAGAAAAAAACCCTCCTAGCCCCGAACAACTAGAATTTGCAATCACCCTGTTAATTGAACACTCAACAAGTCTATCAAAGCTACTCACAGGTTTCAATCATGTAATTCTCATTCTCATCAAAGATATAATTTTTTTTTTCTAATTCCCATCAGAGATACAAAAATTGATAGGTAGAGTTAAATTGTAGAACGGTTTCTGAATATAGAATCGTAGACTACTTAAATCCACATCTGAGGTAGTAACTGGGTCTTATCACAAAGGAAATTAATTATAGCCGTTGCTTTTCAGCTCAAAAAGAAACATTTCAAAGTTCACTGTGTTTCCTTTTTTGATAATTACACTATGTGTTTCCTTTTGAATATCTGATAGACCAGGTATGTTTATTGTGAGACACTTCTAAGATTAATTCCCAGAAATTTGTGGAGCAGACCTCAGCTGGATGCACTAGCACTTCCTGGCCATCTTCTCCTCCTAATGAACACTCGGGCCTCCTGAATGTCAAGAGCGCTGCCAAAGCAGCAATATTAGCAGCATCAACAAGGTTTCTGTTTTCAAAATAGACGAATAAATGCCAAATATTAGTCAAAAGAAAAAAAGTGTTGAAAAATCAACTGCTACAGCATACTCAGCAAAGCCTCAAGCCCAATTGAAAGGTAAATTGACTGTAAAGGGAAATATTCAAGCTTACCCCCCGTTATCTAGAATGTGGAGATCAACACGGACTGCCCATACTAACTTCCCAGAAAGGACACAAAGTGATTCTGTATCCACTGCCCTGCTTTCCCTGCACAAACACATTACACCTTAAAAAAATTCACTCCAGCTAAGAAGCTGCCCGGGAAAACTTTTTTTAGCTTTTCAAAGACAGAAAACATATGCTGCTATGTCTCCTTCTATTCACTAGCACGTTCCTGCTACAAGCGACACAGCGGAAGCAACTTGTTCTACATTTATGCATTGTCACGAAGAGACATAGCGAAAAAAGATTTTCGGATTTTTCACATACCATGACGTAATTTGCTAATTTTTACTCGGTTCATTGAACCTTGGAATTTCAGGCAACGTCATTGAAAAATAATGATCATCAAAATGTCTGAAAGATTATCAAGAAAAGCATGATAAAAATGCCACGGTGAAACGAAAAAAAAGAAGAAAATCACCTCAGACCACGGTCTATTACGCGTCCCAACTCCACAGCAGCCTCTCCGGGACGGCCCGGCTCGAAAGAAGGATCAGCCATTGGAGAGAATTCAGTGAAGAAAGAAAGCGTCCCCTCATTAGGCCTGTCCTTGTACGGCTGGACCAATTGGGCAGTCACAAAACCCATCACATGGGTCTGTCCCAACTGTACCTCCGCCGAGCCATCCTCTCTGCAACCCAACAAGAAATAGATAAGAAACCAACCAAACCAGCAAAACAAGAAGGGAAATAGAAAGAGTAGAAGGAATTGATTTGTCCAGAAAAGGAGGAAAATGGTTGCCTGCCGAATTTGATGGAGAGGTTGCGGTAGTCGAAAGGACGACGGCCGTCGATACGGAGGTCCGACTGCAAAGCAGTCTCGATAAATTTCTTCTCGTTCACTGTTAAACGCCATGTATTGGCCAATCTCGGCTCCATTTTTAGATAGTCAGTGGAATCAGAGGGAATAGGGAACTGGACAGGGTGAAGAACAAAAACCCTAGAGTTCGTTACCTTTCCTTCCAGTAAAACCCTATAACCCTTGAGGCGCGTTTGGTTTCCAGCTATTTTCAAATTTTAATTGAGGTTTCACTTATTTTTAATCATTTTTACGATTTTATTTCAAATGAAGATAATTGTGTAAAATTTAAGATTTTAAATTAAAAGTTCAATATTTTTTATGAATTTGTATCTAAAGATATAATTATAAAAAATGTTAAAATATAAAAATATATATATATTTAAAAGAAGAGAACGGTACCTTAATTTTATTGATTATCTTCACTTATAACATATGAATACATTATACAAAGACAAGAAACTTGGAGGTTACATGGATAAAAAGAGAAAAAATGAAACCCGGTACCTCTCTATCTCTTGATGATGAGAGGATTTTGCAAAGTCTTCATATTCCAATAAAAAGGCCTAAAAGGAAATCTATTTGCATTGTTAAATGGATTCGTCCTTCGGGAGGTAGAATGAAACTTAATGTGGATGGAAGCTCCTTAAGGAATCTTGGCCGTGCAGGAGCGGGAGGGGTTATTAGAGATAATAATGGCAATTTGATTAGAGCTTTTTCTGAACAGTTAGGCCTAGGATCAAATAATTATGCTGAGGGGCTGAGATTCCTATTTGGTTTACGACTTGTAAAGAATTTGGGTTTAATTCATGTTGATATCGAATTAGATTCTATGATTATTGTTCAATGGGTTCATACATCACATTGTGGCTTTGGTACTTTGAAGATTTTTGGGGGGAAATCTGTAGTATTCTTGAAGGTTTGAACTACTCTATTTCCCATGTATATAGACAAGGTAATACTCCAACTGATTTTTTGGTGAAGATGGGTGCCGAAGGTATTAGTGCGATATGGGATAATTTTTCTAATCTTCCTCATCTTTTGAAAGGTATGTTGAAGACTGATAAAGTGGGTCTTCCGTATGTTAGATTTGTTTAAGTTATTATTAAGCTTGTTAGATTTTGATTTTGTGCTGGTTTTATTTTGTTTGGTTTGTTTTGGTACTTGGTTTTAGGTTAGTTTATAGCGTTCTATCTTGTAAACTCTCAAGTGTAATGTTGTTTCTACGGTATTCCTCCATTATAAGTGAGGGTTTATTAATAAATTTAGGACGGGACCACTATGTGGGTGGCTACCGGCTCTTCTAAATTAATGAAAATAAAAATAAAAATTATATATATAAACAAAATACAACATTCCTAAGAATTAACAAAGATATGTTAGTGCCGAATATAACGAAGACTTACACGATCCATAGAGAAAAGAGCAATTACACCACTAAGATGTAGGTCCAAATTTTTCGAAATGGACCCAAAACCATAGCCCACAAGCTAAGCCCAAAAGCATTGCCTTAGGCATGTGCATAACTCCATGCACATTGATCTCTCCATACACTGAGATCACACTACATGCACAATGGTTTCTCCCACATCTCACGACGTTGCACTCAAGGTCTCCCCACAGCCCCCTATAGCACAAAACAACGGACTCCAAGTAGACTAGAGTTGTTGCTGCACCACTATAGGATAGCCCTACTGCCAAGCTCCTCCACATGAGCCACCTTGCTTCTCCACGCAGCAACGCCACACGACGAGTCCAGCACCATCACGGCCTCCACTTAGCCATTGTCGCTAAGAACCAACCCAGGATGGGAAAAGCTGTTCAGCCTCCATAGCCCAACCCTGTAACCACCGTGTAGTTACAACCATGCGACCTCCACGTCCTCTATTTCCCTACACCGAAACAGAGTAATTCCACAACTTGAACTAGCCACCACTGCATCTCGAGAAAGCCACCACACGTCACCACCCCCCTACCTGCAAAGAAAGTGCCCTGGGCACCTTACGCCACCCCAAGCCACCGCTCTCTCTCGGTAACCTCTCACTTTTCCCTCACGCTGTGCTCACTCACTCTTTCTCTCATCACTTTCTCTCAGCATCGTGCTGCCGCGTCGACCGCCTTCGATCTCCGCCCATCACTTCCCCGTCGCGTCTCTCCTTCCCTCTCAGTGAGTATGGCCTCTTCTCTGTTACACAATTTGGGTAGAGTGCTTTATGAGTCATGCCTTTTAGATCCCAGATTTCCCAAAGAACTCATACATAATTATGGTCATTTCCCAAAATACCCTTGTAAGTATGTTTGTTATACGTTGGGCTTGGTTTCTAATTTACTCTGTCAAAGCTTTGTTTTAAGTATAAATATTATTACAGAAGATAGTTAGGTATTTAAATTATATTTCTTATTATTATATTATTTAGTATAAAAAATTTTTATAATTCAATTTCAATAATAAGTAATGAGTGTTTAATTTTTTTTGAATGTTTTAAATCTAATTAAGTCTATTTTATTAAATGAAATTTCTCTATTTACTTTAATAGATCTTGTTATAATTATGTTAAATGAATATTAAGCTGGAGAGGTATTTTTCTGTGGACTTAATTTTAATTGAGTAAATATATTAGCTATACACTTTATTTTATAGAAAATAATTTAGTATTTTAAGTATTAGTCGGAGAGATTAAGTGGATATAGATTAACTTGGGGAGTGATGATAGTTAGGGTTGCAAGAATCTTAGAAGTTTTAGGAAAAATAGGTTATTTTGGCATTTTAGGCTTAATTATCAATATATGCGTTTACTTGGAGATTTACGTAAGTTATGTGTCTCATTTTAGAGGTGACGATTGATATTCGTTTGATACTGTTGTGAAAAAATTCAGAAAAATTAAAAGTCTAGGTAAGCGGGGTTCCTATGCTAGACTTTGCATGAAAAAGAAAATGAACTGAGATTGATTTTTTGAAAAATGTGCATGATATGTTTTGAAAAGAAATGTGGAAATAATCTCAGTGATTTATTCTGCATTACTCATGAAATCTATATAAAAGAGGAAATTATTTTTGTTATGACTGGTGTAGACGAGCATAATTTTTGGTTTTCTATTTCTGACAATGCAAAAAAGAACGAATATGAAATTTGAAAATTTGTACATGTTATATGAAGATGCTCTGAATCGGTTTTGAATATGTGAAAATGATATGAAATTGTTCAGTACTTTATTTTGATATGATGTGGCATCTAAAAAACCTTTAACATGACTTTCTGATTTTGTATCTGATTATGTTTCTGGTCATGACTCGATGATTCTGATTCTATTTTGCTCTGATATATGGCCTGTCACAGGTGATAATAGTGACCTCAGACCCTGTTACAGGGCATAATAGTGACCTCTGGCCGTGTCACGGGATATAATAGTGACCTTTGATCCTGCCACGGGACATAATAATGGCCTCTAGCTGTACCACGAGATATAATTGTAGTCTCTATTCTGAGTGCAATCGCTTTGGTATCAATGCTCCGTCCTTTCAATTCTCCACATAGTGTTCTCATTAATTTTGGGGCCTTTCGGAAATTAATTTTGCTAATTGACCAACCGTCCTCTCAATGCTCTGCATAGTGTTCTCATTGTTCTTTAGAGCAATGTCATGATCTTAAAATCTAGCATCCACCTTGGCCATAAATTGTGTCATTACCTCCTCCATATTCAGTTTATTCTCTTGTTCTTGATTTTGAAAACCCGGTGGAGGCTTGGCAACATTTTGGGAGTTGCACCATGAGAAATTTGGGTAGTTTCGCCATCTTGGATTGTAAGTGTTGAAATAAAGATTTTTTTGTCGTTGGTAATTTGATACAAAGTTTGCATGCCCTGAACTATTGTTGGCGAATAGATTTCCCACTTGACAATCTACCCCTATATGATTCCCTGCACAAAATTCACAAATTGCATTAGTAGATTGAATGAAACTCAAATTGATATTGTCTAATTTCTTAGATAAAGTTGCAACTTGAGCAACTAAAGCATAAAAAGAATCAATTTCATGAACTCCCTGGATTCTTTTTGGTGTCACTCGATCCATTGGCCAATGGTAATTGTTGGTTGCCATCTCCTCCACCAACTCATATGCGTCTTTCGGTGATTTCTTCATCAAAGTCCCTTCGGCTGCCACATTAATCATTATACGTGTTGTAAGCTGCAAACCATTGTAGAAGGTTTGCACTTGAATCCAAATAGAAAGTCTATGATGTGGGCACTTTCTAAGTAATTCTTTATACCTCTCCCAAGCTTCATAAATCAACTCCATATCAAATTGGACAAAAGTGGTGATATTGGTTCGCATCTTCACGGTTTTGGTTGGGAGAAAGAACTTTGCTAGAAATTTTTTAGCCAACTCATCCCATGTGGTTATGGTTAATGGTGGAAGTGAATTTAACCATGCATTTGCCTTGTCTCGAAGGGGGAATGGAAAGAGTCTCAATCTAATAGAATTATCAGAAACTCTGTTATGTTTAAAAGTATCACATAACTCTAAAAATTAGCTATGTGAGCATTTGGATCATTATGTGGCATGCCACTGAATTGCACCGTTGAGGCCACTATTTGAAGAATAGTTGGCTTTATCTCAAAGTTATTGACTTGAATGGCAAGCCAATGCTAAAAGTAGCTCCGGTGACCAAGAGGACAACATAATCTCCCAAAGTCTTGTTTCCAAGTTGATCTTCTATTATTTCGTTCTCGATTGTGGAGTCCTCATTCTTCTCTTTGTTCAAACGATGAAGTGTGCATGCAATTTTAGGGTCAAAAGGTACTAAATCCAAGCTTCGAGTATGTCTCATGCACAAATCGGGAAACTTGAAAATAAAAATAAAAACAAAATTAAAAATTATGACTAAGATGAAGAAAAAACAAATTAACCTAGAGCTAATTGGTATCAAAAGTAATAGAAAATAAATAATTTTCGGCAACAGCGCCAAAAACTTGATGTGAAATTTTGCAAGTGCATGAAATCCTAACAAATAATATAGTGATAAAGAAGGATGTCGAACCCATGATGACTATTTACCTATTAATTATTGAAATTGTTCTAATTCTAACTTATTTGAAAATTAAGAACACTGGTGGATTTGAATTTAAAAAAAAAAAACAAATGAAATTAAATCAACAAATGAAAACTTTACCAAACGTTTAAAAAGAAGAAGATTTCAGCCAAAAAGAAAAAGCTAAAGCATCCGACTCACCTAATTAACCAATCCGATCACAAATCCTAACAATACTATTAATCAATTATCATCCTATTTGACGGAGAAATATTCTAACTTATCGAAGATCCTTTCTCAAGTAAAATTAGAATTATCCAACATACAATAACTCGCAATATGTCTATGTGAATTCAAAAGCATTTGAGCACATAAATCACGTTGACACATTCCTATCTTTCGTTCAATTCATGACATACATCATACGAAGCTAAACTACATACATAATCTCTCGAATTAACATGCACAACAAATCACTCAACTATTGGCCAGATAGTTGAAAACATTAAACTCAACGATGTATGCTCAAAATGAATGATGAAATTATGATCACATAGAAATAAGATTCAGAATTGTCATGGAGAGGCTACATCGTAGCCTTAGCAATATAAATTAACTCATAATAGAATCAAAACAAACCATAATAACTCTGGAATTTAGACTGAAAATTGTACAAAGAGAAGATGAAATAATTAAGAAGGAAACTGTATGGAGATTGAGAATCTCAATCGTCTACAAACTCCAATTTGGCCTCTGTCTTCTTCTTCTTTATTCCAAGCTTCGAATTCATCTCCAATGACAAAAAAAAACTCCTTTTCACCAAACTCTGGTCATCCTCCAAATTTCTCTTATTTTCTTCCTTCCTCAAAACTAGGGGTGAGCATCGGCCGGTCCGGACCGAGAAAATCGGACCGGACCGGCCATTTTGGACCGACCACATTCGGTCCGGTCCACGGTCCGGCGGTTTTTCGGACCAAACCGAATATAAATTATTTTTATATTTTTTTTATATAATTATACTATATTATAATTAAGTATAGACTATTAATACTATTATATATTTATATAGTTATACTAATGGTTATATTAGTTATTATATTAGTTTAGTTATACTATATTATAGTGATTTATTATAAGTTAATAAATTTATAACTATATTATATATTAGTATAAGTTATAATGATTTAGTATAGTTATAAACTTATAAGTAATAAGTATAGACTATAGACTATAGTACTTATACAATTATACTTATACTAAATTACTAATATATAGCTATACTATATTACTAATAGTCTAATACTTTAAAATTTATACTAATACTATTATATAGTTATATTAGTTGTTATATTAGTTTAGTTATACTAATAAATTAATAATACTATATTATAGTGATTTATTATAATTATATTATATATTAGTGTAAGTTATAATGATTTAGTATAGTTATAACTATTAACTATAGATTATAGTTATACTTATACAATTATACTTATACTAATATTACTAATATATAGCTATAGCCTATAGCCTATACTATATTACTAATAGTCTAATACTTTATACTAATACTATTATATAGTTATACTATAATTGTCATTATAGTATTAGAATCATAAATTATACTATAGTTATACTTATACTAATATTACTAATATATAGCTACACTATATTACTAATAGTCTAATACTTTATACTAATACTATTATATAATTATAATTTATACTAATCATGATTCATAATAACTAATCATTATAAGTTTATCACTATATATATTTAGTATCAATGTATTAATATATTCTTTAATGTATTACTAATATTATTAAGTATTAAGTGTTATAGTATAAATTATAATATATGTATAATTTATAAATTTATAATAGTATGTATAATTAAATATTTTATTCTTATTTATAATAGTATGTTAACTATGTATCTTTTTTAATTATGGATATAATATGTATGGATAATTAAATTATTCATGCTTATTGCTTCATATACAAAATTTTAAAAGTTGTATATGGCTCATTATGTATTAACATACTTTAAGTTAGTAATAAAGTAATAATTAACATCATCAATAATATAATTTTTATCTAATTTATTATCATTGACCATATAAAATATTTTTTTATTGAGTTTGTTATATAATCCACATTAATAAGTCACTTAGTTTAATTTAGTATTGTAAATAATTTTTTTTATTAATTGATTTATAAAAAAAAAAAAAAGGCTGGACCGAATGGACTGGACCAAAAGCTACCGGTCCGGTCCAGTCCCCTTAGGTGTTCGGTCCGGTCCAATTGATGGACCGAAAACTTTCGATCCATCGCCGGACCGTACTGGACCGGATCGGACCGTGTGCAGCCTTACTCAAAACCCTCTCCTCTGTTTCCTAGAGCAGGATTCTCAATTTGGCAATTTTTTGAGCTCTGACTTGACGCTCTCTTTTCTCTTTCTAGATGTTCGTTTTCGAGAAAATCTTCAACATGAAAGTTATAGGGTTTTCTCCTGAATTTCCGTTGACACCAAGGCTGCCTTTATTGGAGTTTTCTAGCAAAAGTTACGCTTTAAATACTTTAGGGTATTTTAAGAAATTCAAGAAATGAACATTTCCTATTCTCTTGATGACTCATTCAATGTCCATACTCATTCAATTTATTTATTCCTAAACAAAAAAGAAGCAAAATAAATAAAAACTCTAATAAATAAGAAAATTAAACATGAACTAGCGTAAAATTAAGAATAAAAATATGACAAAACTTGTATAGAAATCACGCACATCAGGATGCTCTAAGAGCACTAACATTGGACTCATCAAATGAGTCCAATCTTCAAAATTTGATGATTTTAAGTTTAAAATCCTGGGATTGAATTCACCATATGCTCAAATGTCAAGTTTTTAGCTACAGTACCTTTCCCTCTATCTTCAAATTTGAAGACTCACTATTCACACTCTATAACCATTATTTTATTTACTTAAATTATTGTTTCCCAATTTTGACCCACAATATATTTAAATTGAGAAATAATAATGTAAGTATCAAATTAAATTATTAATTAACGTATAATTAGTGTAATTGTAAAATATAAAAAAATAAATTAAAAATATTTTTATTAAAAAAATAAATATTATATTATTATTTTGATGAATATAATAGCTAATCCAATGTGGGATTATGGATAGGAAGGTTTTGGATTTATGAAAAATGTGTACTTTTTATTAAATTTTGAAGATAAAAATAATGAATCAAATGCCAATACTCTAAAATGGAGAGAGAAGTAAAATGGAGGGTTTTGAGCAGGGCTTAGGGTTAGAAATGAGGGTAAAAAACGACACTGTTTGAGTGGAGGAAAACGTCGCTGTTTTAATTAATGTGCATTGGGCTGAGGCACTAAATTTAGAACCTAAACGGTTCCATTTTATATCACCCAAACGGTGCCATTTCGGTTGAAATGGGTTGGGGTGCTTTTTGGGTTTGGCTGACTGCTCGATTTTGAGCCTTTTTTTTTTTTTTTTTTTTCTAAACTCTAAATTTAATTTTTGTTTAAACCATAATTTTTATTAAAAAAAAAAATCTAACTCTTTTAAATGCTAAATTTTATTGTTTGCATTGAATCATTAATTAAATTAACAATGACTAATTTACCAATATTAAGTTATGTGTAGTTTATAAGTTACAACTACTAACCATTGTTCTATATCTACAATTACATACCATCATTTTCCTAGTTACATACTTCTATATTAGATTGTAGATAATAGATTAATAGTCTTATAATAGATACATTATAGATGATACATGACTCACTATTAGTTAGTCGAGTTTCATCTACCTTAACATATGTACTATGTATGATAGTAATACTATGATGTGTATGGTATATATATAATTGATTATTAATCTATTAATATTATTATTTAACAATTATCAAATTGATTACTAGTCTATTATTATTCTTGAATTTAATTATATAAATTCTATACTAATATCTGACTTATTTTAATACTAAACTTATACTATAATGTTTAATTACATGTTATATTATGTATTACATATTATTATATTATATTAGTGTCTAACTTATTTATATACTATACTTATTTCTAGTATCTAATAACATGTTATTATACTTTGGTAAATTAGTATTATGTGTTATTAACTTATTATACTAGCTTTATTTCTAGACTAGTGTCTAATTTATTTTTATACTAGACTTATATTATAGTGTCCAACTAATTACATATTATAATATTGTCTAACTTATTTTTAACTTAATTATATACTGGACTTATTTCTAGTGTCTAATTACATCTTATTATATTATGTATAGTAGTAATATTATCATGTTGACATATACTAAACTATTATTAATATATTTATATTATAGTATAAGTATATTATTTCATAATAATTAGTTCATACTAGTATATTATTGAATTTACCTATATAAGTTCTAGTTATATGACTATACTAGTATATATGGTTAATATATAGATAAACACATATTTTTATAACATATGTACGGAGTCAGAGTCAGAGGATAAAGTTGGAGTAGAGTATAAAGTCGGAGACGGATAGAATCAGAATTGGTTCAAAATGAGATTTTCGAATTTTTAGTCATCCCTAATTTAGCATGTAAATAAAATGACTTTGCGAACTAGTTTGTTTTCATTAAAAACTTATTGATGAGGGGAACTTGTTGAAAATTAAAGATGTATGAGACCAAAACTACTAAACATACTTTAAAGGGTATTTAGAATTTTAAGTTTTGGCTTGCATCCTCTTTAAGATTTTATTGGATACATCTCGTTAAAAAATAAATAAACCAAATTAATAGAAAATTCTACTTATTTCTTTACTTTCATCAATATTGTCTATTTATTTTTTAATAAGACTTATCCAATAAACTAAATTCAATCGGAGGCTATTATTAAGAACGCATATTTGACTTTGTTATGTTTGTTTATACAAACTTTTTATGTCATCTTAATAATTATAATTTTTTTAAATTTTTATATAAAAATATAATTAAACAATTCATTTTTTCAAATCTTAAAATAAAAATTATATTAAAAAATATATTTTAATAATATTTTATTTAATTACTATTTATATTATCTTCTACCTCACCTGTGCGTATCAAACGGAGTTAAAAGCAAACCTAATAGCGGTAAAGCTAATTGAAAACTGACAGCAACAGTCAGAATAATAGCCCTCACATTAATTTCCATTCACTTCCACCCATCTCATCTCTTCCAACCACACCATTAAACTCTCACACACGTACATGCACATGCAAGCAGAGTCTCTCTCTCTTCATTATTTTCGTATGCCCCCATCGATTCATGGCAGCAGTCATTATAGGTGGTCGTCCTGTCTGGTGACTGGTGCTCAATCGCACATGTAAATAAGTTGTCTCTCTGGGTTTACTTGTTCTTGAGTGTTCTTCTACACCTTGGGCTCAAGATCAGTACATTTTGGGTACTGGAGCAAAATGGAGATAGAAATTCCTGCTAGTAGTCGAAGTGGTGGTGCTGGTGATGCTGAAAAGTTGTTATGGACTAGAGGAGCTGAAAGGGGGACCTACTTGGTGTGGCAGGATCTGACGGTGGTGCTGCCCAACTTCGGTGATAAACCGACCAAGAGGCTGCTTCATGGCCTCAGTGGGTATGCTGAGCCTGGTAGAATCGTGGCTATAATGGGTCCCTCTGGCTCTGGGAAATCCACACTCCTTGATGCATTAGCAGGTCCGTCACTCTCTCTCTCTCTCTCTCTCTCTCTCTCTCTCTAAACATTTTAGCTAGAGATGGTATTGTGGTACAATGATGAATGTGGGGGCAACGATACATTAGAGCACATTTT
>QEOT01000260.1:16338-47669 GCA_003123785.1 Pterocarya stenoptera
CTTGATCTAGCAGGAAATCCATTTCTTTTCTAAGCCTTTTCTGTTCAGCCATGGTTTCAGGTCTCTCATCCTTTTGAATTAAACTTAACTATTGGGTCTTTTCTTCTACAGCTCTTGTTCTATCCCTTACCAAATTTCTGCTCCATTGTTTTAGGCCCCGTTTGGTTTGTTCTAATTTGCTCATCAAACTGTTCAACACCCCCCCTCTCTCCCCAAATAGTCATCCCAAACTTCTAGAATTATGTCCTTACATCCCTCTTCCTGCACCAATCGGCTTCATACTTGAAAGGCCTTGGAAGCCTACGAGATAAAGGTCTCCTACTATCACATTGTAACAAAATTGGGTTGTGGTCTGAGCAGATTGCAGTTTGGAATGTCACTGAGAACTTAGCATAAGATTCTCTCCAGTCACTGTTTGCTACGGCACGGTCAAGTCTTTCTTTTGTAAAAGTCTCATATTCATGGTAGTTACACCATGTATATTTGCCTCCCCTCCAGCCCAAATCACTAAGGTTTCCTTCCTCCAATACCTGCCTGAATTTACACGAGTGTCTCACTTCTTGGCCTCCCTCCCACTTTCTCATCTTTAAACAATAGGTCATTAAAGTCACCTATCACTCCCCATCCCCCATTTCTAGGCTTGAAAGATGAAAGCAAATCCCAAGTTTGGCATCTTAAATTTGCCACTGGATGCCCATAAAAGCCTATTAGGAGCCACTTGGCATTACCTCGAACATCATTAATCAACACATTGATATGATGTTGAGAGTAATTGATAAATTCCAGTAAATCTGCCTACTTCCACAGGAGCATGAGGCCACCACTCTTGCCTCTAGCCTCAACAACTACACACCCATCATACTTTAAATGTTTTGCCACTTTCAGGCTGTTGACATAAGATAGCTTCGTCTCCATTAAGAAGACTATATCGGGCAGCTTTTCCTTCACCATTGAGTGAAGAATTTGAACTGTTCGAGGGTTCCCAAGCCCCCGACAGTTCCAACTTAAAATAATCATTGGAGCCAGCGGGGCTGCCTTGCAGCCACCACCGATATCTCTACCGAAATATCATCCACCTGGTTGTCATTCTCCCTAGTTCTTCTAAGTTTCTTTGAGAATAAAGGACTTACCTTATTAATCTCTGCATCCCTCTTCCTTCCATGGGGCAGACTAGGTTTCACCACAACATTAGGGTTCCTCAGCTCCCTAGCGCTCGTTTTCCACTTCCGACCGTCTCCATTCATTTTCTGCTTCTGAGCCAAATCCAAAGGGTCCTCATGCTTCTTTCATTCCTCAGCTGGGAAAATAGCCATTGGATATATGGCATTCGGGGCTTCGATGTCCTTTTGATTCGATATTGGCCTTGAACTAATATTAGGCCCTCTCCCAGGCCCAGGCCCAACATGGAACTGAGTCTCCCAAACAATTTCCCGCCCATCACCTCCCTATCCTTCTACACTTATCTTCGGCTGAGCACCTACTTCACAGCAAATCTGTGATTGTGTCTCCCCCATTTCAGTTCCCAATACTATGTCTACTCCCTCTGATTCTACTGACATTTGGTCCCTTCTTTCCTCACCTGTCTTTCCATCTTTTTGTACGAATCTACTGTTTTGAAACTCGGGGAGGGTACTGTCATGATGGTCAACTTCCACCCCCTCTCCTATGACCCTTTTGTTGCAGAGTTTTCCCTCTCTGTCTGTCCTCTATCCCTTCCAACTTCAATCCTGCCGTCGACCCTATCCCACCCTGCCGACATATGTCATCTTCTCTTTACTCCTTTGGCACATAACCATGGCCTGAATTGCTCAACCAAAGCTTCACCATCAGAGCATCCTCATTCAGTTCCCCATCCCTCCCCCATTCCTATAATTTGGGGATAATTATAGGGTTTTGTCTAAAATCCCTCCCCATCTGGTTCCCCATTTTAGGGGAAATGTTTAGGGAATGAATAGTGGTTCCCCATATTTGGGGAACCACTATTCATTCCCCAAATCACTTTCATCAATATTTTATTCATTTTAATTAAATTAATTCTTATTCCAATCATCTACACTTTCTCTTATATTTATATTTATTATAATTTTAAATAATAATTTTAAAAATAATTTAAATAACTCCGAAAATAAATAAAAAAATATTTTAAAAATATTAAAAATAATTTAAATTCTATCTAAAATATTCATTAGAGTAATAGTTCAATGTGGATGCTCTCACCATTACTCCCACTGAGTGACTTGCATCCCCGACTACCATGTAGAATCCAACGACACTGGAAGCAAATCTTAGGGAGCTTTTCATAATAAAATTGGACCCAATGCTTAGTTCCCTGATGGTTTATGAATCAGCCTCTGTCTATGTACCACCTCCACTTTCACACGTAGACAGTTCCCCCAGCCAACACCATACTCCTCAACCTCCACTTCTAGGACTCGCCCTACTAAACTTCCAATTTGATACCCCCAAACTTCAGACATACACCCTAAGGGTAAATCATGAATTTGCATCAAAAAAACTTCCTTATCGAAGCTGAAATTTCTTGGACACTTGGTTCCATCGTACGTTATCAGTACAAACAGGGCGTTATCGAAGGTCCATGGTTTTCCTTCCAAAATTCTTTGCATTTCCGCATGAATTTCGAACGTAATGATAAAAGTATTTCGATCAACTTCTTTGAAAATAGCCCATTTACTGATTCGCCAAATCTTTGCCATTGTGTTACTGGTGAGTACTTTCCCCACTGTTCTCTCCGAGCAAACTTTTCCTATGAGACTTCTCTCCCCCTTCCGAAGAATTTCTTCACCCCCATTATTATTCGTCTCCAGAACCACCTCTTCTTCTTTTGTTAACCTAAATTTTCTCCATTGTTCCTCTAACCCCTCCAATTTGTTATTACCCTCTAGGGCCATTCTTGTTTCAGACTGAGCCGAGATGTTTGGCACCCTGGAACACCACCTCTAGAACAGAGTGAACTAAGCCCAGAGAGGAGACTTGATGTCTTTTGTTTTAGCGCGAGTTGGGCTTCACTAGAGTTAAAACGCTCTTTGGTTTGACACAAAAAGGAAGTGTTGGATGGAATAGTGTTTGACTTAGGTGACATGATCACAATGCATGATTTTCCTTCATTTCCTTCGAATTTCCATCTCATGGTTCTTCATGGTGCCAAGTATCCCATACTATTTACCAAATGTCTAAATAAAACTTCTCTAGACTGATTTGGAAAATCCACAATTTGATTTGAAAATGATTGAACTGAGTGATAACACGGGTGCTACTATTCATTTCGAAAATGGTGAAAATAATTTTGCACCATAAAATCCAAAATAATCCTATGAACATAATTGTACAATTTGTTTCACCAATTTCGAATCCTAATTATCTCGAATAAATCAAAACGCATTTTCAAACAACTATCATCCAGAAAACAAAAATTGTCTTATTACTCTATAAAATCCTAAATATTCATCCAAGACTAATGGTGCAAACTGTTTCTCAATCATATACTCCTAAGTAACTCAAATAAATAAAATCGCATTTCTGTCACCAAAGTGGGTAAGAAACTGACTAAGCTAACAGACTAAAACCTACGCAGTTGTTCGATTCGTGAGACATTTCCAGGGTTTTCACGAATTTCCTAAAATCTAAAGAAATTCATCCACTGAATGTTTGGTGGGCTGTTACAATTAGATGCATGCTAGGTGCACTGCATCTTTAACTGTCATAAACGGGAGCATGTAACCTTGTGTTGCATGTCTCACCGCTTCAATTCCTTTCAAATCCTAAGCGGAAGTTGAGGGCGTCACATCTTTTATACATGAAAATTATACATCTTCATTATCTTTATGGATTGCCTTTACACTGTAATTTTGATGATGATGAATTTGAATAGTGTGGGTTGATGGTGATTATGATTTAGGGTGCGTGAGTCTTACAATGTGTCAATCATCATGGACAAGTAGAGTGATTCCCCACACAATTCATACGACACATTGTCACAATTTCATATAGGTAGATGGAGTCCCTATGATGATTGGGGTGGAACGCTTTCATATTGGTCTCACTTGGTAGACAGGTAGAGAGATTCCCTAGGAGTATTATGTGTGCTGTCTTTGAGTCAATTGACCAGGTAAAGTGATTCCCCATGTCGGATGGTTTGAAACTAGTGAATCAGCTTGCATGTTGATTGAGTAGAGATATTCCCCACATTGAACGGTGGAGTGATTCCTCGTTTGGCATTTATACGATGGGATATGATGAACTTTATGTGTTTTGATCAGAGGGTGGTTCCTCCCTCATTGATAATTAAGTATCCTTAAGATTTGGTTAGAGGTTGATTCCTCGCAATACTTATATAATTGTATTTTTATTCAGAGAATGGTTCCTCGCCATAACCATGGATACATGTGTTTTTTCCCAGAGGGTGATTTCTCGCCATACCTAAACATATGTATTCACAAATCATTTACATGAAACCATGCAAGCATCTTCACTTGCATTGTCTCTCATTAGAGGAGGTCTATAAGGAGGAAGGATTGACCCATCCTGAGTGAAAGAGACGGAGGCCTGTCTCCGATGTTATTTATTTTACTTGAAAAATATACTATTTACTCAGACAGCAAATTATGTTCGATATGTTGTATTTGGATGAGTGATGAATAATTGGTGTTGTATAATGTTATTTGGAAAGTGACAATGACTTGTGGATATTATAATTATTATTAATGGATTAATCTTTTATCAGTTTAGAACTCTGGTACGATTAGCACTAGTCTCTGACTAAACCTTCACTCATTATGCTGTGACTCGTATCATTTACCACGTATTTGGTCAACAAAATACAATATAAAACCACAGAAACAGAAACTTAAGAAAAGTACTCCATGAAAACATAGAATTAAAAAACTTGTTAAAAGAATTTTGAAAGATAACATTAAACATTTCTAAAGCACATAAAGTTATACAAAAATAAAGTGAAAAAATAGTTAAATATCAACAAATATAAATCAAACTCACGTAAAAAATGAAAATAACATATTTTAAAAAAATTAAAATTTGAAATTTTAAACTAAATAAATAATAATGACCGGAAAAATATAAAACAAAACAAACTTTAAAAAAATAAAAATAACTCAACTAAATTAAAAATCAAAACACAGAAATAGAAAAAATAAAATTAATATCTTGATAAAACATATAAAATTCCATAAACTTTTTTTAAAAAAAGATGGTGGAAAGGAGAGTACCTAACCACCCTAGGGAGCCAAATCCGACAACCCCATGGTCGGCCATCCCACTCTGGACCCAAAGGTGGCGTCTTCAATTCCTAGGCATTGGCTACCATGGGGTGGTCAGATTCCATTTCCAATAGTAGCTGGCTGGGAGAGGGATTCACCTCCGCATCCATCTTTTCTTTTCATTTTTCTCTCTTTAAATTTTATGGCAATGTTTTTATAAATTAATTTTATTTTTCATCATTGTGTGTGTTTTTTTTTTTCAATTTAGTTGATTTTTAAAAGATTTGTAAGTTTCTTTTGTTTCTATATTTTTTCTATTTTTATTATTATTATTTCATCTGAGTTTATAATTATTTTTTTAATTTTTAATGTTATTTTTAATTTTATATGCTTTTATTTTTTATTTTTAATATTATATAATTCTATTTCTTTTTGTCTTTTCTATTTCATAGAGTTTTTCTTTTTCTTATAGTTTTATGTGTTGTCAAAATATTTAAAGTTATTTTCTTAAATTTGGTTATCAATTTTTTTAATTTCTGTTCTTTTCTTTTCTTTTCTTTTTTTTTTTGTGTTTTTTAAAATTTATATGTGTTTTGATTTTCTATTTTGTTGACCTTATACAATTTAGTAATTTTCTTAAGCTTTTTCTCTTTTTCTAATTTTCTAATAATTGTATAATATGTTTCACTGTTTATGAGATCGGCTTCGTCCAGATAGATGTTTGATGGGGAGATTGGTGCTCCTAAGGTATGTGGGTTGTTCTCTTCCCTATCTTTTTCATCTGGGGCTGCACTGCGTTAGCAAATCTTCATCTTCAATTTCTCTTCGCAACGCAATAAAGAAGTCTAGCAGTTTCTCTCGGCATCTGTGTTTTAAGTCATTCATGTCATATGGCCTGGCAATTGGCATGCTTATTATGATTTTTCTAAGTATTTAAATGGCAACAGTATATAATATGGCACATGCCATTTTTGATTGGTCATGACATGATGGTCAACTGTCACTTCAGCATTTTAGGTTAAAAGATTGATAGTTTACCGTAACTACGATGCTCCCTGTAAAATAAAAGAGGAAATATGATGGACTAGGTTTCAATACCTTACTTAATGAAAATGTTTCTGTATTTATAGTGTTATACCAAGCTGTTTGTTACAAAAGAAATTCAACTTTACAAGGATATGTATAATCCTATCTTAACAAACTAATTCAAAAATCAAAAATCAAATATTTGTAACTGTTTTTCATCTTGCAGCAGACTCGGGATCTTCATTTTATCTCTGCATACTCAGTCAAACTAACACCTCCTGCAAACTGATGGGAAGTAGACAGATCATTAGTTTGGACCTTAAGACTTAAACCTTAATGTTGTATGTCCCTTAGTGAAAATGTCTGCGATTTGACCCTCTGATGAAATATGACAGACTTGAACATCTTTATTTACCACCTTTTCTCTCACAAAGTGGTAATCCACTTCAATATGTTTCGTTCTAGCATGGAAGACTGGATTAGAAGCTAAGGCAATTGCTCCTATATTGACACACCGAATTACTTGACATTTAGCTAGAACAATGGATAATTCTAATATTCTCATCCAATATAGTTCAGCAGTAACTAAGGCAAGCGACCTATATTCTACTTCGTGCTTGATTGAGAGACCACATGTTGCTTCTTAGCACTCCAGGAGATCAAGTTTTTGCCCAGAAAAATTCCATGCCCATTGCTGCTGCGTCTGTCATCTGAATTGCCTGCCCAATCAGAATCACAATATTCATTTATCTCTATGGCTGATGGTGTGTAATACAGACCATAATCAATCATCCCTTTGAGATATCTTAGAACAAGTTTGAGAGCAGTCTAGTGTCCTCAAGGAGAATGCATTAATAGGATATGTCAGGTCTTGAAATGGTGCAATATTGTAGTGCTCCAACAACCATTTGGTATTTACTTGTTTCTTTAGTAGTAACCCATCTTGAGTGTTAGTTTCTTTCCAGAAACTATTGGAGATGATAGTGGTTTTGCTCCAGCCATGTATGTTTTATTCAAGAAATCAGTAATATACTTGCTTTGTCGCAAGTGGAGGCCATGTGAATCACGACATGCTTGAACACCTAGGAAGTAACTCAGATTTCTGAGGCCTTTGAGTTGAAATTGTGTACCAAGTTGATCAATAAACTGGTGTATAGCTTGCTTATTTGATCCTGTCACAATGACGCCATCTACGTATACAAAAATAAATAATTGTAAGCCATCCTTTGCAAAGATAAATAGAGATGTATCAACTGATGATTCCAAAAAACCATATTCAATGAATTGCTGAGAAGGTCTTCGAAACCAAGCTCTTGGAGCTTGTTTTAGTCCATATAGAGACTTATGTAGTTTGCAAACAAAATCAGGTTGAGATTTATAAATAAATCCCTTTGGTTGCTCCATGAATACCTCTTCATCTAATATGCCATGCAAGAATGCATTAGAGACATCCAGCTGATGAATAGGCCAGTGAAAATTAACAGCTAGTGTCATAATTAAATGAATAGTAGAAGGTTTAATTACTGGTGAAAATGTCTCATGATACCATCCTACATCACGTTGATCAAATCCTTTGGCAACCAAACGTGCCTTGTACCTCTCTATGCTACCATCCTGCTTTCTTTTAATTTTGTATACCCATTTATTTCGAACCATAGGTTGATGAACTGGTCGTGGACATAGTGACCATGTACCATTGGCCATTAATGCATCAAACTCACTACCCATAGCATCCCTCCATTCAGAGACAGTCACAACTTAAGTATAGCAAGTTGGTTCATTTTCATGGTAAATAGAGGACAGCACATGAAGTGGATGTTTAGTGGAGTAAAAAGTTTTGAAGCTTGGAAATTGTTTAGGCTTAAGCTTTCCAGTTTTGGAACATGTGACTATTTGTTGAACTAGTTGTTGTGGAGGCTGCAAGTTGATTGGCTCTTATGTTAGAAAGGGAGCAGGGTTTTCTATAATTGGGTTTTCTGTTGCTGGATTTTCTGTAGGAGCTGGACTTGGAGCAGGATTTGGAGGTGATGAGTTAGGCTCATTCATGATGATTGGTTCATAACTTGGAGAATGTGGGAGAGCATCATTACATGAAGAGGAAGAAAATGGTGCTGGCTGTATAACAATATTAGGAAGAACTGGTAATGAAATAGAAGATGGAAATTTGAAAATCTTATAAAGTTCACTTTTGGTTGAGGAATCTTAAACCGTATTAGCTGCTGGAAAAGAGGTCTCATCAAAGATAACATTGTGAGATATGTAAACTTTACCACTAGTTAAGTCCAAACATCTATACCCTTTTTGTTGTCCCGAATATCCTAGAAAAACACATCTTTTAGTTTTGAAACAAAGTTTGTGTTTTTCATATGGTGTAAGTAATGAATAACAGCTACATCCAAAAATACGCATTTTACTATATCTAGGAACAGATTTATGGAGTATATAGAAAGGAGATAGGTTGTTGAGAACCTTTGTTGCAGTCTATTAATTAAATAAATTGATGTCAAAAGTATGTTTATGGTAGATGGGACTGAGCAAGGAGAGTTAATCCCATTTCTCTGATGTGTCGATATTTTCTTTCAGCAACACCATTTTCAGGAGAAGTATATGGACAAGTTCGGCGATGATAAATATCATTTGTGCTTAGGAATTGTTTAAATTCATTTGATAGATATTCCACCATTATTTGTTTGAAATTGTTTGATCTTGCAAGAAAAGAAGTTTTCAACAAGAGCTTTATATTGCTTGAAAATATGGAGTACATCAGATTTATGAGCCATGGGATATAACCATGTGAAACGCGAGAAGTCATCAATAAAAATAACATAAAAACGACATCCACCTTCTAAAGTAATGGGAGACACCCAAACATCAAAATGTATAAGCATTAATGGACCATTTGTTTGTCTTGTGGATCTGTCATATGGAATCTGTTTTGCTTTTCCTAGAGGACAAGATTTACAGAATGATGTTTTTCCAAATGACTCAGTACTTGGTAGATGGTTGGATTGAAATAATTTATTCAAGACAAGCTCGGATGGGTGGCCTAGTCAACTATGCCATATATCTTTAGTTGTCCTTGTTCCTAACTTAGTTGAAAAGCAATGCATCTTATTTGAGAAACTCTTGTTGCCAGCTAGATGATATAGTCCATTCTCAACTCGACCTTGGAACAATATTTTGTTGGTTTGGTTCTGTTTGAAAAAGAAATTACAGCTAGATAGAATAAAATAACAGTCATTATCCAAATAGAATTTGTTGATGGATAATAGATTGACAGAAGCATCAGAGCAGTGTAATATATTTTTCAATTGAAATGACAGTTTATCAAGGAGAATAGAAGTGTGTCCAGTATTTTGAATTGCTAAACCTGTGCCATTGCCAACTGTGATCATGTCTATGCCTTCGAACGATTGCTAAGTTGTGAGATTTGCTGCATTACTGGTTATGTGTGCATTAGCCCCACTGTCAGCATACCAGATTTGGTTATCAAGTGTGGCATTTGTTTCAGCTGCCATAGCTGCCAGTTCAGCAAGAGGAATGCGACCTTGAAATGCATAGTTGAACCTCTCATAGCAGTCAAGAGCAATGTGATTTATTTTGCCACAAATCTGGCAAGTAGGTCTATTTGATGAAGCACCTTGTACCCGAGAATTATTCTATGATACAGAATTGGAGCCACAATTGTTGAATGTAGCTGGAGCTCTGTTTGTTCTGAAATTGTTTTTCAAACCTGGCTTTCGAAACTTTTTATTAAAGTTTTGTACTTTAGACTTGT
This sequence comes from Pterocarya stenoptera, assembly GCA_003123785.1. Taxonomy (NCBI): domain Eukaryota; kingdom Viridiplantae; phylum Streptophyta; class Magnoliopsida; order Fagales; family Juglandaceae; genus Pterocarya; species Pterocarya stenoptera. The sequence continues at coordinate 26,377 of QEOT01000260.1, forward strand.
TAGCAGCAAATGCATAGTGAGTATCGGTAGAGTTGTGTTGCTGACTTTCTAGTAGGGCCTCAAAGCTGAGTAGTTCAGCTTAAAAATCTTCCAAGGTAAGATCATTATCTCAAGTAGCAAGAGTATATGAGGTAATGAATGGAGTGTAACTTACCTTAAGGCCTCCTAGTAAATGAGCAATAAGATCTTGATCATCCATTGGCTTGCCAACTACTGTCAACTAATCAGTGAGAGCTTTAGCTTCATCAATATAAGCAGTACAGGTTTTATTACCTTGAGAGAAAGTTTGAAGTTGTCTCTTAAGTAATGCAACCCGTGACCTTGAAGTAGATGCAAAGCGAGTGTGAAGAGAATCCCAAGCTTGCTTAGCACTCTTAATTCCATAAAGAGAAGCAACCAATTTCTCTAAAATGGAAGCCAGAATCCAACTTTTAACACAATTGTCATTCCAAAACCATATTGCATAAGATGGATTAGGTGCATCATGAATGGTTTCTTCAGGAGCCTTAATGGTGCCATCAATATGGCCAATAAGATCATGGCTACTAAGAAAGACCATGAACTGCATACTCCATGCCATAAAATTGGCACCAGTTAACTTCTAAATAACAGGTTGAGAAGTTGCATAAATGTGTGGATTGTGGTGTGGCATAGTTTCTGTGTTGCTTGAACTGGAAGACATCTAGGAAGTAGGTGAAGTTGTAGAAATTATTGGATCAGGCGTGAGCCATAGGACTGGCTGATACCATGTAAAATAAAAGAGGAAATATGATGGAGTAGGTTTCGATACCTTACTCACTGAAAATGTTTCTGTATTTATAGTGTTGTACCAAGCTAGTTGTTACAAAAGAAATTCAACTTTACAAGGATATGTAAAATCCTATCTTAACAAACTAATTCAAAATTCAAAAATCAAATGTTTGTAATTCTGTTTTTCATCTTGCAGAAGACTCGGGATCTTCATTTTATCTATGCATACTCAATCAAACTAACACTCCCGACTCCCCGTTGGTAATTTGGTGGGTCATCGTGACATCAAGACATGTAATATCGGGTTACACATCCCATACATATACGAGAATAGTTTGCATGCAACATAGCATGTTACTAAGCAATGTGAGAATTTCTATACATTTATTGTACCAAAGAATTTTAGAAGTCACTACAACATCAAACAATCCATACAAATCACATTACTACAATAGTTTTAACAATACCAAATACATGTCCGAAATCCTTGGAAACAAAAACTTTCGTCTTTCCCATTGGGATAAATAAACAAGATGAAACTAACTAGAACAACTCCGTCATTTGTCGATCGTGGCACCTTTCTCAATCGTTTACATGTGGCTAAGGGCCTTTTCTACGAAGTAATCTGCAAAAATCTATGGTTTCAACATTCAAACACCATAGTGGGACTACCACAACGAAATTATAAAATCTCAACAAATTAATCCCGGAACTAGACTCATGATGGTATGCAATGACAAGTTACTAATAGGAATTTAAAATGCTTAACAATGTAATATAGATGATAACGCTTCCTCAATTTTAACAAGTTATGCAATATTTAATGTTGTATATCAATTTTCTAATTGTTATATAGATTGTAGTTTATTCATATAGTTATAAATATGAGTAAACTGATCTGGTTCGATCCAGTTTTAGACATATTTTATAATCGAACCGGTATATACTGGTTTTGAAATTTGAAAAATTGATACCACACCGGTTACACATCTAAACCGGTACTTCTGGTTTTACTAATTTCGGTCTGGTTCGGTTCAGTTTTTTCGGTATATTATATAATATTTATAATATAGTATATTATAGTACATAATAATATAGTGATATATTATTGTAACACCCCGTATTTTAGTGTATTTTAACAAAGGATTAGTTTATTTAATTTAAAAATTGATTATCTGGTTTTAGATTTGGGAGTTTTAGAATATTATTTTATAATATTTTAAGTTGTGAAAATTATTTTATTGGACTTTCTTCTTATTAATTATTGTTTCGGATTTAAATTGATCTTTAATTTAAATTGGTTTGTTTATGGGTTTTAAAATTTTTATTATTTTATTTAAAGCATTTCACTGCGTTTGATTAATTTTAATTAGTGTTCTGCAATTTAATTGCTTTTTATTTTAAAGAATGTTATTGTTGGAGTTTAATATTTTATTTTAATTAGTTTTAAGTTAAGTTGCTTTATTAAATTTACTGTTTTAAAAATAGTTTTTTTGAGAATCAGTTATGACTCAAAAGTGGTGAGGATTGGACCTCATTTCTTTTCCCCATCTTTTCTTTTCCTCTTTCCTTTTTCTCTTCCTTTTCTTTTCTTTTTCTTCTTTTTTTTTTCTTCTCTCCCGTTTGGACCGCCCAGCCCAGCTCGACCTTCTCTCTCTCCTCTCTCACGTGCAGCTCGGCTTCTTCCTTGCCGTCGCCGTTGCCGGCCGCCATGGTCGACACCGCCGATGCCGTTCGGTCCCTCAGCCACCGGCGACCTCACCCATAAATTTTCAGGCCGCCTAACGCCGCCAGTAGCCGTGCGAAGCCGCGGCACTTCTTCACCCATTCTGCCATCGTCCAGCCACCATTGACCACCGTTTCTTCACCACTTGATCACCAGCACCTTGCCGTCCTAACCGACCCATTTTTTGACCCGATCCGTCGCCGAAGCCACCCCTTCGAACACCCTCTCTGATTTATACTTTGTGGCCTTAAACCACCGTTTCGGCCTCCATCCACGGCCAACTTTCGATATCATTAGCTTCACCGACCTCATTAGGCCCTACCCTATCAATTTCAAGTCTTCGTTTGACTTCGTTGGAATTTGAGTTTACAGTGTATTCGGCCACAGTGTTTTCACACTGTGGAGTTGCTGTTTTGGTGCTTCCAGTTCCTCCGTGATCCTCCTAAAATTATTATCAAGCGCTGTAAGTATTTCTCCAAAAGACTTTTAAGACTTTAATATATTTTTGCACTAACCTGTTTTATAAACTGTGAATTGGTTAACTATTTTATTTTAATTGTTTTATTTTATGGTTGGTTATTTTATTGTTTTAATAATTTATTGTGTACTCCTTTATTGTTTTATTCATTTTATCATATGTTATCTTATTTATGGAATTTTATTTTATTTGTGAGATTTTGTTTTATTTAGATTTTATGTTGTTTGAGGTATGTTACTTTAATTGTTTTAATTTATTGTATGTTATTATACTTGGTTGGTTTTATTCTATTTTATTTCATGGCATTTTGTTGTATTTTAATTTATTTTACCATAATTAGATTTTAATCTGTTTGAGTTGAAAAGTGGGTTAAGGGTTACGCTGTGACAGGAAGATGGTACGACCGTAAATGTTATTGTTAGGCTTGAACATTTAGTGTAGTAGGCCTGAACTCTTAGTGATTGGTTTGTTTTAATATCGAGACTCGAAGGGAGCGACATGGTCCTGGTGAACTTTATGGAGTAGAACTCAAGTTGCAGCTTAAGGTGGGAATAGCTTTAGTTTGCCTAGGTTACTTAAGGTCTTAAGTCCTGTAGAATTATGTGTTAAGTCTTTGGAGTAGGAGGTTGTAAGATCAACGAACTTTAAGAATAGATTTTATGAGAAGTTTTAGCTAAGGTTTGTGATCCTATAGTTTTTAGGAAATAAGTTTATGAGATTTAAGGTGGTAGGTTCAACAAACATTTGAGGGATTAATTAAATTAGAAGTTTTAGATTTTGCCAACTCGAATAAGCAATTTGGTATCATTTGGGGTTTTAGAATTTTGCAAGATTTATAAGGTGAGTGCTTTAGATTTAAGGTCATCGATCTTGAAGATTTCGGGGAATGATTCTTATCTTGTTTAAGGTTTTAGAATTACAGATTTGAAGGATTGATTTGTAATAAGATTTAAGTTTTTAATTCTCCGAGCTTGGTGTGCTAGCTTGATTTATTTTGGAGACTGATTAGTCTGTTATCATTATAATGAGGTTGATCAAAGTTGTGTTACGGTTATGGAAATGTTTCTTCAGGAGAGTACAAGTTTTAGTCTCATTTCTTTTGGCTTGGAAGGTAATGATTTAGCTCGTGTATTTTCTAGGGATTGAAGATTCAGATCGAATTTAGAAAAATGATCGTTTTTAACTTGAGGTTACAATAGTAGGTTTAAGATTTGATCCATATCTATTTTAAGGATAAAAGATGGTGTAGAATTAAGAAATGATTCTTGTTGATTTCGAGGATTGAGGTCCAGATGATGGATATAGTAGTGGTGGGTCACTTGCACGTTGGAGGAATATTGATTTTGGCTAAGGATGCACGAGATTGATGCGTAATAGTTGTGAGATATTAAAACATTAAGATCTATGAGTGTTGTGCAATAGTTTTTGGTGGATTGAAGATCTGAGTAGTATGGCTTGCCTTGAGGTTTAATAGTGTTGTGCTGTTGAAGGAGATAGTCTTGCTATTACTAGCTTGATAGGAGTAGAAGTGAGTGGGCGAGTTACTAATAAGATTTCGTTAATGTTTTGGTGAAGTCAATGAGGGTTCGTAGTGAGTTTAGTCATCGTTAGATTAGATAATATTCAGAATTTAAGTGGCAAGCTTCTGGGTTTAGGTTGTCGGGTAGAAGTTGATAAGTGTTCTTATTGGTTGACCAGGTTGGATTTGAGACTTTTAAGGTAAGTTCCTTATCTTAAGATGAGCAGGTGTATTTTGGGGTGATGCTACTTGTTTTCAATTTGGGATGTTGAGGTTGGTTGATATTGGTTTTCTGTCAATGATCCTAGTTGTATTTTGCGGAATATTAATTTTAATTAAGGCATCAGGAGTGAAATGAGGAATGAGTGATAACTCATGGTTTTGGGAAATAGGGTATTTTCTACCAAGGTATGGTAAGAGTTTTTGGTTAGTAGGTATGGAACCACCTTGTACTCAATGGTATTAATTTTTATGAGGATATAAATTTTAAGCATGTGGCGAATATCAGAGTGAGCAGTAGAAGCGTGATATTTTTTGTTGTAATTAGGAGTTCAAATTTTACACTGATTTTGAGGAATTAGTGATGATTTGGAATTTTGAGAAAATACCTGTAATTGGAAATTGATTATTTGTTTATGCAATTTCGTTATTGATAGTTAACTTTGGAAGTGACCCTTATGTTACCTAAGTGTATTATACAACGATGGTTTGGAAGTTTTACCGTATGAGTCAATAGAAGTTAGTTCAGATTATCAAATGGAGCTATTAACCATGGGGATTCCTTGGGTGTTGTGTTAAAGTTTTGTGGATATAGAAATTTTGGATTACATGGCCGCTCTAGGAGTAATAGTCTTGATGTGCCATTGGGAGTCTAGTGCGAGTAGGTTGGATATTGCCATGTTTAGTGAGAAATGTGGCACATACCGGCAAGTTAAGGCTGAGCATCAGAGACCCGTTGGTAAACTTCAACCCCTCCCTATTCCTGAGTGGAAGTGGGACGACATCTCTATGGATTTTTTTCGAGGACTCTAAGTGGAAAGAACTTAGTTGGGTGATTGTTGATCATTTGACCAAGAGTATCTATTTCTTGCATAATACCGACTCTTTGAAAAAGCTGACTCTGTTGTATGTTAAGGAGATAGTGCGTTTGCATGGAGTATCCAAGAGTATTGTGTTGGACAGGGACCCGCGGTTCACGTCCCATTTTTGGAAGAGTTTACAGGCAGCTTCAAGTACTAAGTTAAGGTTCAGTACTGCTTATCACCCTCAGACTGATGGTCAATCTGAGCCAATCTGAGCGTACTATTCAGACTTTGGAGGATATGTTAAGAGCATGTATCATGGAATTTCGGGGAAGCTGGGAAAATCATCTGCCGCTTATAGAATTCTCTTATAATAATAGCTTCCATGCCTCCATTCAGATGGCCACGTATGAAGGTGCGGGAGGTTGTGCAGATCGCCCTTGTGTTGAAATGAAGTCAGCGAGAGGAAATTAATTGGGCCTGAATTAATCCAAAAAATGCAAGAGCAGGTCCGAATTATAAGAGTTAAAATGGCAGCAGCGCAGAGTCTACAGAAAAGCTATGCTGATTCAAGGAGAAGAGACTTGTCTTTCGAGGAAGGTGATTGGGTTTATCTCAAAGTCTCTCCTATAAAAGGCATTAAGCGATTTGGTAAGAGAGGAAAACTTAGCCCAAGGTATGTTGGACCTTTTCAGATTTTGGAGAAGGTTGGAGCTGTTGCTTACAGAATTGCCTTGCCAGAGTATTTAGGAGAAGTTCATGATGTGTTCCATGTGTCATCGTTGAAGAAAAGTTTTGGTCAGCAAGAGCGGCGTTTTGTCGACCCAGAACGCATTCAACTTCATCCTGACCTTACTTATGAGGTTGCCCCGACGCAGTTTTTAGATTGGAAGGAGTAAAAGTTGAGATCTAAGTCGATACCTTTGGTGAAGGTAGCTTGGAGTGATCCTTTGGCTCAAGATTTTTCTTGGGAAAGAAAAGCAGACTTGAGGGTGCAATACCCGTATTTGATGGATGAATGTCGGTATGCCTCTTAAGCTTACTTTTAGTCACATCTCATGCCTATCTTTAGTATTGATGTTTGACCCTACAATTTCGAGGACGAAATTTATTTTAAGGGGGGAGATTGTAACACCCCGTATTTTATTGTATTTTAATAAATGATTAGTTTATTTAATTTAAAGATTGATTATCTGGTTTTAGAATTTTTGGAGTTTTAGAATATTATTTTATAATATTTTAAGTTGTGAAAAATATTTTATTGGACTTTCTTCTTATTAATTATTGCTTCGTATTTAAATTTATTTTTAATTTAAATTGGTTTGTTTATGGGTTTTAAAATTTTTATTATTTTATTTAAAGCATTTCACTGCGTTTGATTAATTTTAATTAGTGTTCTTCAATTTAATTGCTTTTTATTTTAAAGAATGTTATTGTTGGAGTTTAATATTTTATTTTAATTAGTTTTAAGTTAAGTTTCTTTATTAAATTTACTGTTTTAAAAATAGTTTTTTTGAGGATCAGTTGTGACTCGAAAGTGGTGAGGATTGGACCTCATTTCTTTTCCCCATCTTTTCTTTTCCTCTTTCCTTTTTCTCTTCCTTTTCTTTTCTTTTTCTTCTTTTTTTTTTTTTTCTCTTCTCTCCCGTTCGAACCACCCAGCCCAGCTCGACCCTCTCTCTCTCCTTTCTCACGTGCAGCTCGGCTTCTTCCTTGCCGTCGCCGTTACCGGCCGCCGTGGTCGACACCGCCGGTGCCGCTCGGTCCCTCAACCACCAGCGACCTCACCCATAAATTTTCAGGGCGCCTAACGCCGCCAGTAGCCATGCGAAGCCGCGACACTTCTTCACCCATTCCGCCGCCGTCTGGCCACCATTGGCCACCATTTCTTCACCACTTGATCACCGGCACCTTACCGTCCTAACCGACCCATTTTTGGCCCCGATCCGTCGCCGGAGCCGCCCCTTCGAACACCCTCTCCGATTTGTACTTTGTGGCCTTAAACCACCGTTTCGGCCGTCACCCACGGCCAACCTTCGATACCATTAGCTTCACCGACCTCATTAGGCCCTACCCTATCAATTTCAAGTCTTCGTTTGACTTTGTTGGAATTTGGGTTTACAGTGTATTCGGCCACAGTGTTTTTACACTGTGGAGTTGCTATTTTGGTGCTTCCAGTTCCTCCGTAATCCTCCTAAAATTATTATCAAGCACTGTAAGTGTTTCTCCAAAAGACTTTTAAGACTTTAATATATTTTTGCACTAACCTGTTTTATAAACTGTGAATTGGTTATCTAGTTGTACTGATAACTATTGGGTGTTGGTATCTGTTGCTTTCATGGCATTGTGCATGCATGCATGGGTGTGTGTGTTTTGAGAAAACTGTATTTAAGGTTTTATGGGTGCGTGTGTATCACCCCCAAGCCAAGATGGAATATTATCTCGGTGGAGCTCCTCTGGACACTCGGGAGCAGAATATACTGAATATCGTCCCCTGGGGCTTTTGCCCGGGACTTGGACGGGATAGTAGCGCTCTCGATCCGACTCCATGACTCCTCGGGCTAGCGGGGGTCAGAGGATGCCTGGCTATGTACGCGGTGGGCGCGGAACTGGGCATCACTCATGTATCACTTACACGGTCGTTACCCGTGAGGTGAAGATGGGAAGCCAGAATATGTGGATGGTCCCTAGGGGAGGCCATGGTGCATACGGTTAAAATTAGAATTAATGTAATTATTCCTAGAATTGATTTTATGCCAAATGGTGTTTTTTGGCGTGTGTGGAAAATTGTGTTTTTCGAGAAATGGTGTTTTCTCAGGTTTTACGCTTGGGTCATCATGTGCATGCATGGTGTTAGTTGTTTTAATATATTTATTGTCTTGGAGCTTTTTGGGTTTATTTACCTGCGGTACCATCTTTTTGGTATTGTAGATTTTGATGCAGGTTTTGATAAGGCTGAGCCCGAGGATGCGGCTCCTCCTGAGGAGTAGGGACATTGACTATATTTTTGTGTTGAAGATTATTGCCGCCTTTGCTTATTGTATTTAATTTGATTTGATGTTGTTTTGTAACAAAAATCGTATTATGTTGACATGTGGATTTTCAGTACTTTGTATTGTATTAAACTCTGGTACTTAGTTATTTGACTTAACCTTTCCGCTGCGTTTGTTTTTTGTACACGTGTTGCATTGCACACACTCAGCACATGTCGATGGGGTACGTGGCCGTATTGTCATCATCCCGGGTGTCTCGATTTTCGTGTGTGTCCGTACATGGAAGTTGGGGGCGCCACAATTATAATATATAATACAGTGATATATTGTAGTATATTATAATATATAGAAATATAGTATTAATATAACTATTAATACAATAGACTATAGTGATAATATATAGTTATTTGTATAGGATTTTAAAATTAAATATTATATTCATTAGTAATTTATCATATAATATAAAATTATTTTTTAATTATATATAATACAAAAAATCATATAAAAAATATTTTATACAATATAAAAAATTAAATATATATATAAACCAGTTCGATGTTAGAAAGAGAAAAACCTAAACTATACCAGACCGAACCAAACCCGATACTGAATCAAACCAAACCCATTGGTTCAGTTTGGTAAGGTCCGGTTTACCGNCCTAAAATTATTATCAAGCACTGTAAGTGTTTCTCCAAAAGACTTTTAAGACTTTAATATATTTTTGCACTAACCTGTTTTATAAACTGTGAATTGGTTATCTAGTTGTACTGATAACTATTGGGTGTTGGTATCTGTTGCTTTCATGGCATTGTGCATGCATGCATGGGTGTGTGTGTTTTGAGAAAACTGTATTTAAGGTTTTATGGGTGCGTGTGTATCACCCCCAAGCCGAGATGGAATATTATCTCGGTGGAGCTCCTCTGGACACTCGGGAGCAGAATATACTGAGTATCGTCCCCTGGGGCTTTTGCCCGGGACTTGGACGGGATAGTAGCGCTCTCGATCCGACTCCATGACTCCTCGGGCTAGCGGGGATCAGAGGATGCCTGGCTATGTACGCGGTGGGCGCGGAACTGGGCATCACTCATGTATCACTTACACGGTCGTTACCCGTGAGGTGAAGATGGGAAGCCAGAATATGTGGATGGTCCCTAGGGGAGGCCATGGTGCATACGGTTAAAATTAGAATTAATGTAATTATTCCTAGAATTGATTTTATGCCAAATGGTGTTTTTTGGCGTGTGTGGAAAATTGTGTTTTTTGAGAAATGGTGTTTTCTCAGGTTTTACGCTTGGGTCATCATGTGCATGCATGGTGTTAGTTGTTTTAATATATTTATTGTCTTGGAGCTTTTTGGGTTTATTTACCTGCGGTACCATCTTTTTGGTATTGTAGATTTTGATGCAGGTTTTGATAAGGCTGAGCCCGAGGATGCGGCTCCGCCTGAGGAGTAGGGACATTGACTATATTTTTGTGTTGAAGATTATTGCCGCCTTTGCTTATTGTATTTAATTTGATTTGATGTTGTTTTGTAACAAAAATCGTATTATGTTGACATGTGGATTTTCAGTACTTTGTATTGTATTAAACTCTGGTACTTAGTTATTTGACTTAACCTTTCCGCTGCGTTTGTTTTTTGTACACGTGTTGCATTGCACACACTCAGCACATGTCGATGGGGTACGTGGCCGTATTGTCATCATCCCGGGTGTCTCGATTTTCGTGTGTGTCCGTACATGGAAGTTGGGGGCGCCACAATTATAATATATAATACAGTGATATATTGTAGTATATTATAATATATAGAAATATAGTATTAATATAACTATTAATACAATAGACTATAGTGATAATATATAGTTATTTGTATAGGATTTTAAAATTAAATATTATATTCATTAGTAATTTATCATATAATATAAAATTATTTTTTAATTATATATAATACAAAAAATCATATAAAAAATATTTTATACAATATAAAAAATTAAATATATATATAAACCAGTTCGATGTTAGAAAGAGAAAAACCTAAACTATACCAGACCGAACCAAACCCGATACTGAATCAAACCAAACCCATTGGTTCAGTTTGGTAAGGTCCGGTTTACCGGTTTACTAATTTTGTTTTCACCCATAATTATAAATGAATGAGTTAATACACATTTACTTGAAAGAGTAACCAAACTAACTTTAACTAATTAACTATAACTCGCTAAATAATGCATACTGTGACGCCCCCAGATTTTCGCTCGGGATCAGACGAATATCTGAAGTGTCGAGACATACAACATAAGGTTACTTGCTCCCGTTCATGACGTATAAGATGCAATATTCCTAACATGTATCTAGCATTATGTAATATTCGCAGCGGATAATTTTTTTTTTTAGCAATACTATGCACCAAACTTATAATATCCCAAATAAATAAAGCGTAATCCATTCTTACTTAACAAATAAACATCCACAATTACAGTACGAGTCTTAGTAGACTGTAATATCAAAACATGGGAGACCAGACTCCATATTTTCATTACCAAAATACACTATTGAGCCAGTTCGTCGAGTAACTTGCTTAACTTGACAACGAGGCCAGAATACTGTCCAAAAAACTAATTATAGAAGTTGTATGCTCTGCGTCGTGTCTGTGGCATCTAGTCGACCTCCTCCAGTCTACCAATGTTCGCTCCCTACTATGATCCTGACACATCATCTATCATTTGGGGAGAATAGTAGTTGGGACTACCACGGTGAGATTTGATTACAAATCTCAGCAAGTTAACAGGAAACTTTCACACAGGTTAATGATGCATGCATGGCAGTAAAAGCATGAATGCATAATCAAGTCGTAATGTAAGCATAGCATAACTTGACATAACATGACATGAAATAATAAGCATAACGTAACTTGACATAACATGGCATGAGTTGACATAACTTAAACTGAAACTGAGACTTAGCTTGACCTGACATAAACTTGAGATTTGACATGAACGTAACTAGAACATAACATAACGTGAAATATCACTTAAACGTGAAATACATGAACTTGAAATCTTATTCAATAAACTTAATCATTAAAGTGACTATATGGGTGCTACACGGGTCCCCTTGAGCCGTGTGTCCCTGCCGATTACCACATCACAACACAGGTATCTATACCAGCTGTGAGTGCGTTAATACGTACTCCACAGCTGTTGTGGTCCCATGTATTCTACGTGTCATAATTGTTGTGTCTCACATAGTGTATGCTCCACAATTGTTGTGGCCCCATACTTCATGTTCCATGGTTATTGTGGCCCCATGAATTGTTTGTGCCACACTTACTGTGAACACACGTAAAATAAAGTATGGCTCCATTGGCGTTACTGCCTGGCACGCTCCGGTGATCAGCTAGTTAGGCCCCATTCGCAACCTGTTGATTGTACTTCGTCAACCCAGGAAATTTCACACCTATTTAGACACTCCAGCGTGAACAAAGGAGTTGCACTAGGATATTACCTCATCCTAGCACTTAGGGTCATGATTGACATGAACAACTTAACAAGACCGTTCTCAAGATACACAAACTGTATTAGTGCGGGATGACGTGAATACAAAAAGATAGAAGTCCTAACGTAGCGTAATGTGACATGAACATAAAAAGATGGACACAGCGTACTTTGAGACATAAGTATACCAGACAACATTTCATTACATAGCATAAGTGTAACAGACAATATTTCATAACATGACATAACATGAACAGACAATATTTTGTAATATGGCATAACATGTGACAGTAAATATTATGTGACATGACATACATGTAACACATGGCTTACGTAATGTGACATACTTGCAATAGATAGTAATATGTGACAGAATATATTATGTAACAGATAAGTATTTCATGACAGAATAATTCATGTAACAAATAAACATGTAATGACATGGCATGGCATGGCTTATATAACAACATATGAATATAATTGTAGTTCCCTTTCCCATCACACATACACAGTAAATTGATAGTAAGTTAAGAGCTAACTTACCTCAATCGTCACGTTCTATGAGAATAAATTGCAAAATACGAGGAACTGTAAGAGGGTATTCTAAAAGTTAAAAATTTAATTACTAACAATTAGAAATGTGAAAAGAGATAACTTACAGTAAAATGACCATATTACCCTCTACATGTGGGAAAATGATCATTTTACCCCTAACTTAAGAATTTCATATCCTAAGTCCAAAAATTACCAAAATTTACATTGCTCATGGAAATTTTATCCTAAACTCAAATATCAAATCAGAAAAAATTAAAACCAAACACAACTATTAAAACTCTATAGGTCCGAAACTTACATAGGCTATATTACCCTTGATTTGTTGCAATTCCTTCAAATTTTAAAAACTCATGATCAAATCAATTTTTTTGTAACAAATATCTTTCCATCCTAAGTTTAAAACAAACTTAAAATATCCATTAAGAAAAAGCTAATCATAAACACCAAACCTTTTGTAAAAAAATCCAAACTTTTTAATAAAAGTAAACCCTTAAATCACAAATTTTAACCTTAATAAAAACATCTCCAAGAATTTCAAAACAATCAAATCTTACTTCTAACATATTCACAACATCATCCTATGATAAACCATACTTTAAATCATCAAAAAAAAGTCATCAAAAATCACAAAACAACACTTGGAATTTTTGGTTTTACACTTAGTCCAAAAACAGAAACTTTTCTCTAAACTAGCTTTGATAAATCTCTTGATCCATGGCTTAAAAACATGTGATCTTCAAACTAAAGCATCCCATAGTTTAAAAATGTGTCCCAAATAAGATCCAACCACAAAACTTAAAATCACATGACTAAAGCTCAATAAAACATGGATCTAACTCAACAACATCAAATCTTAGGCCTAACCACAATCCTCTTGCATAGAAAAATTATATCCTTGGAACTAATACTAAATATCTTCAAACTAACATCCTAACATGCAAATAAGAGACTTAGAATCATCACATAAAAATATCAAAGCCTTTGGAGTAAGATTAAATCACAAAATATTCAAACTTTCCCAAAACAGAAACTGTTTTTCCACTTCCAGTTTTTAAGTTTTTAGATCTAATGAAATCTATCATCAAAAGCTTTATTCATGCAATAAAACCTTAATGAACATTCATAAAAACATTCTAACAACACTCCATAAACTTTGCAAACCAGGATATGTCCATTAGCCTGGTCAAAAACTCCAAAACATAACATACTCTCCAGTTTCATGCCTAGAATGACCTTTCCATGGTTAAAAATACTTTTGACTGATCAAATGAGCATGGAACGAGACAAATAATATATCCACGGAAACTATACTCAAATACGAACAACTTTTATGAAGGAGTTATCATGTGAGAATACTTAAAAAGGGTCGAAAAGCACCACGCAAAAAGGCCCAGAAATCTGCCCAAGAAAGCGTTTTTGAGTTTCTCTCTAAGAACGAGGTGAAAAGTGATGAAGTGAAAGAAAGGGTGCCTTACACGCCTCTAGACTTCTGAAGGGTGAGGTCTGGGCTTGAATGACCCTTGATTAGAGGTGGCTATGTGACATAAAGTGAAGGGGAAGTGGGCTGCTGCTGCTACCTTCTAGAAGGGGTGTGATGAGGTGGCTCTTTCCCTCACATCAAGGAACTATTTGGGGCAGCCAAGGGCAGTGGATGGTCTGCCATGTGGGGGGAGAAAACCTCTTCAAGAAGCTTTGCCAAGGTGGCCAAATTCGTGAGTCATGGTGGGCTTCAACCAAGTGGGCTTCAATTTAGGGTTTAAAGGGGGTTTGGTTAGGGTTTAAGGCTCTATCAAGCCCAAAACCAATTTTTCTTGGCTCAATCAAATTTTCAAGGTTTAAAAGGTTGGATAATGATGTCATAACAAGAATTTGAGAAATTAATAGCATGTGGAAGTGATTTAATCAAGTGATTAAACACAATGCTAGAAATCGGATTAAAAAGAGTTTGGAGGCCAACTTTAGGGTTTGGGGAAACCGTTTAGGGTTTCGGTTTCAACCAAGCTTTTGGGGTTTCAATTAGATTCCAACCATTTAGGGTTTCACTAAGGTTGAAACCCTCTTTGATCTGGCACAAAATTGGTTCATCAGATGAAAAAGAATAAGCTTTCGCTTAAGTGGCATGATCTCACATTTTGATTCCTTCATAGTCCAACTCATTGATCCTCTATGAGCCAAGTGTCTAATCCTATTTACTATGTGTGGCTAAGATCTTTCCAAGTGTCCAAATAAGACTTCTCTAATCTAATTTGGACATTCCACACTGTGATTTTGAAAACACTAGCTTATCGAAATTACTATTCACTCCAAAAATGCATAATAAACTTAGTACTGAAAAATCCTAAATATTCATATTAACCTATAGTGAAAATTGTTTACCAAAATTCAACTCCGAAGTACCCCTAAAAATAAAATCACAGTTTTAAACAGGTGTTTCGTCCGAAATTATGAAAATACGCCATAAAATCCTAAATAATCAACTAAGTCTAATGGCATAGACCACAACACATTCTGACACTTCTAACTATCTCAAATAATTCAACTCATATTTCTAGTACCATAATGAGTGATAACACCGACTATGTTGATAAACTAAAACCTACGTGATTGGTTGATTCATGAAAACTTATAGGGTTTTCACGAGGTTTCTAAAGTCATTAAAAATTCTACCAATAAATTTCTAGCGGGCTGTTACACATATCATAATGTAAGTTGATAGTTTTCTTTTTAATTAAGGAATCATATCATTAACCTTATACGCAATATAGCTTTCATTATACCAGGTAATTGATAACACATATTGTATTTTATTACTATTACTTATTACTTATAGTTGGATATTATTATATTTCATTGTGTAATATATGTAAAATAACTTATCGATTATGACCATATACTTCTTTTTTTTTTTTTTTTTTTTTTTTTTNTCTAGTAATGTATGCTATAATATATTCATAATTTATATTTAATAATAATACATTATACAACTAGAATTTTTTGACTTATTATGCTATCTATATATCTATATATATTAAATTATTTAATTTATTGCATTTTATTTTATGTATTACTTTTTTAATTTATAACTATAAGTCAATTTATTTTATAAAATTTATATCATAAGAGTTTTTTAGTCAAAAATATTTCGTTGAATAATTTAATGGTTTGAACTTTTTGTAAAAATTAAAAATATTTTTCTTAATTGAAAGATAAAAATCAAATTTAAAAAAATCAAGTTGGAGTCACTCAAGCTCGACTCATTCGTTTATCTTTCGTTGAGTTTGAGTCTAGTTTGAACAATATTAATAGTTAGCGAGCCGAGTTCAAACAAGGATATTAGAGTTCGAGCCTGCAAGTTCAAACGAGTACATATGCTTATCGAGCTCGAACATCCTTATTCGAGTTTGGCTCAACTCGGTTCATTTGTAGCTCTGACCACACATTTGTGTAATGCTCGTTAGTGTAACTTTATCTCAAGAACACTAACGGATTCACGTAGCCATCTTTCACTTTCTCTAGCCTCTTAATAAGAAGGTAAAGCCTCGTAACCCGAGACCATTACATCTCATCTGAGATCGTTGATAGCCCAACATCAACCCAAGGGAATATTACTTCATTCTTGATCACTTACATTCTAGAGTGGCCAAAGGTGTTCCATCACAGCCTTGAGGTCGTGATTTGTCCACCAAAACATTATTATTTTCGAAAATGACATGATAGTTATGCACATGCTCATAAAGATAATACTTCATAAGAGTAATCGTGGCAACTCATACATGACATAAAAGAGCATAAAAGTCGAATATTTATTGCAGTAATAACTCATACGATCTATAAGTTTAGTCAAGAAACAACGTACCTTAAAAAACTACGTCGAGCAAAGTGTCGTAAGGTTCATTGTCGTAGGTTGACAGCTTTTTCTAATTAGTGAATTATGGAAAAATAAGATATTGATTTAAGACCTTAACCTTGCAATTAAACCTTCAAGGAAGGTCAAATTAAATCTTTTTAACCTCCACTTATAGTGTGCTAGAACTCTGAGATGAAACTCACCTTTGGACCTATTTCCATCCAACAAACCTCTATGTTTTCCAATTGGCCAACACACTCCATCATTGGACTATTTTTTCCTAATCTTGAAACCTCCACCTTGAGATCAAGCATTCCCTCGAAATCTGTCCAATAAGTGGCTCAAAATTATTACTTCCGTCCAAAACCTTAACTTTTACTTTGTCCAATTGTTTCTTCTCTCTTAATAAATGAGTAATGCTACATACACTCATGAATATATAAATATTGCATAGTCTTTTTTAAAAAGAGTGTGATCCATTATTAAAAAATTATTTTTATATGAATCCTATATTTATTCAATTTTTTTGAAAGAATTATGCGGTACTTGCTCATTTCACGATTGTAAATATCATTTCTCTAAAGAAATCTAACATTCATTTCTTATAGCAAAATAACATCACCGATCCCAAATAGGGCAACCTGAGAGCCGCAACGGCTATCCATTCCAAGTATTTCACTAAATATTGAAACTTAATCCTAATTAAACACCTTTTTAAATCATGGAAAGCATCATTAAGACCTGATAGGGCATCATACCAAAATTACCAAGGTGGGTTTCTTTCATTCAACCAATCATAAAATTTTACCTTATTTTATAAGGTAAAACAAGCTCAATACTACCCAAAACACCATTTTCATCCAACTTAATTATGATCCAACTCAAATTTCATCCATTTAACAAACAATAAAGAGTTTCCATCTTACCATTTTTCTTCAAGAGTCTTGAGTTCACAAGAAACAAGAGTTTCAAGGCTTCATAAATTAAAAACCGAGCCCCTTTCTTGGTTGCTACAAACTTACAAAGACCTCCTTTTTAGCATAAACCCATTTTCATCATACTCCAGAATTTCAAAGGTTCAATAAGATTCGGTATCCTTACAAATCAACTTTTTTTTTATGAAAAAAAAAACTTTATGTGTATATCTACATATTGAACCCGAGATCATCATCATTATCTCACATCAAGCTCATCATTTTCCAAATAAATCAAAGCATATACACCCATTCATACATATATATATATAAATATATATATATGTATATGGAAGCCGATGCCATCAACCAACGGCCAAGATCTACTTTGATTTCACAAGTCTGTATTTATCCTTTGATCAAAGCATACCCAAACACTAAGACACTTTCATTCTCACATTTGGGTAGTGAGAAGTGTTGAGAAGAGCTGTGAATAATAGTAAAAAAATAATAATAGAATATTAAATAATAGTAAAAAAAAATAAATAGTAGTAAAAAGTATGTGAAAAATAATAATAAAATAATAAATAGTAATAGAGTATTCTAAAAATACCTAAGAATACTCAAGTACTGGCCTAGCCGCGCCATCAAGGAATAGAAACCTAGACATTTTTTTTTTATAAGTAAACGGTTAAGAAACCGAGACATCATACACTAAGGCCTCGTTTATTTTCAGAAAACATCTCGTCTCATCTCATCTAATCATTACAACTTTTTCAAATTTTAATATAAAATAAAATAAACAATTCAACTTTTTAAAATTCCAAAATAAAAATAATATTAAAAAATATATTCTTATAATATTTTATTCAATTTTTTAACTTTAATCTCAACTCATCTCATCTTATCTCATCTCCGAAAACAAAAGAAGCCTAAAACTTAGATTTTCTCCTCAATCAAAACAAGTTTCATACTTCTCCCTTCTTAAATAGCAAAGATTTAGGAAGCGCCCAATACAAAACCTCATGAGACTCGCCCTTAAGAAAATATTTGCATCTCAAACCCTCTACCATAAAATCGGAACCGTAGAGTTCAAACTGACATATTTCCCTTTAGGCAAACACCATTTTCACTATAACCATACTAAAATCCAACAAACAAGAGTTCAGATCAAGTTTAAGAGAATCATACCTTTGAAAGGTTCGGCGCCCACCTACTACTCAAGATGACGGTGGCTTAAAATGATAATGTCGATGTGTGATTGAAATTTGTCGGTTGTTAATGGGTGTGTCAGCCAGCCCCTTGTGAGGGAAAATGGAGATGAGCTTGAGAGAAAAGAGAGAAAGAAGGGTGTCGAGAGAGATAGGAATAGAGGAATACCGATCAGTTTAGGGTGAGAAATGGGAAGTTTTGTGTGGTTTGCACGAGTTTTTGTTGTCTTTAGTTTGAGCTCCATTCAATGGTACATGCGTAAGGTCATAAGCAAGTGTAAGAGAAAAAAAAAATTAATAATAAAACAAGGGGGGCTGCAGATGGATGGGGCGTTTGGCCATAAGGACGTACGGCCATGGATGGTGATTGGCTTCCCTTAGTCAAAGAGCCATTACTGTAAGACAAGTGTCTCTTGACTTGGGGGCTTGTCATTTGGCTAATTGGGGCCTGAAAAGTGGCCAGATCTGGCTGACATGGGCATGGTTTGCACTATGTAGATGGTGGAGCTGCATGATATGGCAAGATCCTGATGATTTGGCAAGCTAGGATAGGTCTAAGTAGGTGTCATCTGTCATTGACCTAAGATGATGTATACAAGGTGGTCAATGTTGTGGATCCTACTCAAATATTTTAGAGGTTTCTTGTCACTGCCAAGTGGCATCTTGAAGTTCAAACGTGGGGGACACGTGGTACCACATTTTCTTTCAAGACCAGGGATCCTAAAGTACGTGACTAATCCATATTTCTTTTTATCTAAAAAGATTTCTAAAGAAAGATACGAGTTTTCCAAGTCTGTTCCCTCTTT
Source organism: Pterocarya stenoptera (assembly GCA_003123785.1). NCBI lineage: Eukaryota > Viridiplantae > Streptophyta > Magnoliopsida > Fagales > Juglandaceae > Pterocarya > Pterocarya stenoptera. The sequence goes on from QEOT01000260.1 coordinate 45,689, forward strand.
GCTTCTCTGCGTGATTGGTCTAAAATCAGGTTCTCACAATTACCATTGCTACTAGACTACTAGTTCTAAGCATTTTAAACTAGAGTTACCAATTTTCAACAAGTGCAAAACCCCAAGAACCTTAACTGAAGGGTAATCTTCCCTAAGTTTTATACAAAACCATGTAATCTCGAAGGCATTCATGGAGAGCCCAAGACAATCTAGCAGGATACTACATGAGGATGAACTGAAATTTCGTTTATAGATCTAACTGGCCCCTCTATCCTCAATGTATTCAGTCAAAAGAAAAAAATAATGGAGAACACATTTGGATGGCAGAAGCCATCTGAGCAAGTATATAGGCAGGGAACATGCAGATATTTAGTAATTTTGGATCAGGTAAGTTGAACCAAACGAGTAAACATTCAAGAGTTATCTTACATAGAGACACAGTAGTTCTGGGGCAACCATTCTTTGGCCACGATTTACCTAACTGCACATCACGATGCAGCATCTGCTAAACATAAAGGCCAACAAGTTTCCTTATTTTTCTTCCAAGGTTTCCTTTTACTTCTTTCCACGCAATTTAGCTCCGAGAGTCCTCTCCAGCTTGGTAATGATCTGTTGATTAGGTATAGCCTTGCCAGATTCATACTCCTGTATGACTTGAGGCTTCTCATTAATCATCTACAAAATGGAGATGGTTGTCACTAAACAGATCAAAATATGGGAGTGTGTATATATATATATATATATATATATATAGAGAGAGAGAGAGAGAGAGAGAGAGAGAGAGAGAGAGTTACTTGAGCAAGCTGAGACTGTGTAAGCTTCTTTTCCATTCGAGCTTGCATAATAGCTTTCTTTAGCTCGGTTGGTACACGTTCATCTGAAATCATTGACGGATATTAGCATAAAGATCCTAAAATGATATATGATTAGCCACATAATTAAAAACATTGAAACTGGGAACCAGATTTTCTGAAATCATATTCTAAACATATTGCTCCCAAATTCTCTCTTAGTTTCTCAACCATCATGCTCTGTTTCACTCCAACCAAAATTTGAGTTTGTTTATGTAAAGCAGAGTTTCAAATATCTACCAGACCACGTGCCAAACCAAATTTTGGGTTGTCAATGATTCTAAGTGCGAAACATCAGTTTTTAATTCTGAGCCAACCACCATTTTTTTATGAAAAATAGTTCATGTTGGAAATATTGTCCTAGAGAAGAAACAAACAGCCCTTTGCAGATTCAATAAACTGCATTTAAAAGAAAAACAATGTGTCAAGAGTTCAAGGCAGTTGATAGAGTTTTATGAGAAATTAATCAAAAATTTGCTCCAAGGCAACCCAATATATTTGTCTTCTTTTCCTTTTATCATGACTCTAGTAGATATTTGTGATACCCATATAATAAGAATAAAGGTAAGTGGTGTATGAGATCCCACATTGCTTGGGAAGGAAAGTTATTACTCTTTTTAAGGTTCTAATGAGGCTTCAATTGTATCATTGACTAGTCCTTTTAGAGTATAGGCCATGTGGTTTGAGACTTCCATTGGGATGTTACAATATTTCTTTAGGGTAGCACTCATAACCCACTGGTTTCAAGCCTTATAAAAATTAATATTGCCAGTTGTCAATATAATGTAATCCTATGATTAAATGAACAAGTTTTAGAAAAACTCCTCCTGTGATGTGGAGGAACCTTAGGTTTAATTCTTAGAAAAATTATGTGCAATACTTACAATAATCTTCAGTCCATTAAACAATTTAAATCATAAGGATAGAAGAAAGAGTTTTTTAAAAAAATGGATACACAAGGTGCTGGGGAGGAAAGGCAATATGTGCAGGCAATATGTGCAAGTGTTTGAAATGAATTCTAACGGCAAGAACAAGATGCTGACCACAACCAAGACCTATTGTGTCTTGGTAATTCAAGGTTTCCTGCATGGAAAAATTATAAAAAAAAAAAAAAAAAAAAAAAAAAAAAAAAAAAAAAA
>QEOT01000260.1:113455-125443 GCA_003123785.1 Pterocarya stenoptera
TCTCTTTTTTATTTATTTTTATTTACTTATTTATTATTTATTTCATGAATAAACGCGGAGAGCATCGTGTCAAAGCCCAAATCACCAACGTGGGTCGGAAATGATTCTTTCTTCATTTCCAGTCTATTGTGTAATTTTTGACATTAACAGTTGGTGCTGTCTGTGGGATCGACTGATCTTTACACTGTAACTGAGAGAAGGATGAATCCTCGGCCATTGAGCTCGTCTCCAAAAGCAAGATAAGTTTTCCCCATCAAATCAATTATTATTTTTATTTGTTTATTTCATTAATAAGTTTCTACCAAAAAAAAAAAAAAGGAGGAAAGAAGGGAAGTGTGTGCAGCATATATACTACAGGAGAAGTAAAAATAAAATTAAAAAAAAAAAAAAAAGACATATAATTTATGTCTTCCTTTCTTGATGGAGGAAGATGTTGAAGATGCCCCCAATGGGAGTGCAGAAGTTTGGGATGAGTCACTTGAGGCTCCTTTCTGAGTCTTACTAAGGGGGCTCCGGATTCTTGTAAATTGGCCATCCGTCAAACTGTTGAATTCATGTATCAGTTCTTGAATGGGTTGTGCAGATATTATCAACCGCATCAGGCAGAAATTGTTTGCGTGGATTTGTGGAATGGGTTTTTGATGCACAGGAAGTGAGTGTTCAGATCCTTCTACATTGAATTGACATACAATGAGTGTTACAAATGAACCTCCCTTTACACCATTCAAAACTCTTTCCTGGAGGTGAGTATATAATGCCAGATTGAAGTAATTCGGAGAATTTAGTATATTTGATTATTTTTCCTTTTTCGATTATCTTTGTAAGATATCATTTATGGCTTCCTTGTCTCTTTTTATCCCTTTTTGAGTTACTGGATCGTTATTATAATTTATGTGCTTTTAATATATATATATATATATGAGAATGAAACCGGCGAAGTGCATGGCATGTATTGTGCACATGATATGCATTATGCATGCCATGCACAGAGTGGGTAACGGGTGCACGGCGTGCACCCAGTTTTTTTTTTTATTGTGCAGATGGCAGGACTTGTAGCCCAGCCACCACCCCCAAAGTACAGTGGGGTTTGGTGCCGGCCACCCCACATGGTAGGGATGTCGTAACGGTAGAGCCCCACTAGAAGCTCATTACAGTGGCGCACTGTGCACACCTTGCACATTGCGAGCATAGCTAAACTAGTGGCTAGACCCTCACACCGGCATCTGTGTAGTACCATTGCTCGCCATGGAAGCTTCTCGCCATCGATTCTCACCACTAAGAGTTTCTTCCATATGCGATTCCTCGCCACAAGATGCTGCTTGCCAATTGCCCACTCACAGGATACTCCTCGCCACTTACTCACCGCATAGCTAGAGTCTTCCTCGCCAAGTTACACGGCAAGCAAAGTCTCTAGCCATTTTCATGCCATACGCTTGAATTTTATTCAGCAATGTAGTTAAAAAAAAGAGAGGATAGAGACAACAAGCAACCTCGATCAAGAATGTTCAAATGAAACAGCCCAAGTAAGATAACTCTGGTTTGACTCTTTTAAATTTGTTATTTTATTTTTACTAACAAAGTTAATTTTTTGCAAGACTTTTCCCATAAAGCTCTTTAAGGTTTCATGAGAAACTTGGCTGCTACATGTTGTAGGAACATACTTCATTGGAAATGAATCACATGGCGTGAAGTACCAACAATGAAGCGGATCTCGGGCTCCACTTGTGCATCTCAATTTATCTTCAACAAAATAGGTCATTTGGTATCGCAGGCATCTCGGGCCTTTTTGCTAGTATTGCGGGCATCCCAGGCCTTCATCAATGGTAGAGCATGGCTGCCCCTAGGCATCGTCCGTGTGTCAGCAGCCTTTGCCACACTCATGCAAGATAGCCAAGGTTTGCAAATCTCAAACTTGTGATTTGGATTATTTAATCTAACCTGTTTGGTTTTTATTTTTGTACAAGGCGAGCTCTAACTCCCACCACAGAGTGCGGTTGCATTTTGTCTCCTCTACAATGAAGCAATTGAGCTCAACTTTAACATCAACGTGGTAGAGTCATCCTCCTGCCATGCTTTCCTCGCCAAGGCTACACGATCAAGCATCTCTCCCGTTACGCACATTGCCAAGAGTTACGCGATCGAGGGCATCTCTCGCTACACGGTCGAACATCTCTCCCGTTACACTCATCGCCAAGAGTTACGCAGTCGAGGGCATCTCTCGCTACACTCTACTCTCCAAGGTTACACGGTCGATGGCATCTCCTACTACACCTATTCACCAAGGCTACATGGGAAGAGCATCCCTGTTACGCCAATCGCAAAGAGTTATGCGGCCGAGGGCATCTCCCGCTACACTCCACTTTCTAAGGTTATGCGGTCGAGCAACTCTCCCACCACAGCTTCTTGCCAAGGCTACACGGTCGAGCAACCCTCTCGTTACGCCACTCGCCAAAGTTATGCGGTCGAGGCACTCCCACTACACTCACATCCGAGTGTCTCCACTTGTTACAACTGTCTCCAGCGGGTTACCTTCTAGAACAAGCTTCCAAGCTCTATAATCGCCTTGCACGGTGTCTTTCGAGAATTAGTAGATGGGCTTAGCAACCGCCTAAGATGGATCTAGGGGTCGACGGACACCCTGACCACTTAAGCGTGAGTTATTACAAACAAACTCTTACATCCACATTAAAATGGAAAAATACTAACAAAAAATTACAGTACGAAGCAAAATCCACTGAGGCCACCAAAAACCCAAAAACGATCATCAAGCATGGAAATATAAGCACTTTACTAACGATAAATATTCACATACAACCACTATGCAAACGTTTTTACAAACAAACTTCACAAAGGCCCATCCTCGAAGACCCTTACTACAAATTTTACATCTTCTTGAGGACTACTCATGGAGATCTCCATTGCATAATAGTGAAAAACTACTAGCTACCAAAACTTCTTTTTCTGCAAGTTACCTCTACTATGGTTGACTTGAAGATTCTCAAGGCCTTCTTGATAAACAAGTTGACCTTAAGAATCGAGGGCATCTGTTAGAGACTTAATTGATTGGGTCAAGCCCTCTAGAAACCTGTTACTAAGGGAAAAGATAAAACCAATAGATAAGGCAAGAAAAAGATAAGGCAAAGAAGTTGACTCAGACTCCTAAAAGGAAAATGTATTACAAATCAAGTTGGACTCTATCACTTTAATGAAATAACCTTTATATAAGAAACAACTCTCCCACAAATCTTACAGACTCTCTCTAGGTATTCTCTACCAATTCTCTAGAGAGACTCTCCTGAGACAAAAATTCTCTCATTGTATTGAGCAATATGTGAGGCCATGAGACATTGTAAAATCATCACATGTTATAGTGGATTTTGCCCCAATAACCCGTGGACGTAGGCTTGTATGCCGAATCACGTAAATTCTTGTCTCTCTTTTATTTATTTTTATTTGCTTATTTATTATTTATTTCATGGATAAACACAGAGAGCACCATATTGAAACCAAATCACCAACGTAGATCGGGGATGATTCTTTCTTCCTTTCTGATATGTTGTGTAATTTTTGGCATTAACAGTCAAAATAAGTCATAATGGGCTGGAATTTATAGCAAAACAAAATGAATAGGTATAATATAATGGGTACAACACTTGAACGAAAAATTCTGAACCAAATAAAATTGAAAACTATAGTCCACGTTGTATTAACACCGCCCACTCCTATAGTATCGTGAAACTACTAACATCTATGCTAGAGTAGTTCTACGAATTGTGTTCATCAAACTGGTTTGGAGGTAAAACGTGCGTTTTTTAAAAAAATGTCACGTCATCGAGTGTGTGGTGTATGAGAATTGAGGGACAGATGAGTAGAACTCCTCATTTTTTATAGTGAGATGAAAGGTGTATAGGACACCATTATTCAAATATTTAATCAATAGAAGTGCTGAGTCGAAATAGTATTACTTAGGGCATCTTTGAATGTTTAGAGTTGAATAGTGAAATAATATAAATAAAGATGTTTTATTGAATTTTGATAAATAAGAGAAAAAAAAATTAAAAATATATATATTTTAAAATAAATATTGTATTAGAGTTTATGAAAGTGAATATATAAAATTAAGTTGTTTAAATATGATATTTGTTTTAAAGTTTGTAAAAGTTATATTGATATTTTTTATTTGTATTTATATTTGAGTAATTAGGTATTAAATAATGATTAAATAAAAAAATTAAAATTAAAATTAAAAGATATTTTGTGTTTAAGAATAAAATTACGATAAATTTAAAAATTTTAAAAATTTGGAACTACTGTTTACCAAACATCCCCTTGATACACAGGCGAAACCAGTTGGTGGTTAGCAACCGAAAGACCAAAGTGGGACAATAAAATAAACAAAAAAATGACGTATGCAAGATCTTTCGGCTCCTTCCCGAATCTCACTTTCCATTCATATCCCTCCAACCTCCCCACTTCTTCACAGTTCTCCCTCTTTTCTCTGTCTCTTCTTTTGGTTGCTGGAGCTTTCAATGGCTATTTCAGGTTCTGATCCAATCTGACTTTTCTATTTTCGAATTTTTTCTTATTTAAAATGGCCAAATTTCATCCATTTCTGTCTCTTTGCGGTTTTCTCCCCCTTTAAAACATATCAATATCATAAAGAGATGGGCTTTTCCCCCTTCTTTCGGCTTCCTAAGATAATACGTAAAGTTACCTACATGAAAATGTTTCAATTAACCCAAATAGTTTTGTAGGTTGGTTTATTTGTCTGTTTTTTTTTCTTTTTTTCGGCTGGGCAATTTATGGGATCATTTGGTTATAGTAAAAAATGCTGATAGCATCCTTCCTGGGTTATTATTCTAAGCAATCGACGGTAAATGTATCTGAGGAACTCTTATTGTCATTGTTTAAGCTTTAGTTAAACCATAAACTGCATAGGAATTAAATTCTTTACGTTCTGAGAATTTTGATCCTAGTGTGAAATTTGACTTGCTCTGGGTTTGATATCAATTTTTGTTTCAATAGGTGATCATTAGATATGATGGCAGAGAAGGAGAGGGAGAATTGCAATGCAGATCTAATACTGTCTGTTTGATACACAGAATTAGATACAATTATTGCCCAGTTGTGAATTTTGACGTCATTGAAATCAATTATAACTTCCTTGCAAAGGCGTAATCAGCTTACCGATAGTTTTCTTCAGTTAAGTTGGTACCCTCTTTACAAGATGCCATATTATATACAGAGACTTTATAATACTTGCAAAGCATCATTTTCCCCGAATGGACCAGTCTCAGAAGAAGCACTTGAGAAAGTCCGTGCTAAGTTAGGTATTAAGAAGGATCCTCTTGTTGTCTCATGTATATATAAACTTTACTTGCATTGTGTAGCTTCATGTTATCAATAGCTTATTTTTCTCGTTATTTATATGAAATATTTTACATATCAGATGCTGTTTGAAACGTGCACAGCATTATCAAAATAGTTGTTACTTGGAATAATGTTTGACTAGTGTCTCACTTCTAAAGCTAACCCATTGATTGACCATGAGCTGGCCAATTCTATGGTCAATTCTAGTTTTGCAGACACACAAAGGCACATGTATCTGTGCCGTGCTTGAGCTGTATTTGTGGTACCTTAAACTTTTAACTATCCTTGTCCAAGTTGGATTGGAAGAAGCAGCTTCCAAGGAACCTGTAGGAAAAGTTGTGGGAGATCTGTTTGAGAAGTCTCTAATGGGCATAGCCATCATCAAAACTATTTTCATTTATAATTCTATCAAGAACATTTTAAAACCTTATTGGAAAAGCATTTCAATTGGTTATTAACCTTAAAAGTTACTTTATATGATATTTTTTCTCAGCAATTCAAGCCAATTTGGGATGTTTTGAAATTTGTTTTATCTTCTTCCAAACCAGTTGAGGAATGTACTCTTTTTATTGTATGAGTAGTATTCTATATGAGGATTAAGTTTCCCATGTACTTGGGAACTCCACTTGCTGTTTTCTCAACTATTAGTGATCCAGGAAAACATAAACAAAATAAAATTAGAAAGCCCTGTACAGAGCAGATCAAGTAGTACTGCTGATTTTTCACATGTTCTATTTGCTGTTTTCTCAACTACTAGTGATCCAGGACAACATGAACAAAATAAAATTAGAGAGCCCTGTACAGAAAAAATCAAGTAGTAGTGCTGATTTTTCTCATGGTCTATCTGAAGTTTTGTATTGGAACCATTCAGGTGTTTTTGTGTGTTCAGCATCATTTGTTCATTATGTTTTAGGAAAAGATTTGACCTTTGATTATTTAACTAGTAATTGTATTGATAGGGGGTTGACATGGTGTCAGTGTTTAATATTGAGACCCAATAAGCCAGTCCATGCATGCCGCAATACAAGAGAAGTTTAGTGTGAGGCCTTGAGCTTATCGGAATGTACCAATTGTGAGTAGCAACAATATTTGTTTGATGGAGGTGTCTGATATAAAATTTTGATCAGTTAAACTTTATTGATAAAAAAAGGATGTAATCCAGGTACACTTCAGTATACAGGATGTGCACCTAGGGGAAAAAGAAACTGAAAAGAAGTGAAAAGCCTGATAACTAGAACCAGTAGAACAAGATTGGGCAACCATCCAAAAGAAAAAGAGTTCTAAAAAAAATCCTTGACTTCTAACCGATTTTCTGGAAATCCTTGGATGTTTAGTTATTCCTTTACATCTATACGCACTACATTACACAAGATAGATTAGTTTCCATAAATTAGCTCTTTTGGAGCAAACAAAACAGTCGATCCAACATGCCAAAACAATACCACTCTAATGACCTAACCCAGTTTGGCCCGAACAAACCCAAGTAGTGTTCCACAAAGCATTGGCTACCTAACAGTGAAGTAAAAGATGTCAATCCCTCTCCCGGTCTTCTTACATAAGGAACACCAATCTGGCACAGTAACATCGTAAGTGAGGATCTTTCCAAGAGTTGGAGTCCAAAAAAATGAATGCCACTCAATGGAGCCAATTCATCTAAATTTTCTTCCAAGGGAGAGAAGAACTACCATGAGTTGATGCTGCCCTATAACATCAAATTCCCCTTGCTTTTGACTGGGTCCAGTGAAGCCAAAGCGTGTCCACCCTGTACCTTCTCAATACTATGGAGTACAAGACATTATAAAAAGAATTTATAATCTCCACCTCCCAATTATGTACCTCTTGGACAAACTCAACATTATAGAAGTTGGGGTATAGCAATCAAACAAGATCAAACTCTTCTCATTTGAGACTTTCAATGTGTTTGAGGAGCTTGTTGGAGGTTTTTATTGACGCAGCTATTGTAGATTTGTTTTCCCAAGACTAGCTGTTGAATCTTATCATTTGGATTAACTCGTGTTCCCGAACATAAGCATTGGTTTTAACTGTTAGATGCTATTGGTTCTTCCTATCTTTAAAACACTATTGGACAAGGTTGTACTTTATATACAATGGGTTGCTATAATTATGTTTATTGGTGCTTGGCCTTCATAGACTTATTTATATGTGGAGTAGAAATTTATTTATAAGTGGAGTTTCTACTTTTATGATTATTTGGCATACCCGTATGATAACTTTAATCTCATATTTTTTGACGTTCCTAACTTGTACTCCCTTTCTATAGGTGTATAAATTGTAAGTTCTCATAATGCCACCATCCCCATTTGGTAGCTTTGCAATTTTAACTCTAGCTATAACTTTATTTCAGACAAAATCAAGCCTTCCGACGTAGGTCTCGAACAGGAAGCACAGCTGGTACGCAGTTGGTCAGCTTCTGCAAATGAGCATAATGGAAGTTATCAATCAATGCCACCTATTAAATACTTGCATTTACATGAGTGTGACAGCTTCTCTGTAAGCACAAGGCTTTATGTAATCGGTTTTCAATTGCAAATTTGATTTTGAAGAATTATGACTTTGAAGTTGCTTATAAAAAGAAGTTACATTTAATTTGAGAATTCTGTTGTATTTGATGCATCATATATCTTCCATAAAAGTTGCTCTTATAATTTAGATAGTTGAAAATTAAATTACTGAGTTACTGGTTTTTAACATTTTTTGAAGATAGGAATCTTCTGCATGCCACCTTCCTCTATCATACCTCTTCATGATCATCCTGGAATGATTGTGTTGAGCAAGCTTGTTTATGGCACCCTACATGTTAACTCATATGACTGGCTGGATTTATCTGGGCCTGCTGATCCTTTGCAAGGTGTGTTTTTTTATCAGATTATCACTCCTCCTAATGATTATGTTAGGCAGTCGTACTATTTAATCTCACATTTGTTGCTCTTATATATAATTCCTGGTAGTTGGTCTTGGCAGGCAGTAATATGGGTAACTTTATTATGATGTTAGTATATTACTGAACAACATTATGTCTCCTTTCTTTTAATTGAGTGGCAATCATAGGAGCTGTGTTGACCTGTGACTGGCTTTCTTCTACATAAACATGTACAACAATATTCTCATGAAAACCACAAACTAGAAAGCCAGGTAAGGGAAGATCACAAGCTGTGAACTTTGCTTTTGTTTTTTTTTTTTTTTTTCAGGTGCAGCTTTGTACAATGATTGTTTGATTATTGGAACAATTTTCTTGATCGAATACTTCATTGGCCATTATTATTCATGTTATTGATCATTAGGATGTCTTTTCTCAAACATCATATTGTTTTTTGTTTGCTTAATGGGACATTGCAAGTCCATTTGGATGATTCTTTGATACAAGGGAAAAGTAAATTTTGCACCTTTAAACAACTAGGGGTTTTACAATTTGCACCCTGAACTAACAAAACTAACATGCACCCTTAAACTATCAAAACACTTTGCACTCTCCCTTGAGATTGATCATAAAGATTGTGCTGCATTAATCTCAAGGTAGGGTGCAAAGTGTTAGCTTTTAGTAGTTTGAGGATGTAATGTGTCAGTTTTGATAGTTTAAGGTGTAAAATGAAAAATCACTAATAGCTTGATAGTGCAAAGTGTATTCATCCTGTGATAGCTAAGGGAGACAAAATTTAAAAGGCTAAATTTGGGCAATCAAGGAATTGGCACATTCTATCTAGGATGGTGGTGAATATCCATCCAATAGAAGGATTTTATATGTTAGCATTGGAGTGATCCGTGTGTGTTGAACAAAAAAATAATGACAATGCGTATTATTCATGAGATGTGCACGCCTTTTGTCAATGTTACACAAGTCCATTTGGACATGTGAAATCCTGGATTGTCAATTATTACATTTGTGATTGACAGATTCGATCATTCTAGTGTTGCTTAGTCTAGGTGTGCTTAAAGCTCTAGGATAAGTAAATGATAATAAATAATGTGTTTTCTACCCCTACAGGAAAGTAAACGTAATAGATGTTTCGCAAAAAAATGTATTTCTTTTTTTAATTTTAATTTTAGTGTTGATAAGTTATGTGCTGAAATACAATCAGTAGAAACCAAGAAGAAATTTGAAGGGAGGAGAGAAAGCGGATTGGAGGAGAAGTAAGGGTGCAGAAGAAGAAGGGAAGAAAATATCAATCAAATTATTATTTTGTCAAAAGTGTTTGACAACTGTACTGAAATAGGTTTATTTTAACTGGTAAATAAGAATTTTATTGATGAGAACTAGGCATAGTTCAAGTACACGGGACCCTTCTCGTCATCACCCAAGCTATCCCCATTCTAGCAAAGAATTTCCAGAACTTGATTCTAGATCCATTGCCCACCTTGAACTGAGTATATCTAGAAAACTAAACCTTCGTTACACTTGGGCTGACAGCCAACAAAAGGAAATAACAAACCTTTATCTGCATCTCTACTTTTTAAGAAAACAATGGGAGGCTGATGTACCAGCCTCCCATTGGGTGGGATAAAGGTAAGTCTTTATCACAGTCAGTGTGAAAAGAATGGTGAAAATCTCAAATGATGCCACAATATCAGCTTTTTACTCATTGAAAGGTTGGCATGTTTTGTTATTGGCAAAGAATGTCTGCATTTTTTTGGCTTCATACTACAAATTGAAATTTGTGGTTGTGGTTTTTCAGCAAGACCTGCAAAGCTCAATAGAGATGTCGAGATGGCAGCACCTTCTCCGACAACAATTCTTTATCCCAGAAGTGGGGGCAATATCCATAGTTTTCGAGCGCTAACTCCCTGTGCTCTATTTGACATCCTTTCTCCACCATACTCTTCAGAACATGGACGAAACTGCACTTATTTCCGAAAGTCTCTAAGAAGGGATCTACCTGGTATAAAATTTATGCAAAGTTTTAGTTATTGTCTTTCATTCCTTTTTTTGTTTTGATTGCCTCTCCTAAATCGAAATTGCTAATTCATAATTTATCTTAACTGTGATAGTCATTCATGTTCTTTCTTGGAATGTAGGTGATTTTCAGTTGGATGGAGGTATGGTTTCTGGTGTGACTTGGTTGGAAGAATTCCAACCTCCTGACAACTTTGTCATACGCAGAGGGGAGTACAGGGGTCCTGTTATTAGAACGTGATACTTCTTGTTTTGGCATACCATGCATTTTGATTGTCCTTACTCTTGGTAGTATGATATTAAGGGAATCCAGGTATACAAGTTGTCAGTAGCCATTGCAATAAGTTATGTTTTGATTATATGTTAGGCATTTGGTTTGTACATATTACACAAATATAGTCTTCCTTTTGGTGACCTCACCTTTAACCAATGGATTTCTTTCTAGAGATGAAATCCTTTGCTGTCCTGTGCTGGGCTTCCATTGGCTCTCTGCCTCATCCACTTGTCACTTCCTTGCTTTTCTTCTCTCTTTTTCTTCAAACATCTTCTTTCTTTTTTTTGAAAAACCATCTGGTTTATTGCTCATGACAGACTTACACCATTTCACTAATAATAGTGGAATGAATAGAAGGTGGATAATCATCCAATACATATAAATCTTCCTCAAGGGATAGAGCATTTCTAGCTAAAATATGGGCAATTTTGTTTCCTTCCCTCTTGACATGGGAAGCTGACCATGATTGCAAGTTGTTGAGAATCTTCTTGGTGTCTGCAATTAGGACTCCTCCTTGGCTTAGATCAGAGGTTTCTCGCCTCAGAAGATTGATGACTTGGAGTACATCACCCTCCATGATTACCTGTTGTATTCCCATGTCTCGACAGAATGTAGCTGCTAGCATTAGTGCATAAGCCTCTGCTATAGAGGGGTCTGCCTGTAGGTCTCGGTTGGCTTGGAGGGTGCCATGAACTTGACCCATAGGATCCCTGATGACTGCACCAATCCCAAACATCTTTTATTTATATATGGATTAGCACTGTCATTGTTTTTGGTCAGTAAGTAATCAAGTAGGAGAGCAAGGGCCATCCAGAGCTTAACCCCAGAGCATTTATTGGCCTAGTCCAATTTTTGTGTGACAGAATCCAAAATCTGTACTCTTGCAGATGCTAGAGTGATGCAATGTTAAGTTTTATTTTGGTTCTGTTTTGTAATTTTGGAGTGATGTTCTAAGAGTTTCCCAGCAATTAACTCCCAATTTCTCTATGGGGATGCTTGGGAAATGAGATAAAGATAAAAAAATCTGTGAAGAATAGTAAAATGGTTTAAGTTATGATATTTTATGGGATGGAATGGAATCATCTCAACATCCAAACAACGCCATAAGGCAATGTCCATAAGGGCGTAAGGGTGTGTGAGGCTGACACGCAATAATAATACGAGACTCCCCCGAGTTAGTCTTTTGCTGCACCCCATCCAACAGTCTTCGGCACTAGTCCTACACATCAGTATCACTGTATTATGGCTTAAAAATCATTTCAAATACGTCAGAAATCAAATCGATTTTAGTTTTTTTTAACCTTTCATAAAACTATTTCAATGTACTGATTCGAACTAATTCGAGCCTCAAGTCAATTCAAAGCTTTGTTATTTTTTACATTGCTTTATAGATGATTTTTCCCCTTGATTTATATAATTTAATATATATATATAT
>QEOT01000260.1:146888-214218 GCA_003123785.1 Pterocarya stenoptera
CCCCCCCCCCCCCCCCCTTTTTTCCTGTAAGCAAATATTCCACCCAATAAACTCTCTCTTTTTTGAAGTTTGAAACTTTGCAAGTTCTGGGTAGAGCTTTGCAAGTCTTCTTCAAATCCCATCCTCCACAAGCCAAACCCATAGATTTTTCTTCAAATCCCATGATCCGCAAGCCAACCCATCAATTTTTCTTCACATCCCTTCTTCACAAGCCAAACCGCATATATTTGTCTGAAACTAGTTATTTTCCTGGGAAACTATCATTTGCTAAAATCCATGTTTGCTATTTGGCTGCAAGAAAACAGAGATATCGTAACAAAAATAAAAAAAGAGAAATTTTGTATTATTTTCTCATAAAACCCAGCTGAATTCTTACTTACTTTTGGAATCTAAGAATGAAAGTTTCTTTTCATCTTTAAAGACGTATTCCATTTACGATTTCGTTCCTTTCCTCTTTCTCTCTATTTTTTTTTAATATAATAACATGTGGCATGATAGAGGCGTGACACATCAAGCAGGAGGGTCGAGCGGTGACCATAGAATGACTCAATACTTAATTCTTTTTAATGTATTAATCATTAGAAAACACCTATGCTCATCATTTTTGTTTCTACTTGCCAACTCATTAAATCCAATCAGAAAATCTATATAATAGAGAAATTTTTTTATCTATAAGGCAGTGTGGATAACACATTTTAATACTGTATTTATATGACATAATTTGATTGAAAATAAAAATTTTAAAATTTGAATCTTATAAATTAAATTTTACTATTTAAATTATATAGATGGTAGATTCTACATACTGATTTGAGAATAGAATAATTTTTATAAGAAGAAATCAGGTTTGAAAGGGTAAGAGAGCATTCAAACTTGCCTACCTAATGAGAAAAATGCTCACCAGTTTCTAAGTATTTACTTTTAATAGATAAGATAAAAATTAACTGAAATAGAAGTACAATAGGAGGAAATGGAAAAGCCTGACAAACACCTCAAAACAAACATTACAAAAACAAACAGAAAATAAAACTTTACAGTTCCAATCCCATATATATTTCCTGACTGGCTCCCAAAAGAGTGGTCGGTCGCCTTAAGCATGATATACATCTTCGATTACTACTGATTCCGGAGACCTGAAGCTGCTTGTCCTTGGATCCATCCATCCCTATAGCAATGCTTTGTCTAATAGTTTCTAATTACCTCCGCCAATGCCTTAGAAGCCTCCGCCTCCGCCACCACCGTGATCGCCGCCACCGTGGTGGCCACCACCGTGGCCTCCGCCACCGTGATGGCCGCCACCACCGTGATGGCCGCCACCGTGGTCGCCGCCAACGTGGTGGCCTCCACCGTGGTCGCCGCCAAAGTGATGGCCACCACCGCCTCCGCCGTCATCTCCTCCTCCAGCGTCATCTCCATCACCTCCTCCTCCATATTTGCGGCTTTTCTGCTTCCTAGGTTTAGTAGACTTGTCATGATCACTACAAGCAAAGATGACCATTGATGTAATAGTGAGGAACATGATGATCATGCCCACCAAATGTAACCCACCCCAGCTTTCCAGCGCAATACTCGCGTCATCTGCAACGAAATCTCTAGCCATTTCTGAGAGTGATTCGTTCTCTTGCTTATTAGCTCTGAAAGCTTTACGAACCATTCATATATACTCGTAACCATCAATGGTGCCAAATATTTATGAAGATAATTCTTAGCGGTGGGTTCTGGGAAGCGCAGAGACACGAATGGCCCCATCAATTGCATTGATCGTGTAGTGGGGACCGGGAATCGCTTCTCTGACCATATGCCGCCAGTTATCCAAAATGAAAGATAATATTAAAAATTAATTTTTCATCTAAAATTAAAAATTCCAATCTCAATGTTCAATATCCAAACTGTGGGTTCTTCCCATATTCAATATCCAAACTGTGGGTATTTCCCATATTCAATATCCGAACTGTGGGTTCTTCCCATATTCAATGGGTTCCCATATTCAATATCAATGGGTTCTTCCCATATTCAATATCCAAACTGTGGGTTCTGGGAAGAGAAGAGACACGAATGGGGATTCACAGCTGTCGGACCAATAACTGTGTTTCACGTGTTTTGTTATTTTAGGTAAATTTATTTAAATATTTTGTACAAGCTTTGATCAACCTGGAGTACGAGCGTAGACATTTTCTATGTGAAATTGGTGACCTCTGTAATGTTAAATATAATCATGAATCGTTAATTGTGAAGTTAGTAAACGTTGCAAGTTATTTTGAAAAATAATAGAGTCTATTATTAAAAAATTAATTTTTTTTCATATAAATAATATTTATTTATTTTTTTAAGTGATTATGTGGTACTATAAACTCACGACTATAACTATCATTTCTCTAATATCAAAAGCCAATCAAAGAGTCGGCACTACTCCCAAAAAGAGGAAACAACCACGCAAGGTATAAATGATTTCAAATGGACTCTATCACCGAAAATTATTAAACCCTCAAGAGTATTGATCCGAAAGCTTCAGCCATTTACGGCCGTGTGTAATAAATTTCAATCTCTTCTATAGGAACAATCATTAGTTGAAAAATGAGGCATACATGATGGATAGCGTAATTGGCTCAAACAAGCACCAATCTCCTTTTATTACTTGTAATATATATAAATATATATATAGCCCTTTAATTTCCTTTACATATAAAGAACTTTACAGGAATAAACTTTGTTTTAAAGTTCAACAATTTATGAGATTTACAACAGAATAACAATTTGAAGTTTCTTAATACAGGAAGAAATTGGGATGTTGATTTACAGTTTCGGTATAGGAATAAAAAAGGGGAACACCTTGGGAAAAGTGGAAATTACAGGACCTGGAAAAGAATAAATTTGATCATCTTTAACACCATTATAGGAACCCGTTCCAATCAAATGCAGGAGTGGGTGGGTTTCAGCAAGGCTTCCAAACTTCTAAGCTTCCGGTATAGGTGTCAGTAGTTCCTGGTAAAATATAGTAAAGTAAGCAGAGCATCCCCACATCAATACACAAAAATAATGAATGCAAAGATTATGAGATTACCTCAGAATACCGCAGATGGCCATGGTGTGTGTAGGAAGATTTAACGCGTGTTTCCCAGTTGGATTCAAGAGAGGTTAACTTGGCAGCTTGATTTTTAGTATTAATGAGCATGGCAAGTGAAGACCTTGAAGGTACATTTCTCGAGGAAATGACGGGTAGAGTACGCTTTAGCCAAGACTCAGATGGAGATTTTGGTGAAGGTAGGCCAAGAGGAAGGTATGGATAGCTGCAATGAGAACTTTCTTGATCACCTAGACTCATAGGCCCTCGGCTTTTGAAATTATTTGTCTCACCCACTTTTGAGCTTGCAATTGTGATAGAATCTTGTACAAAGCCAGCATTAACTTGAGTGCAAGATTTCTTAGCATGCCGGATTTCTGAACCAATACTCCTATTTTTAACGACTTTCAAACTTGTCAATGTAACAGAATCCTGAGTAAGGCCATGAGGAGCTTTTGGATCACCTAATTTAACGGGCTGCTGGGTTTCGAAATCAATCTTCTTGGTATCAATGGGTTTTGAGCTCATCAATGTACTAGAATCCTGAATAAGATCCAGAGACTGTTTGGAATCATTCCTCATTTCCATTTGCAAGTCAGGATTGGATCTGGCAGAAGAAGACAGAAAACAAGAATCAACGGACACTGAACTTACAGGTTGCACTTTTGTCTCTTCATCCACAACACTCATGTACTCGAAATCTTTAAGTGAAGAATCTACAGAAGGCCTTTTCTCCAATTTGCTACTTTTTATAGTAATCCCAAAATCGTCCCCTCTGTAATCCATTGACCCCTGCATATCTGAAGAACTTGAATTTGACTTTCGAGATTTTACTGTATGTACAGAATCAATATAGAGTGTTTTCTCAACTATGGGACTCGTACAGCCTGATCCCCATTTGGTGTCCTCATTGGCCAATAATTCTCGAAAAGTTTTGTGGCCTTTTCTGTGAAAATCTGGCCCACTCACCCTGGAATTCACATCTTTTCCAGAAAAACCAAGAACTTCTGCTTCATGGAGAGACTGGGAAGATTCATTCTGGCAGGTCAGTATGCCATTACCATGCAAACGCCTGTTCTGAGGTGATTCATCTGGTTTCCCACAATCTTTTTTATGAGCAGTTTGGTTGGATTCAATTCTCACCTCAGTCTTATCTTCGTGCAGCGCCACTGATTGGTGTCCATCCAGTGATCTTTGCTCAGGTGCAGCATTCCTAGCACGCTATGGAAATAAAGTAGGTAACAATATTCGACAATGACTTTAGACATGACAATAATAACACAGCAGGAAAGAAAACAAGTAGATAGGGATGATCTAAATACCTCTTTATTCGACTCACTGAAAGAACCAGAATATGAAGATTTTGTTCTCAAACTACGGGCCGTAGAAATGGGTACCCCTCTCTGCATGCTCATCCCCGGTGTAGGATTTACAAGGCAAAAGGAATTTTTCAGGCAAAACCTAGGAAATAAGCCACAAATTCTAGATGATGAAATTTCAGATCCGTCAAAACCATCAGCTTCATCTTCATTTTCTTCCACATCTATGTTATGGGATTGGCATGTCACAACATTTTGCATGTACTGATTAAGTGGATCATGTTTATCCCCAGCTGCTACCTTCTCTAAATGTCTCAGTTGCTCTCGTATAATAGGTTGCTTCCAAGTAGCATGTTGGGGTATTTCAGAAGCCATTGCTTTTGCTGCTGGTAAGAAACGACCAATCATGATATCCCGAGTTTGTGGATCCATTGAGAAGGTTCCAGATGGTTTAACATCTGGACCATCCAAGCTACTCAAACCACTAGTGCTGCAGTTCATAAAAAAGGATTCTGTCATAGAAATTGTGTCAAGGGCGTCGAAATAGGCCTCATCACCATCCTCTGAACCAACACCCTCAAACTCCATCTTCTCATTGCAGCTCTCATAGTTAGTCACATTTTTATCCATAAATGAAACGTGTTGAGACCTGGGAAGGAAGTTTTCTGTTTTGGACTGAGTAATACTTGTGGGTTTAGAACTTTTATCTGAATCTTGCTGTTTGACCTTCCCAGGTGGAAGTCTTGGAGTTACACGAGGCCATTCAAGAGCAACATTTTGTGCTTTCCTTTCATCCTTTGGTCTTCCTGGTGTTTGCTCCCAGACAAAAGGAACAGTTCCTGGGTTACTCACTGGACCTGATTTCAGATCTGACTTGTAAACAGGAAGGGGAGGTATTTTAGGTAATGAATTATCAGTAACCCTTTTGTTTTCAGCTTCTATGGAGGCCGCTGCTAATGGGACTCTCCTCACGGATAAAAGTGGCTGATAAAAATCTAGTTGTTTGTCTTCCATTAGACTCTTGAGATCCATCTATTAGTTTCTGCAAAAAATCAGCATCAGATCTAACTTCAGTCAGACTGAGCAAGATTGAGGAACAAGGGGCAAACCATGGAAGAAATAACATATGAAATACTACAAATCCCAGTTCCATCCAGTGTCATATAAATAAATAAACAGAGGAGTAAATAAACAAACCATAATGCAGTCTATACCAGTGTTACACAGAAACTAAGACTAGCATAAACAGTAAAATTCATTTATCTCTTGCTGATACAGGAGTGCAAATCTTGACTGGACATTAATGAGTTATCACTCAAAGTTACGTTGAGTGATAAGCATCTAGCTTAACAATTTCTTTTACAGAGATTTTCTTTCCTAGACACTCACAAGTACTTTTAAGTACTTTTTCAGTAATTTCACTGTTTCCAATGAAAATGAAGTTTCCATCTCAAGAAAACTAACAGATCGAAAATCGGTAAGCCCCATACTCCTTGTACAGACATGATAAGATTCGAACACTAATGGGACAATTGGTTATTAAGTTTGAGATTAGTGGTTTCTTTGATCTCAAAATCAGAAGCTAATGCTATGTTTAGTTTTCACTTATTTTCAAGTTCAATCTAAACATATTTAAACACCCAAGAAAATGATATTTCTCAAAAATCTTAGTGATCTAATCATTATCTAGGTTTCCATAAAAAAAACACAAGAACCAAAACAACCTTACAAAAATCCAAAAAACTAAAAGAACAATTCACACATAAATTGTATCCAAACAACTTTTCATTTTCTTACCCACTTTCACAACACCCAATTCAAAACACATCTAAATTTTGTTTCAGGAGTTCAGGGAAATTCTCAAAGTTTTTACTAACCAAACATGCCCTTAAGTTCTCTAGATACTCCAAGCCCTGTTTCACGAATAAGGAAATGGAAATCAATTATCCTAAAACCGATTTCTCATCATTAGAGTTAAAAAAAAAAAAAAAAAAAAAAAAAAAAAAAAAAAAAAAAAAAANACTCTCTACCTACGAAAAATCAATAATAATTGACAATTAAAAGAAGAAGTAAAAGTTAAGCAAAGAAAACGCTAAAACAACACTCCCTAGATAGTGCTCAAATTCTTCAATCCCAAATGAAAACTAACAGCAATTACATCAGAATCCTCTACACTACTCCACCCAATTTTTCCCACAATACAATCTCATCAAACCCAAATTAAAAAGGAAAAAGAATTTTTTTTTTTTTATTTTTTAAAAATGCTTTATTTGAGCGAATACATTGAAGAAATGTTTAAGAACACTTCAAACATCACACTCAAACTCCTCATCCCCGAGAAAGCAACTTAACGATATTCTTTGAAAGCATTCTTTTTTTGTAACTTAAAGAACAATCATTATTCATTCATACATAATCATCCATCACGAGCAATTGAGCCAAAGAAACATTACGAGCAGAGAGAGATATGCTTCGCGCGCACACACATTCACACACAGAGAGAGAGCGAGAGAGAGAGAGAGAGAGAGAACCTGTGAGAAACAGCCGAACCCAGAAACCAAAGAGGCCTGGTTCTTGGAAAGAGCAAATGAGAGCTCTAAAACTCAGAGAGAGAGAGAGAGAGAGAGGATAAACTAGTTTGAAATGCGCATGTTTTTAACTGTGGTTGCAGAATAAGAGCTTGAGCTTGAGCATACCCGCCCTTTTGAATTTATTTATCTGCGATTTGCTTGGGATCATGTGAGAGGAAGCTTTTTGTTTCAGAAAAAACCAGGAAAAGAGAGTAGGAGTAACAGTCACATTACAACATGCATCATTATAATGTGAAATGGGGTGTGAAAGGTTTGAAGTCAGCAAACCCCGTCCCCATCTCCACCCTACCAATTTAAATTATTGATGATGTTAGCATATATGAGAAGCTGTCCATGCATGTCTCCTTTCGAGTGATAATTTTTTTTTTTTTAGATTTTTTAAATTATATTAAATAAAATTTCTAAGTTTATATAACTTAATTTGATACACTAAATCTTTTTTTTTTTTTTAAATATAACCGAACCCACCACGTCAATCCATATCCGTTTCTAAATATTTTTTTAGTACGTCATGTGAATCAAGCATTTTTCATGTTGTTTTATTTTTACTTCTCCATTGGGAGCTTTCAATCTTAAGGCACAAGTGCCGACATTGTACGTCTAAGACACATGTCCATTTAGTTCTTCTTTTTCTTTTTCAAAGAAAAAGAAAAAAAGCTATTTAGTGTTAGGAATAATTTCACATTATCTGTAGACAAGGCATTGGGTATGTTTATAAGTAATGAGCAACCCTCTCTTGTACAACCGGTTTTATGAGATGAGGTAGGTCCATAAATTTCTTTATGGTATCAGAGTCTGCTACAGGACGAATAGGAGCCCACACTACTTACCCCGTGACAAGGTTCAGAAAAAATACTGACATGTACATAAGGGAGGGTATTGAGGAATAATCTTATATTGCCTGTGGACAAGGTCTTAGACATGTTTATAAGTAATAAGCAATCATCTCTTGTACAACCAATTTTATGAAATGAGTTAAGCCTATAAGTTTTTTCCTAGAACACCGAGCACGACCATAGAAAAAACAACATAGAATAAGATAGATAAGGAAAAATAATTCAGAAAGTGACAATTTTAACAAGTAAAGCATCAACATCTCGACTGAGAATAAATACATAAATAAATAAGAGGATCGATATCATAGAATTCATGCATAAATTTCATTTTTAAAAGAGGGAAAACGAAACCCTCTTTTCAAATAAATAAATAATTTTTCTCCTCAAGTTAAAGAATGAGTCCAATGGGAAAAGAATGGATTCCTTTGTAAAATAAAATATATATCAAATAATTACGTCCGTTTAAATAATAAAAATATTTTATCTTATCTTATTTTATAATTATAATTTTTTTTAAAACTTTTTATATAAAATATAATAAATAATTTAATTTTTTTAATTTTTAAAATAAAAATAAGTAATTCTATATACAATCATAAAATACATAAACGTCGCGTAATCGTTTTTAAAAAAAGTTGAATCTATTATTAAAAAATTAATTTTTTCATATAAATTCTATATTTTATTTACTTTTTTTTAAAAATAATTATATAATAATTATATAATTCACAATTATAAATATCTTCTCTCTACTCTAATTATCCTCCCGTTACTAACCGATTGTCCTTTTCTTTTAGTGAATTGTATGATACAGCAATCAATCTACAACCTAATCCACTCAAGCTCGTCATAAATTTCAACCCTTTTTAATAGCTGTCATACAAGTGACAGCAACTCAGGCACGTGGCAGCAGAGCACACTCCTTTTCCCAAGACAAAGGAATACTATTTAAGAAAAATATATTCTTACCGTTGGAGCTCTCACTGGTAATCCTTTTTTTTAGTTTTTTTTAATTTCATGATTAAAAAAAAATTTAAAAATATTAAAAAATCATATAAAAAAAAAAGTAAAAAAACACATAATGCATTAACGGGAGCCCCCAATAAGAGCCCTCAGTAATGGACTCACCCTATTATTTATAGTTGAATAATTCTTCTCATCAATCATTATTTATTATTCTCACACCTTATACCCTACACACACTACCTCATACTCTATATATCAATCAGTCACGTGTGAGGTATTAAAGTGAATAGTGACTGATGAATAATAAAATCCTTTATACTTATTGATAAGAGTAGTGCTACATGTCTTCTTTTCTCAAACCCTTTGGCTTGATGAAAGTCTGTAATTGTTTATCTCTAATTAAATGAATTGATTTTTTATAAAAAAAAAAAAGAAAAGAAAAAAAAAAGAATAGTGCTACATATACTTACAAGACTCATTTTATTAGTTTTTTTTTTTTTAAATTCAAATTTTAAATTTCAAATTTTATAATTTTCAATATATCAATAACTGACACGTGAAGAAATAAGTTTTTTTTATAAATTTTTATTAAGTACATTTAACATTTTTCTATTAACAAAGAGTAATCATAAATATATTTATAGCGTGTCCGGCATTCTCACTTAAAAAAAAAAAAAAATGAGAACAATTGTGAAAAAATTAATTTATTATTTTTAGTAAAGGACAGTTTAAATTAGAATGGCTATATGAACGATTAATGATTGGATGGTGCTACTTGTACCGAATTGTGATGGTTTTTTCTTTCTCGGATTTATTTTCATTTTTGAAATCTTTTAATGAAAAATCAGTTATGAAAATTATTTTTTATCCACACTAAATAAGAAAGCGCATTCGGTAACATATTCGGTTCAATTTGTTAGTTAAAATTGTCCTTAATTAATGATTACAAAATACAATAATATAATGTACTATAGATGGTGTGTCCTCGATATTCATTTGTAAATGAACAATGCTACGTATAATTTTTATTTAGAAACTGTAATATAAGTTTAGATAATTTTATTTTTAAAATTATAAAAATAAAATGATATTTTTTTCATTTAATAAAAGGTGTGTATATAAACAGTCTCTATTTAAAGACTACAAATAAAATTTCTCTTTATTCTTTATAAATATAATTTTTCAAATTCTTTTATTACTTTCTTTTATTTTAAGTACACCGAAATTCTACAAAAATTTCACGTAAGAGATCTAATACATCGAAGTCAGAGCATATATGACAACTGATGAACCCTAATAATTACCATCCTCGAGATTGAAGTATAAATCAAATCAAAAAAATTTCTTTTCACCGCAAGAATCGATCAAGTTTTAAAATTCAAAAGATTTGGTGATGATGATTGTAAGGGACTGTAATTACAATCATTATAGCAAATCACCTTTTTATTTGGGAATGTCCTAAATCCCTCATGCATGAAACCCTTGATTGATGCTAATTTTCATATTCCAACGTTCTTTCACTTTCAAAGATTTGAATTATTATTTGGCGTCAATAAAGTTGTGGAAATTTTGAGGAAACCCATAGAGACCGTTTGTTAAATACATGTCCAAGGTTAATCATCATCTCACATGTACACTTTTTTTCTTTTTCTTTTTAAAGTATGATACATATTTTATCAATATGCGCTTGCTACTCCATCTTCAAAGTGACCATTCATTCACTACAAGAAAAATGGATATTTGTGATTATATTTTGCGATGAAAATGACTATTTACGATGAAAATAGACTTATTTTGATTGGAAATAGTCATTTCATTAAAAATAACTGGTCACAAATAAACAATTTTCTTATAGTGATTTTAACTGCTATTATAGTTTTGTTAAAAAAATATTAAAAAAAAAACACTGTTAGGGCTCCTTTTTTTTTTCTTTTTTTTTCTTTTTTATAGAAGAGATGAGTTAAGTTGAGTTGAGATAAAAGTTAAAAGTTGAATAAAATATTATTAGAATAAATTTTTTTAATATTATTTTTATTTTGAGATTTAAAGAAATTGAATTTTTTATTTTATTTTGTGTGAGAATTTTAAAAAAGTGATAACAATTAGATAAAATGAGGATGGTTATGAAAACAAACGGGGCCTTAAAAAAAAAATTATTATTAACGTTAAAGCCTTGCCACCAAAACTCGATTACAAATATAGGGAAAATATTAATAAAAACGATACTCTAATCTTTTAATACGAAATAAACACATGGATGGTATGAGCATCAATGCAATGATCGATGTAGGGTCGCCCATGTTCCCTATCATGGCAAAGTAGATGATCATCTGAGATTCTGAATATATACAGTTTAGGTTAAAAGACAACCAAGCAACGTACGTAATAAATAATATATAGAAATAATTTAGAGTTGTGGGCAGGTTCGAAACAAATTAATATAATTTAGAGGGGTCAGACAGAATATTTTAAAATATGGCCTAAAAAATAAATTTTTTAATGATTAATTAGTTTATGCTTTGTATTACTTGGGTAAAACAATTGTCAATTTGTCATATAACTCAAAAGCACAAGTGACAATGATAAATTTTTAATGCTTTTGGGTTCATGTGTAAAAAAAAAAAAAAATTCATTATTCAACTCAAGAATAACATCAATCACAATTTCAATTGACAATAACTTATGTAAAGCAATCTAGTTATTTATTATGTATTTTTTAATTAAGATGAAAATATTGAGTATCAAATTGATTTTTTCATGAATCTAGTTGTGAAATATTTGCATGATTAATATATTTGTATATGTTAGTGAGGAAATATCAGCAATAAAACCTCGACGCGGGCCGGCAACCATCAACCTACGCCGGCGTTTGCACTATATTTGGCCAAGACCGGCTGCGTCAGCACCGGTTCTAGCCATTACAACGTTGGTTCTAGCCAGATTCGACAAGGCCGACGTCGATTTTGGCCATTCAAGTGCCATTTCTGGCACCAATGTAATTTCTGGCTACCACTTGGGGTGGCGGCAACCACCAACCGATGCTATAAAGAGAATTAGAGTTAGTAGCTTCTGGATTAAACCTTTCTATTTTATGGTTTTAGTAATAAGTAGCAACCTCTGATTGGAGGGCGTAAAAGAGTTACGGATACAATAATGGGTAATGTTGAGAGTAAATAATTTTACATATTTAATAAAATAAATCGGATTTTTTCAACAAGGAAAAGCCTTTACAATATGTTCCTTCAGCTTTTCGAGGAAGGCGTAGAGTCTCAACCACTACTAGCATGAATGATCACCCATGAAAATGGACCAGCTGTGAAAGTGATTGGCGATTGCCTGTAGTGTCCGAAAATCAAACCTCCAAAAGTCTAGCTTTCTTCTTTGTGTAAAAAAATAGATCAATTGGTAAAACCGATCAAATCGAATCGGCGTGTTCAGTCGGTTTTATAACCAGCTTAAACTGAATTGAACCGGTAGATATATATTTTTAATTTTATAAATAAAATATTTTTATATGATTATTTTGTATTATATTATATCTATTATATGCTAAATTATTAATTAATATAATATAAAACTTTCATCGTATTATTATATTTTAATCGTATTATTCATGTTTATTAATCTTATAACATAAAATTAATATAAAATTTAATATAACATAAAATTAATCTTAGAAATTTAAATATAACATTTTATTATGATATAACATAAATTAATCTTATAATTTTTAATATAATACTTGAATTTTGATATAACATATAAATTTTAATTTTATAACATAAAATTAATATAATATAAAATTTTAATTTTAAACCTGAACATTAATATTAAGTTACTAATTTTAAAATAGGAAAAATTATATTGGACTAAACCAAAATCAAAAAATAAAAAATTTTAATGTTGATGATGAATCGGTCTAATATCAATTTTTAATTTTTCGAAACCAATATATACTGATTTATATCTAAAATCTGTCCAAAATCATATCCAACCAGATTGATTACATATACTTCTTTATGCAAAGCTCTTATCAAATTTTAAAACAAATATTCAATTAATTTTAAAAGAGGTTACCGGTTGAACTAATTCTGTCGCAAAGAGATAATAAAACATTACTATTTCGTTGGCACTACTTTTGAGATTTGAAATAGCAGTCTTAAGTTAAAAAGATTCTTTTGTATCACATACCAACGACCGGATCATTGAAATCTAGATCCATTTATTTTTCTTAATAGGTCAGAACAATTTACTTTTATTTAAAAAATAAATAAATACTTTATATATGATTTTTGAATTCATATTTATATAATTACCATTTTCAACGTCAGTTTAAATGTCATTTATCGCAATAATTTAAAAGTTTATACCAAAAAGATTAGAAATGATGAGTTATTGGAAGTGTGACTACCACGTGTTCATGGACTAAGTCAATAATATAGCAAATCGCTTTTGTTTGGATACTGTGCTAAGAATCATAATAATTAACAGCATTGTTACGTACAGCTGGCGTGCCGACCCGGTGTAAACGTGACGTCAGCATCTGTCAGACACTAGAAAAGAATTGAAAAGTCGACTGAAACAGATTGTTTGAGTCCAAAATTCACAAAAAACATAAAAAAAACTCTCTCACATATGTTGTCCCACACGTCCCTATCTGAAATTTTAAAAAAATTATAATGATGAGATGAAAAGTTTTCAAAATTTTTAAAATTTTAAGTTTTGATTTTGAACAAACAAAACTTTACTTTCTCAGAGAGGGACGTCAACATCCAAAGCATACATCACCTCCTCATCCATGACTTCCAGGTCATCTCCATCTTGCTACCATGCCTTAGTATCTTCTCTCCACATCGTAAACTATCTTGTAATTGTAGGTTGCGATTATTTTTTTTTTAATAGGGTTTCTTCATTTCCTGGTTTTTTTTTTTTAATAGAATTTCTTCATTTTCTGATTCTTAATCTTGAACTAAAGTCATTGATATTCTTGTGTGGGAAGACGAAGGGAGCATTTCTTCGGGAAGGAGGGTAGAAAATTTACACTACATAAATATTAATAGACATTAACCTCTTAATTCACCTTGACAATTACAAAAGATTCCACCAAAAAAAAAAAAAAAAGGACCCATAAAAAAAAGAGAAATAAAAGACTAGGGACATAGGAAGAAGTGAAGTGGTGGAGAGGACAAAGATAGTGACTTTGGGTGTTCGTGTGGGTTCTGCGGGTTCGTGGGTTCATGGAGACCACGACGACTAACTGTGGAGAAGACGAAGATCAGGCTGCAGCGGGCTTGTCGGGTGTGGACTTCATGGAGGACGATGGGACTTCGTGTGGATGTAGAAGACGAAGAAATGAAGACAAAGTGAAGAGTAGCATTCGTGGGGATGGGGGCAAAATGGGAACGAAGATAGAGTACAAATGACGTCATTGCTTTGCCACGTTGGACATGATGCCGATGGGGTTCCCCAAGACGGTTGCGAGTAACATTTTTGAATAATTAATATATAGCTAACGTGTCTTTAGGATTCCCTAGTAAATCCTATATATAGCTCTCTCGTGCATGAGGCTCTTGATTGAGGGTAACCAACATATTATTCTAATTCTTTCTTCAAAATATTTGAGTCAATATTGGGTGTTGATAAAGTTGGAAATTAATCCTTGAGGAAAACAATAGTTGCCTCTTTGTTTTTTAGGTTAAATACATGTAAGCACATATTAAAGGATCATATGTGTAAGGGGATTTTCCTCTCACTCATAAGCCCACTAGGCGCTCGGCCGAGAGTAATGGATTTTGCTCCGATACCCGGCCCTAAGGTCCAAACTTGCCAACGAAACAACTCGTTTGTAAGGAAAAGTAAGCAATGATGGCTGATGGGACAGATAGGCCTGGCACTGCTCAGCTGCATCCCACTCATGGGGACTCGTACAAGGTAGAGCAGGAAAGACGGAGAACCTTCGATCTTCTGACAAAGTGACATTGATGGACCAGTTGTAATAACCCGCTAGAAATTCATTAGTGAAATTTCTATTGACTTTAGGAATCTCGTGAAAACTTCATAAGTTTTTACGAATAGATCAATCGCACAGGTTTTAGTCTGTCAACATAGTCAAAGCTATCACTCACTATAGTACTAGAAATATGAGTTTGATTATTTGAGGCAGTTAGAAGTGTCAGAATATGTTTTGGTCTATACCATTAGATTCAAATGATTATTTAGGATTTTATGGCGCAATAACCCATTTTCATAATTTCGAACAAAATGCCTGTTTGAAATTGTGAAATTACTTTTAGAGGCACTTCGAGGTTGAAATTCGGTAAACGATTTTCATTACAGATTAATATGAATATTTACGATTTTTCAGTACTAAGTTTATTATACACTTTTTTGGAGTGAATAGTAACATCGATAAGTGCACCCAGTATAGTGTTTTTAAAATCACAGTGTGAAATGTCCAAATTAGATTAGAGAAGTTTTATTTGGACACTTGGTAAGATTTTAGCCACATATGGTGAATAATATTAGACACTTGGCACAAGGGGAAACCATTAGATAGATTTGTGAAGAAAATTAAGGTGTGAAATCATGCCACCTAAGCAAAATCCTATTTTTTTTTTCATTTGATCAACCAAATTGTGTCAGACCAAAGAGGGTTTCAACCCTAGTGAAACCCTAAATGGTTGGAATCCAATTAAAACCCTAAAATTTTGGTTGAAACCGAAACCTAAAGTTGGCCTCCAAATTCTTTTTTATCCGATTTCTAGCATTGTATTTAATTACTTAATTAAATCACTTCCACATGCTATTAATTTCTCAAATTATTGTTATGACATCATTATCTAATCTTTTAAACCTTAAAAATTTGATTGGGTCAAGAAAAATTGGATTTGAGCTTGATAGCATCTTGAACCCTAAGTAAACCCCAAAATGAAGCCCACTTGGTTGACACCCACCAAGGCTCACGAATTTGGCCACCTTGGCAAAGTTTCTTGAAGAAGTTTCCTCCCCCACATGTTAGGCCATCCACTGCCATTGGCTGCACCCAATAGTGCCTTGATGTGAAGGAGAAATTAACCTCATCAATCTCCATATCTCACAGCTGCTGCAGGCAGTCCTTGCCCCTCACTATTCTCCACTTTATGTCACATAACCACCTCCAATCAAGGGTCATTCAAGCCCATAACTTCCCCCTCCAGAGGTATAAAGTTGTGCAAGACAAATTTCACTCACTTTCATCACTTCTTTACCCTGTTCTTAGAGAGAAACTCAAAAGAGCTATCTTAGATAGATTTCTGAGTCTTTTTGCATTGAGAGTAGTTTCTGTGGATATCTTATTAGTCTCATTACGTGCTCATTTGATTAGTCAAAAGTATTTTTAACCATGAAAAGGTCATACTGGGCATGAAACTGGAGAGTATGCTATGTTTTATAATTTTTGACCAAGCTAATGGACATATCGTGGTCCGAAAACTTATGGAGTGTTGATAGCATGTGTTTATGAATTTTCAATGAGATTTTGTTGCTTGAATAAAACTTTTGATGATAGATTTTCTTAGATCTAGAAACTTGAAAACTAGAAGTGAAAAAATAGTTTTTATTTTGAGAAAGTTTAAATATTTGGTGGTTTAATTTTACTTCAAAGGTTTTGATATTTTTATATGACAATCCTAATTCTGTGCATAGGAAGTTTGATAGATGGCGGCAAAATGATCTTCAAATTTTACAAGATTTAAATTATTCCATTGCTCAGGTTGTTAGAAAAAAGTTGAGAGCTGTGGTTTGGAAGAAACCTTGTAGAGGTAAGCATAAACTTAATATTGATGGTAGCTCACTTGGAAATCCTAGTTATGGGGTGGAGGAGGTGTGATTATAGATCATGGAGGGCGTTTAATTGTGGGATTTGCAAATCATTATGGGTTGATTTCCAACAATGTGGCTGAAGGAAGAGCTTTATTGGATGGCTTAAAATTGGTTCAACAATTGGGTATTCGAGATATAGAGGTGCAGTCTGATTCTGAAGTTATTGTGAGATGGGTTGGGGAAGGAAAGTGTAATTTATGGTATTTGTGGGATTATTGGAAGGATATACAGAGTTTGTTTTCTGAGTTAAATTGTTCCATTCATCATATTTATAGGGAAGCTAATATTGTGGCACCCCCAACTTCCATGTACGGACACACATGGAAATCGAGATGCCGGAATGATGACGACACGGTCACGCACTCCATCGACATGTGCTGAGTGTGTGCAATGCAACACGTGTACAATAAACAATACGCAGGGGAAAGGTTAAGTCAAATAACTAAGTACCAGAGTCTAATACAATATAAAAGTACTGAAAATTCACATGTCAACATAATACAATTTTTGTTTACAAATCAATATCAAATCAAATAAAATACAATAAGCATAAGCAAAAGATAATCTTCAAATACAAACATAGTCAATGTCCCTACTCCTCAGGCGGTCCGCATCTTCGGGCTCAGCCTGCTCAAAACCTGTATCAAAATCTACAGTACCAAAAAGATAGTACCGCAGGTAAGTAAAACCCAAAATGTTTCAAGACAATAAATATATTAAAACAATTAACGCTATGCATGCACATGATGACCAAAGTGCAAACTCGAGAAAAACACAATTTCTCGAAAATCACGAGTTTTTCACACACGCCAAAAATCACCATTTGGCACAAAATAAAAATCCAAGAATACTTACATTAATTTCAATTTTAATCATATGCACCATGGCCTCCCCTAGGGACCATCCACATACTTTGGCTCTAATCGTCACCCCACGGGTAATGACCACGCAAGTGATACACGAGTGATGCCCAGTTCTGCGCCCACCGCGTACATAGCCAAGCATCCTCTGACCCTTGCCAGCCTGAGGATTCACGGAGTCAGATCGAGAGCGCTACCATCCCGTCCAAGTCCCGGGCAATAGCCCCAGGGGATGACACTTAATATATTCCACTCCCGAGTGTCCAGAGGAGCTCCACCGAGATAATACCCCATCTCGACTTAGGGGTGATACACATGCACCCAAAAAGCCTTCAATACAGTCTCTCAAAACACACACCCACGCATACGTGCACAATGCCATGAAATCAACTAATTACCAACAACCAACAGTTATCAGTACAACCAGATAGCCAAATCACAGTTTATAAAACAGGTTAGTGCAAAAATATATTAAAGTCTTAAAAGTCTTTTGGAGAAATACTTACAGTGCTATATAATAATTTTAGGAGGATCACGGAGGTGCAAAAGGCAGCTGGAAAGCAACTTAGCAGTACAAAAACACTATGGCCGAAATACACAGTATACCCAAATTCCAACGGAGTCAAACGAAAACTTAAAATTGATAGGGTAGGACCTATAGGAGGTGGTGAAGCTAGTGGAAGCAATGGTTGGCCATGGGTGGCGGCTGAAACGGCGCTGGAAGGCTAAAAAGGTGAAATCGGAGCTTGAGCTCGTGGAGGTGGTTGCGGCGATGGATTGGAGCTGGAATTGGGTGGATTAGGACGGCAAGAGGCCGGTGATGAAATGATAAAGAAATAGTGGCCAATGGTGACCGGACGGTGGCAGAATGGGAGGAGGAACACCGCAGCTTCGCATGACCCTCGAAGGCGAATGGCAACGCGGGGTGGTCTGAAATTGGTGGGGTTGACTCACCGGCAGCTGGGGAAAAGGATGGTGCCGGCAGTGAGGGCCACGGACGGCCAGCAGCGGTGCTGGGTGGAGAGAGGCTGAACGGCGTGGGGAGAGGAGAGAGAGAGTGTCGAGCTGGGGAGAGGGGTCCGAACGAGAAATAGGAGGAAAAGAAGAAAAAGAAAAGAAAAGAAAAGGAAGAGGAGAAAGAAAAGAGGAAAAGAAAAGATAGGGAAAAGAAACGAGGTCCAATCCTCACAACTTTTGGGTTACAACTGATCCTCAAAATAACTATTTTTAAAACAGTAAATTAAATAAATCAGTTTAAACTTAAAACTAGTTTAAGTAAATATTAAACTACAACAATAACATTCTTTAAAATAAAAAGCAATTAAATTGCAGAACACTAATTAAAATTAATCAAACGCAATGAAATGCTTTAAATAAAACAATAATAATTTTAAAACCCATAAACAAACCAATTTAAATTAAAGATCAATTTAAATCCGAAACAATAATTAATAAGAAAGCCCAATAAAATACTTTTCACAATTTAAAATAATATAAAATAATATTCTAAAACTCTCAAAATTCTAAAACCAGAGAATCAATCTTTAAATTAAATAAACTAATCCTTTATTAAAATACACTAAAATACGAGATGTTACAAATATGGTTGCAGATTATCTTGCAAAAGAAGGTGCTTCTAATCAGTGTAAGTATCTTTTCACTCCTGATATTGGGAGTGGGATTCTTAAAGGTTTGTTACGGACGGACTATTGGGGCCTTCCTTATTTACGAATATAAGTTTTATTTTGTTCTTTGATTTATTTTGTTGACCTTGTTTTTTCATACATCACCTGTGTTTTATTAGGTGATTGTAACCACGGTTTTCCTCCGCCATACATGAGGGTTGATTAATAAACTTGGGATGGGGCTACTATATGATTTTTATTAAGTACTAAGTATAAAACCAAAAACTCCAAGTACTGTTTTATGATTTTTGGTGACTTTTGTTTGATGATTTAAAGCATGGTTGATCTTAGGATGATGTTATGAATATGTTAGAAGTAAGATTTGATTTTTTTTTTTAAATTCTTGGAGATGTTTTTATTAAAGTCAAAACTTGTGATTTAAGGGTTTACTTTTTATTAAAAAGTTTGGGTCTTTTTACAAAAAGTTTAGTGTTGATGATTAGCTTTTTTTTAATGGATATTTTAAGTGTGTTTTTAAACTTAGGATAGGAAGATCTTTGTTATAAAATTTTTATTTAATTATAGGTTTTGAAGATGGAAGAAATTGCAACCAAAATCATGAGAAATGACCTATGAATATTTCGGTCATAGTGAGTTTTTCATAGTTGTGAATGGTTTTAAATTTTTCTGAATTGCTATTTGAGTTTAGGATAAAATTTACATGAGAAATGTAAATTTTGGTAATTTTTGGAGTTAAAATGTGAAATCCTTAAGTTAGGGGTAAAATGGTCATTTTCTCACATGTAGAGGATAAAATGATAATTTTATTCTAAGTTGTCTCTTTTCACATTTCTAATTGTTATTAATTAAATTTCTAAATTTTAAAATACCCTCTTACAATTCATCATATTTCGCGCTTTATTCTCGTAGAATGCGACTATCAAGGTAAGTTAGCTCTTAACTTACTATCAGTTTACTATATACGTGTGATTGGTAAGGAAACTGCAGTTTATATTCATATGCTGTTATATATGCCATGCCATGCCATATCATTACATGTTTATCTATTACATGAATTATTCTGTCACGAAATACTTATTTGTTATATAATATATTCTGTCATATGTTACTATTTGTTGCAAGTATGTCACATTATGTATGCCATCTGTTATATGTATGTCATGTTACATAATATTCACTATCACATGTTATGTCATGTGACGAAATATTGTCTGCTATATGTTATGTCATGTTATGAAATATTGTCTGTTACATGTATGCTATGTTATAAAATATTTTCTGTTACATGTATGCTATGTTATGAAATGTTATCTGTTATATTTATGTCTCAAAGTATGTCATGTCTGTCGTTTTACTTTCATATTACGTTACGCTACGTTAGGACTTCTGTTATTTCGTATTCATGTCATCACGTCTCGAATATAGTTTGTGTATCTCGAGAATAGTTTTGTTAAGTTATTCATGTCAATCACGACCCTAAGCGCTAGGATGAGGTAATATCTTAGTAGAACTTCTTTGTTCACGAAGTATTAGACACTTGGCACAAAGAGAAACCATTAGATAGATTTGTGAAGACAATTAAGGTGTGAGATCATGCCACCTAAGCAAAACCTTATTTTTTTTATCTGATCAACCAAATTGTACCAAACCAAAGAGGATTTCACCTAAAGAAACCCTAAATGGTTGGAATCCAATTGAAATCCCAAAATCTTGGTTGAAACCGAAACCTAAAGTTGGCCTCCAAACCCTTTTGGATCTGATTTCTAGCATTATGTTTAATTACTTGATTAAATCACTTTCACATGCTATTAATTTCTTAAATTCTTGTTATGACATTATTATCCAAAATTTTAGACCTTGAAAATTTAATTGGACAAAAAAAAACTGGATTTGAGTTTGATAGCATCTCGAACCTTAACCAAACCCCAAAATAAAGCCCACTTGGTTGAGACCCACCAAGGCCTACGAATTTGGCCACCTTGACAAAGTTTCTTGAAGAAGTTTCCTCCCCCACATGGCAGGCCATCCACTGCCATTGGTTGCACCCAATAGTGCCTTAATGTGAAGGAGAAATCCACCTCATCAACCTTCATACCTCACAGCTGCTACAGGCAGTCCTTGCCCCTCACTATTCTCCACTTTATGTCAGATAACCACCTCCAATCAAGGATCATTCAAGCCCATAACTTCCCCCTCCAGAAGTCTATAGTCGTGCAAGACACATTTCACTCCCTTTTATCACTTCTCCACCCCGTTATTAGAGAGAAACTCAAAAGAGCTCTCTCAGGCATATTTTTGGATCTTTTAGCTTGGACATTTTTTACCCTTTCTAAGTATTTTGGCAAAATGACTCCTTTAAAAGTTGTTAGTCTTTAAGTGTAGTTTCCGTGGATATCTTATTAGTCTCAGTAAATACTATTGGATCAGTCAAAAGTATTTTTAACCATGGAAAGGTCATTCTGGGTGTGAAACTGGAGAGTATGTTATGTTTTGAAATTTTTGATCAAGTTAATGGACATATCTTGGTTCGAAAAGTTTATGGGGTGTTGATAGCATGTTTTTATGAATTTTCCTTGAGGTTTTATTGTATGAATAAAGCTTTTGATGATAAATTTTCTTAGATCTAGAAACCTGAAAACTGGAAGTGAAAAAACAGTTTTTGTTTTGAGAAAGTTTGAATATTTCGTGATTTAATCTTACTCCAAAGGATTTTATATTTTTATGTGACAATTCTAAGTCTTTTTTTTTTTTTTTTTGCATGTTAGGATGTTAGTTTGAAGATTACATGTCTTTAAGCCATGGATAAAGAGATTGATCAAAGTTAGTTGAGATAAAAGTTTATGTTTTTGGACCAAGCGTAAAATCAAAAACTCCAAGTGTTGTTTTGTGATTTTTGTTTGATGATTTAAAGAATGGTTGATCCTAGGATGATTTCTTATGAATATGTTAGAAATAAGATTTGATTTTGTTTGAAATTCTTGGAGATATTTTTATTAAAGTCAAAACTTGTGATTTACGGATTTACTTTTTATTAAAAAGTTTGGTGTTGATGATTAGTTTTTTCTTAATATATATTTTAAGTGTGATTTTAAACTTAGGATAGGAAGATCTTTGTTACAAGATTTTGGTTTAATCATGGGTTTTAAAAATAGAAGAAATTGCAATCAAAATCAAGAGAAATGACATATGAATGTTTCGGCCATAATGTGTTTTTTATAATTGTGAATGGTTTTAAATTTTTCTGAGTTAATATTTGAGTTTAGGACAAAATTTACATGAGGAATGTAAATTTTGGTAATTTTTGGAATTAAGATGTGAAATCCTTAAGTTAGGAGTAAAATGGTTATTTTTCCACATGTAGAGGATAAAATGGTAATTTTATTCTAAGTTGTCTCTTTTCACATTTTAAATTGTTAGCAATTAAATTTCTAACTTTTAGAATACTCTTTTACAGTTCCTTGTGGTTCACGCTTTATTCTCATAGAACGCGACTAAAATACTCATGATGAAATCATTTTGATTGTCTGAGTATCTCTAACGGAATATGTTGGGCGGAATCATTTTGATTGTTTACTATTCCTGACGAAACAACTGGAGAAATCATTTTGATTATCAAAATTCAAGTCCAAATTCATGTTAAGTAAAGAAGTCAGTTCAAGTTCATGTAAAGTTGAGTTTCAGTTCAAGTTCAAGTTCATGTCAAGTTAAGTTTCATAATTCAAGTCCAAGATCATGTTAAGTAAAGTCTCAGATTAAGTTCACTTTAAGTCAAGTCTCATATTAAGTTCATTAAAGTCAAGTCTCAATTGGAGTTCAGTTCAGTTTAAGCAAGTCAAGTTTAGTTCATGTTTCGGTTTAAGTTATGTCAGTTATGCTATATTGTATATAATTTGGGAGCGTCACACCAATAGAGTAAGTCAAATCTGGGAACCATGCTGCATTAATGGCACCACTATCTGAGCAACATGCCACATTAATGACGCTACCGTAGAGGCACGCCGCATTAAAAGATCCTGACAAATGGAACAGTAAATCTCTTTGTTAAGAACTATATAGAATAAATCAAAAAAATTACACAAAATAAATCTTTTTTCTAGAATGGTAAATCAATTAGAAAACACCAAAACTTAAACATAAAAATCATAAACAGATTGTTGAGAGCATACCAGAAGATGGTTGGGCTATACCCTACACCTTAGCAATGTGTTTAGCAATCCATCAGCAAAAGAAAATAAAACCATAAACTAAAATTGTTCCTAGCCTCCTCCCACTCAATTCCCCCCTAATGATATGCTTCTCTCGGGTACAAAAGAAACCCTAACGTTTTCTTGATTCCTGCATGAAAAATGACCTAACTTTTAGGACTCAGATTGGCAGCCGGGTATGCACTTCAAGAGTTAGAATCTAGATATCCTTATCCAATACAAATTTTTAGTCCTTTAAGATAGCTTTCCAATGAATCAAGAATCACATCAATCGAGTGTGTGAATGGAAAATTATGATCAAAACACTAAGGTATGTACAGACTGTCTTCTAGTGTGTTTCGGACTTGGACTTCTTATGATTTCCTTTTGTGATTTCTTTCTTTTTTTTCTTGATCGTAATTACTCTCAAACCCTAAAAAAAAAAATTATGCATTAAGACTCATTTTAAGCACAAATTTAAGAAAATAACATTATTCTAAAACAACATATAATATGCATGAATTAACCTAAACTAAATATAATAAAACTATCTACCAATGAGATAAATGTGCAAAACTAAGCTCTTATCACACCCCCTAACCAGTTTATTGCTAGTCTCTAGCAATCCAAGCGACTCCACACAAAAGCATAAAATGAGAAATTAAAACCTGAAAATGTCATTGCTTTAGCATAAAGAATTTAATCATAGGTCAAAATACTAATAATCACAAAAGATATCCATATGCCATCAATACTCATTGTGGAAATGGGGTTTAGCCAACACAAATATGCTTTGAGTTTCAAAATAAAATATGACTTGAATCTTTATCCAAAATTATGTTTCAACTCAATCCTCACTAGTGTTAACACTCAAAAGACTGAAGTCACTCTGAACATTG
Source organism: Pterocarya stenoptera (assembly GCA_003123785.1). Lineage (NCBI taxonomy): Eukaryota > Viridiplantae > Streptophyta > Magnoliopsida > Fagales > Juglandaceae > Pterocarya > Pterocarya stenoptera. The sequence continues at coordinate 171,111 of QEOT01000260.1, forward strand.
TGCAACGCTCTCAAATATATGTGCGTAGATTAATGTATAACAAGAACAATTATCTCATGGATAAATCAAAAGAAAGAACGCAAATGGAAGAAAATAAATAGTCTCATGAAGGGATGCCAAAACATTAAGAATTTTACACCCCCCCCCCTCTCCATCTTGATTTTTGTCATGTAAATATCCAAACTATACCTTCCTCAAGATCAATTATGACTTTTAATAGGATGTAACGTAGGGTGAAGTGGGAAGATTAGAAACAAGAGGTAAATGGTAACAATGAAAAGTGTTCTCAAGAACAAGCAAAGAATAACTTTCTTTGAATCATCTAACTTACGAATTCATTTTGCAGCTTTTTAAGGGAACACTTTCAGCCCTTTGTTTCTTTGTTTCTTTCTTCTTCTTTTTTCCCCCTTTTTCTCTTTCACATGTTCATCATAAATTTTTCCAACAAAACAAACATGTAGCATTCATTCTTGAAACACTTGGGAAAGGGTTTAAGAAAGAAAGGCTAAAATAAAAGGCTCAAAGGGGTTCGTTACTAGCTATATTACACAAGAAAATAATTAAAGGTTCAAAGTAAAGAAAGATGGTCTAAACTAATCTCTTGAGGACTAGAATAGTTCTTCAATATCCATGACTTCAAGATTTTCAAGTGTAGCATAAAATTTGATGTACTCTTAGTGTTCAACCAATTTCAAGAATAATGAGACTAAACAACAAAATATTATGCGCTTCCAAATGAAAGTACAGAGTAATTTAAAATAACCCTCTCAAATGAATGGATTGGCTCAAAATCTCACAAGGGTTAAATGTCTCCACATGCTATCTTCAAGATTTTCAAAATCCTATCTATCTTTTAACTAGAATTATACTCGTGTGGCTAGATTGAAAATGGAACATGAATCAGCATGAAAAACAATGGAATTCTTAAGTAGAAGTAGCATAATGAACTTCAATTTCAATACTCGTACTAAAGCAACAAAATTAAGAATAAAGATAAAAAAAAATTGAAAAACAAACATAGAAAAATGAACTGAAAGCTAAAACATCATGCAAAATTGTAAATCATCTCAAGACTCTCCCCCAAACTTAAAACTTTCATTGTCCTCAATTTAATCAAAGTAAAACAATAAAGAATAGAGATGAAGAAGAGTACCTTGAGGTGATGACCACAAACTAGAACTTTTATACATGCAGAAAGGGTTAAACGCAAAATAAAATGGAAAAACAAAAATAAAGACAACCTAAACTAAGACACCTACACTAAAATTAATCATGTGGACTGTCGTCATAAATAGGCTCCTCCAAATTAATGGACTCTTCCTCATGTGAAACATTCTCAAGAAATGGCTTAAGACATTGTCCGTTCACTTTAAAATTATTTTCATTCTTGGGGTTCTCAATTTCTACAGCACCTTGAGGGAAAACTATTTTAACAATGAAAGGTCCAGTCCACCTAGATCTCAATTTTCTAGGACATGCAACCTAGAATTATACAAGAGAACCTTCTGAGATGGTTCAAAAGATTTTCTCAAAATGTGTTTATCATGAAAGACGTTCATTCTTTCTTTGTAAATCCTAGAATTGTCATACCATCCCTGCAAATTTCTTCATACTCATTCAATTGCAATTTTCTTAAAGGGCTAGCCTTGTCTAAATCAAAATGCAACATTTTAATAGCCTAATAAGATTTGTGTTCCAACTCCACAGGTAGGTGGCAAGCTTTTCCATAAACAAGTCTATAGGGAGACATACCAACAGTTGACTTAAAAGCAGTATGGTAAGCCCAAAGAGCATCGGTTAGTCTCAAAGATCAATCTTTGCAGTTTGGATTCACCGTTTTTTCCAAAATTGGTTTTATTTCCCTATTGGCAAGCTTAACTTGACCACTTGATTGTGGGTGATATGCATGTCTTTTAGCTTATCAAAAGCTTTTTGGCAACCTTGGGTCCATTCAAAGAAAGTGTCATTTGTTAGAAGGTTGCACATAGGTCTAGATAAGGAACTAAAGTCTTTTATGAATCTTCTATAAAATTCAACATGCCCTAAAAATGATCTAACATCTTTAACAATCGTAGGTGTGGGCAAATTAGAAATTAGATTAATTTTTGCTTTGTCAGCCTCTATGCCATTGGAAGACACAACATGGCTTAATACAATCCCTTTCGAAACCATGAAATGACACTTCTCCCAATTTAACAACAAATTCTTTTCTTCATACCTAGTCAAGACTGCTTGCAAGTTAGAAAGACATCCATCAAAAGAGTCCCCAAGCACAGTAAAATCATCCATGAAAAATTCCAAATAATGCTCTATCATATCGCTAAAAATACTCAACATTCATCTTTGAAAAGTGGCAGGTGCATTACATAAACCAAAGGGCATCCTCTTGAATGCAAAGGTACTAAAAGAGCAAGTGAAAGTGATTTTCACTTGATCTTCAGGTGCAATTTCAATTTGATAATACCCTGAGTACCCATCAAAAACAATAATATTCATGACCAATTACTCTCTCTAAAATTTGATCCAAGAAAGGCAAAGGGAAGTGGTCTTTCTTAGTGACAACATTTAACCTCCTATAGTCAATACACATGCGCCAACTTGTGACAACACTAGTTGGGATCAACTCATTATTCTCATTCTTGACTACAATTATTCCAGATTTCTTAGGCACAACTTGTGTAGGGCTTACCCATTTACTATCGGCTATGGGGTATATGATACCCACATCTAACAATTTTAGCACTTCAGTCCTAACTACCTCTTTCATTGTAGGGTTTAACCTATGTTGCATCTCCCTAAATGGTTTAGCATCGTCCTCTAAATAGATTTTGTAAGTGCAAACTAGAGGACCAATACCCTTGATGTCAGCAATGCTCCACTGTATAGCACTCTTGTGCTTTTTCAAAACATTGAATAATTTACTCTCTTGTATATGGTTAAGTTTAGAAAATATTACCATCGGAAAAGTCTCCTTGGGTCCTAGATAAGCATACTTGAGCTCCATAGGTAATGGCTTAAACTCCAATATTGGTGCTTGTTCACATGAAGATATCAAGTGATTCTTGCATAGCTGCAACTCCTCAAATTTTGGTTTCCACTTGTTCATCTCCTAATATTGTGAAGTGTTTAAAAGATAATAGATATATGAAGTGTTTGAATTTTCACCACAATCAAAATCACAAGAACTGAGTAAGCCTCTAATGGATCTAAACAACAAGTTTTTCTAAACTATCCTTCAACAAGTGTTTCAATGAAATTAATTTCATGAACATCCTCTTCATCTCTAGGCTGCTTACAAGTGTTGAAAATATTAAGCTCTAAAGTCATATTGCCAAAAGACAATTTTAAAAGCCCATTCCTACAATTGATCAAAGCATTAGAAATAGCAAGGAAGGGGCGCCCTAAAATCACATGTATTTGGTAATTGCTATTGAGAGTGGGGTCCATGTTTGTAACACCCCGCTCCTCAATAAAGATATTTTTAAAATTTTCAGGGAGCCAATGTGCTACTAAACTTGACTAAAACTTTTCTTTTAATGATGCGCCAGATGATAAAGACTCCATAAATAAAACAAACTTTATTAAATACTTAAAATCTAAAATAGAGTCTGCGGAATCACTTATTTAAAAAAATACTAACATCTCATGTGCTTATCAAACTAATTTATTTAAACCTTAAATCATAAACTAAACATGACATAAATTATTTTAGGCACATAATCGGTTACCTATAAAATAATCACGTAATTTGCATAAATTTCTAATTAAACATGTGATTTTATTTAAAACCTAAACTACTACAATAGTCTATATTTCCTAAACCTAAATTCTTCCTAAGACTAAAATATTCTCACCCGTTAGTCTATAGGTATGGGTATTTTTGTAATTTAACCCACACACTTAATATTTCATGGTACAGTATATATAAATTCTATAAGGGAATGAGCTTACTCGAGAGATAGTGGTAGTGGGGCTTTGGCCGTGATCTTTGGGCTTAGTGGTGCTTCATGGCAAAGCTGGGTGGTTCGTCGGTGGCTCAAGGTTGGAGAGATAGAGAGAAACTAAAAGCTTGAGAGAGAGAGAGACCAAGTGATGAAAGAGAGAGAGAGTCCTAGAGTGATCAGAGATATTGGAGAGGAGACTATGGGCACGACGTGAGCTTACCGAGCGAGAGCGACGACTTGGGGTGGCGTGAGCTATCGGAAATCCTTTGTTTTCAGTGGTGTAGAATAGAGTACTTCGTAGTGCAATTTCAGTGGCTGGGCATGTTGGTGGTCTGAGTAAGGAGCTGCAACGTGGTTGGCTTGGCTTTGGCAAGGTGGTGCAACTTCCATCGTCGGCAACGGGGTGCAAGCAGGGGTTAGACTGGCTACTACGACATGGAGTTTCCTTTGGGCTGGTTCTGTGTAGTTTGTTCCCGATGGTATGTAGTGATCCTACGATAGAGTGGCTGTTGTGCTAAAAATATATCTGCAAGTGCATAGAATCGTAAGAAGTAATAACGTGTTTTAAAGAAAACTGATATCGAACCCACAAGGAATAATTATTTTATTAAGTATTGAAATTGACTAAATTAATTACTATTTGAAAAATCGAAATTTGAAGAATGATTTATCTAAATTAAACTGAAAAAAAGAATATTAAAATTAAGTTTTTAAATATAATAAGAATAGATCTAGAGCGTTTGATTTTACCTAACAGATCCCACACAATTTATTACTTCCTTATTATAGAATTTCAATTATCCCAAGTTGATGATAAAAATCCCTTAACTATTCAATATTTTCTCTTGAACAATACTAAAAATATCTCCAACTAATAACTTCATATCTCTATGTGAATTTAATTAATTGGAGACTCATTAAGTTTTTTAGATTTTTCTTGAAAATCACACTAATCGCGGTAAAACATCTCTACTTTCGCTCAACTAATGGTGCTTCATCTTAGAGTTCTAATGGCAAATCACCTCTCGGTCTCATGATGATTCAATAGATCGAACAATAGTTAGTTAAAAAATTGTAAGCATTAAGAACAATGAATAAATACTCAATCATGGGAATTTTGAAAATAAAATAACTAAGAATATAAATTGTATTCAATGCCAGACTATATCAAAACTTTAGAAAATAAAATTAGTTCATAATGAAATTAAAAAGAAAAGCAATAAAACTGGTATTCTTCATTGGAGTTAGTTGATGAAGCATGCGATTCTTGCCTTTACTCCCCTAAATCTGCCTCCTTGAAATAAACTCAAATAATAAACTCTGAACTCTCGAAACCTAGACTCATACTCTCTAAAACTCTAAAAAGCTCTCATATTCATCCCACAAGATGGGATTAAATAGGTGTCAAAACTCAAATATGAAAACAAGATAAATGTCGCTACAATCTAGCCTGAAAATCTAGAAAATAGTTTTTAAAGATAAATGTTAATATAAAAGGAATTATCCCAAGAGTAACAGAATTATCTAAAATGGAAGATTCAGTGATATGTGGCTTGAATTTCAGAGTTCGGGAGGATTTGGTCGCCAACAAATTGATTGCGAAACTTAGATTTGGTGGTCAGTAGCAGATTGATCCCGATTAGGAGGAATTATCCCATCGGTTAAATGCTGTATGTGCTGAATATAATTGGTCTCCTCGCCTACCGAGTGGAAAGACTCCCAATCGGAATGACAGAACCTTCTCGCCAATCTACCGAGCGGTAAAGCTGCTCGACTTTTGTCTCGTTGTTGCCCAACATGCCGTTTAGGTTGGTCTTTTAAGTTGGTTGTTTAGACTAGTCGTCCAATTTAACTGCCTAGAGCCTTGCGGTCGCCAGTCTCCTCGCTTACCGAGAGGAAAATCTTTTTGCCTTTGGGCGAGAGAAATCTCTTTGCTACCTATGACACAAGGCTTATATCCCAAATCTCATCGGCTCTCTTCAGATCTCACTGCCTCCCATGGGTCTGAATTTGTAGTATCTTCTTTTGTATCAAAATGCTCTCCATTTGCAGTAAATCTTCTCATTCCTTCAAATTCAAGATAATTAAGAAAAATATATAGAAATAAAATAAAATCAATAGTATTAAAGGGAAAATGACACTTTTCATAAATAAAAGAGTGATGATAAAAATCACATAAAAATAACATTTATCAAATACCCCCAAACTTAAGTTTTGCTCGCCGTTGAGCAAAGAAGAAAAGAAAGACAATTAAAACAAGCATTGGTTTGATTCATAAAATTTATTGCCTCAAAAGTTGTCTAAAGCCTATAATTCAAAGGAATCATTCAAGATCAATCAAGTCCAAAAGTCAATTCTAAACTCAATTCCACCACCTTCTGCATCCCACATTCATGCATACATATCATTCTCACTTCATCATTAGCTCCCCGGATAGTTTTATGCAAACAAGTAAATAAATAATGGATCTCTAAACATTCCATAGACTTGCTTTTCAAATCACTCTCCACTAATATAATTCTGAAACTATCACTAGGGATCAATAGGTCTTTCTTTATTAAGCTTGTAATGTAAGGCTAGGGTGAGGGCTACAAAGAAAAGGTATGATTCAAGCAAAGTAAGAGAATTTAAGTTTGAACACCAACAGAACAAATAGAACATTCTCACTTCTAACGTCTTCTTCTCAATCATTGTAAATCTCTCAACATACATCTTTTTATTATACTTTTGAGATATATTCAAGATATAAGCACTGTGATTTTGATTTATCACTTTTATCATAAATTGGTTTAATAACAATGGATTTTGTTTGGAGCAAAATATCCGAATAATACCGAAGATTTTTTGCTAGATTTTCAGGGATCCAGTGAAATCCAGGGGGAAAGTGTAAGGCCCCAAATTTCGATTGGGATTGGATGAACACTTGAAGCGTCGAGACATGCAACACAAGGTTACCTACCCCCATTCATGACAAATATAATGCAATGTTCCTAACAAGCATATAGCATTATGGAATATTCGCAGCGGATAAATTTTTTTTTTCTTTAGCAATACTATGCACCAAACTGAACATATCCCAAATACTCAAAAATACTTCATACAAAAGAACATACTAAAAAGTTGAGATCTTAACGCTAGTCCAAAATGGTTGTGATCAAAAGAGTACTAGAGATATAACTCCATGGTACAAGTAGTAATTTAAGTTAACTAATATATTAACATTGAAGTCACACCGTCGCTTAGTTGACCGTTTCAAGTTGGTCGATTCCTAGCTCTCCTTCAGATTCTGTAACAAGATTTACCATTCCCCGGGGGCGGGGGGGGGGGGAAGGAAATTGGGACTACTACCGTGTAATTTGATTACAAATCTCAGCAAGTTAATAAAAACCTCCACACAAGTTATTGATGCAGGCATGACAGTAAAAGCATGAATACATAATCAAAGTTATAAGTAATCATAGCATAACTTGACATACAACATAATATAATTGACATATTAAATTGAAACATGAACTGAACTTGACTTGCTTAAATTGAACTGGACTTAAACTGAGATTTGACTTGACATGAACTTGATATGAGACTTGACTTATGTGATCTTGGACTTGAATTCTGAAACTTGACATGAATTTGAACTGAAACTTAACTTTACATGAACTTGAACTAAATTCTTTACTTAACATGAACTTGAACTTGAATTCTGACAATCAAAATGATTCCGCCAGGAGTAGTAAACAATCAGAATGATTCTGCCAAACATATTCCGTCAGAGATACTCAGATAATCAAAATGATTCTATCATGAGTATTTTAAATGAAATACCCTAACAATCAGAATGATTACACCAAGAGTATCGGCATAACTGAACTTGAACTAAATTCTGAAACTTAGCTTGCCGTGATGTAAACTTGAAACTTGACATGAACATAAACTTGAACATAACATAATGTGAAACATGACTTGAACGTGAAATACATGAACTTGGAATCTTATTCTATAGACTTAATTAATAAAGTGACTATACGGGTGCTACACGGGTCTTCTTGAGTCGTGTGTCCCTGCCGATTACCGTATCACAACACAGGTATCTATACTAGCTGTGAGTGAGTTAATACGTACTCCATAGTTACTGTGGCCCCACATATTCTATGTGTCACAATTGCTGTGTCTTACGTAGTGTATGCTCCACAGTTGTTGTGGCCCTATGAATTATTTGTGCTACGCTTGCTGTGGATACATGTAAAATAAAGTATGGCTCTATTGGCGTTAGTTCCTAGTGCGCTCCGGTGATTGGTTGATTATACTTCGTCAATCAGGGAATTTAACACTTATTTAGACACTCCAGTGTGAACAAACAATTTCCACTAGAATATTACCTCATCCTAATACTTAGGGTCATTATTGACATGAATAACTTAACAAGACTGTTCTTGAGATACACAAACTGTATTCGAGATGGGATGACATGAATACAAAATGATAGAAAGCCTGACATAGCGTAATGTGACATGAGCGTAAGACGATAGACATGACATAACATGTGACATTGAATATTACGTGACATGACATACATGTAACAGATGGCATACATAATGTGACATACTTGCAACATATAGTGACATGTGATATAATATATTGTATAACAGATAAGTATTTTGTGACAGAATAATTCGCATAATAAAGAAACATGTGATGACATGGCATATATAACAACATACGAACATAAACTGTAGTTCCTTTACCCATCACACATACATAGTAAATTAATAGTAAGTTAAGAGCTAACTTAGCTCGATAGTCGCGCTTTACAAGAATAAAGCATGAACTCAAGGAATTGTAAGAGGGTATTCTAAACATTCGAAATTTAATTACTAACAATTAGAAATATAAAAAGAGACAATTTAGAATAAAATTACCAGTTTACCCTCTACATGTGAAAAAATGATCATTTTATCCCCAACTTAAAGATTTCACAACCTAACTCCAAAAATTACCACTCATGTAAATTTTGTTCTAAACTCAAATATCAACTTAGAACAAATTAAAACCATTCACAATTATAAAAAACTCACTATGGCTAAAACATTCATAGGTCATTTCTCTTGATTTTTGTTGCAATTTCTTTCATCTTCAAAACCCATGATTAAACAAAAATTTTGTAACAAAATCTTCCTATCCTAAGTTTAAAAACACACTTAAAATATCCAATAAGAAAAAGCTAATCATCCACGCCAAACTTGTTTTAAAAAGACCGAAACCTTTTTACAAAAAGTAAACCCATAAATCACAAGTTTTGACCTCAATAAAAATATCTCCAAAAATTTCAAAAAATCAAATCTTATTTCTAACATATTCATAACATCATCTTAAGATCAACCATGCTTTAAATCATCAAACAAAAGTCACCAAAAATCACAAACGACACTTGGAGTTTTTGGTTTTTACACTTAGTCCCAAAAATATAAACTTTTCTCTCAATTAACTTTGATCAATCTCTTGATCGATGGCTTAAAGACATGTGATCTTCAAAATAATATCATAACATGCAAATAAGAGACTTAGGATCGTCATATAAAAATATCAAAACCTTTAGAGTAAGATTGAACCATGAAATATTCAAACTTTCTCAAAACAAAAACTGGTTTTTTTCTACTTCCAGTTTTCAAGTTTCTAGATCTAAGACAATCTATCATCAAAAGCTTTATTCATGAAACAAAACCTAGAAGAACATTTATAAACACATGTTAACAACACTCCATAAAAATTTCGAACCAAGATATATCCATTAGCTTGGTCAAAAAATTCAAAACATAACATACTCTCCAGTTTCATACCCAGAATGACATTTCCAAGGTTAAAAATACTTTTGACCAATCAAATGAGGATGGAATGAGACTAATAAGATATTCACAGAAACGAAATTCAAAGAAGAGCAACTTTTGTGAAGGAGTAATTGTGCAAAAATATTTACAAAGGGTCGAAACTCTCCATGCAAATATATCCAAAAATCTGCTCGAGAGAGCTTTTTTAAGTTTCTCTCTAAGAATGGGGTGAAGAGGTGATGAAAATGAGTGAAATGTATCTTGCACGACCTTAGACTTCTGGAGGGGGAAGTTATCGCTTGAATGACCCTTGATTGGAGGTGGCTATGTGACATAAAGTGGAGAATAATGAGGGGCAAAGACTGCCTGCAACAACTATGAGGTATGGAGGTTGATGGGGTAGATTTCTCCTTCACATCAAGGCACTATTGGGTGCAGCCAATGGCAGTGGATGGCCTGCCATGTGGGGGAGAAAACTTCTTCAAGAATCTTTGCCAAGGTGGCGAAATTCGTGGGTCTTGATGGGCCTCAACCAAGTGGGCTTCATTTTGGGGTTTGAAGGGGGTTTGGTTAAGATTCGAGATGCTATCAAGCCCAAATCTAATTTTTCTTGACCCAATCAAATTTTCAAGATTTAAAAGATTGGATAATGATATCATAACAAGAATTTGAGAAATTAATAGCACATGGAAGTAATTTAATCAAGTAATTAAACACAATGCTAAAAATCATATAAAAAAGGGTTTGGAGGCCAACTTTACGTTTCGGTTTCAACCAAGATTTTGGGGTTTCAATTGGATTTCAACCATTTTGGGTTTTACTAGGGTTGAAACCCTCTTTGGTCTGGCACAATTTGGTTGATCAGATGAAAAAAATAAGATTTTGCTTCGGTGGCATGATCTCACATCCTAATTTCCTTCACAAATCTATCTAATGGTTCCTCTTTGTGCCAAGTGTCTAATAGTATTCACCATGTATGGCTAATCTCTTGCCAAGTGTCCAAATAAAACTTCTCTAACCTAATTTGGACATTCCACACTTTAATTTTGAAAACACTACACTAGGTGTGCTTATGAAGGTTACTATCCACTCAGAAAAAGTGCATAATAAACTTAGAACTAAAAAATCCTAAATGTTCATATTAACCTATAGTGAAAATCGTTTATCGAATTTCAACCCTGAAGTGCCCCTAAAAATAATTTCACAATTTTGAATAGGCATTTCGTTCGAAATTATGAAAATGGGTTATTGCGCCATAAAATTCTAAATAATCAATTGAGTCTAATGGATCAGACCATAAGGCATTTTGACATATCTAACTACCTCAAATAATTAAACTCATATTTCTAGCACTATAGGGAGTGATAACACTGACTATGTTGATAGACTAAAAGCTATGAGATTGATTGATTCTTAAAAACTTATGGGACTTTCACGAGGTTCCTAAAATCAATAGAAATTCCACTATTGAATTTCTAGCAGGCAGTTACAAAAAGTATCCAGTAGCAATTTTAAAAGGATTTGTAAATATTGACCGATTAGGTTTAATAAAAAACAAATTTTGAGAAGAGTGTTTTTTAATATACTCAGTTTATGAAGCAGAGAAACACTAAGTAGGTTTAATAGAAGAAATGTGTTTAGTATAGGGGTCATCAGGGGTAGTAACAGTAGAGAAAAATGAAGCAGGTTTAATAGTAGGGATACTACCAAAAGTAGTAAACCTATTAGCAATTTCAAAGGGGGAAGCAGGCTCATTTTTAATGAGCTTGATATCAGAAATTGGGGGAGGAATAGCAATCTTATTTCCTTTGTCTTTTTTCTTGCTCATGGTTGCTGCAAGAATTCACGAGTAAGGAAATCAGGAATGAAATTATCAGAACCTTTAATATACTCAATACCAAAATCAAATACGCTTAATATAGGTTGCCATCTGGCAAAAATATGTTTTGATGCAATATTTTCAACATTTTTTTCTAAAACATATTTAGCACTTTTACAATCAATGTGTAATAAGAGTTTTTTATTTAACAGATCACTTTAAAATTTAAAAATGTATAGTACTATAGATAAGATTTCTTTCTTAATAATACTAAAATGAAGTTGTTTAGTATTCCAGACTTCGGAATGGAATCGAACAATTTATTCAGATGAGCCTGATGAAACCGTTTGTTTCAAAATGTCACCATAACCAATGTCAGAGGCATCTATTTTAACAATTTTAAATGAACCAGAAGTTGGGATACCAAGACAAGGAAGAGTTTTGACATGTGTTGTGGCGCCTCCAACTTCCATGTACGGACACACACGAAAAACAAGACGCCGGGATGACAACGACATGGTCACGCACCCCATTGACATGTGCTGAGTATGTGCAATGCAACACGTATACAATAAACAATACATAGTGGAAATGTTAAGTCAAATAACTAAGTACTAGAGTTTAATACAATACAAAAGAAATGAAAATCCACATGTCAACATAATACGATTTTTGTTTACAAATCAACATAAATCAAATAAAATACAGTAAGTATAAGCGAACGATAATCTTCAAATATAAAATAGCCAATGTCCCTACTCCTCAGGCGGAGCCGCATCCTCGGGCTCAGCCTCCTCAAAACCTGTATCAAAATCTATAATACGAAAAAATGGTACCGCAGGTAAGTAAAACCCAAAATATTTCAAGACAATAAATATATTAAAACAACTAACGCTATGCATGCACATGATGACCAAAGTGAAAACCCGAGAAAAATCACAATTTTTTCACAGAAGCCAAAAATCACCATTTGGCACAAAATAAAAATCCAGGAATAAGTCCATTAATTTCAATTTTAACCATATGCACCATGGCCTCCCTTAGGGACCATCTACATACTCTGGCTCTCCTCGTCACCCCACGGATAACAAGAGTGCGAGTGATACACGAGTGATGCCCAGTTCCGCGCCCACCGCTTACATAGCCAAGCATCCTCTAACCCCCGCCAGCACGAGGGGCCATGGAGTCGGATCGAGAGCGCTACCATCCCGTCCAAGTCTCGGGCTATTGGGACGACACTCAGTATATTCCGCTCCCGAGTGTCCAGAGGAGCTTCACCGAGATAATACCCTATCTCGGCTTGAGGGTGATACACATGCACCCGAAAAGCCTTAAACACTGTTTCTCAAAACACACACCCACGCATGCGTGCACAATGCCATGAAATCAACCAACTACCAACAACCAACAGTTATCAGTAAAACCAGATAACCAAATCATAGTTTATAAAATAGGTTAGTGCAAAAATATACTTAAGTCTTAAAAGTCTTTTGGAGAAATACTTACAACGTTATATAATAATTTTAGGAGGATTACAGAGGTGCAAAAGGTGGCTGAAAAGCAACGTAGCAGTGTAAAAACACTGTGGCCAAAATACACAGTATACCCAAATTTCAACGGAGTCAAACGAAAACTAGGGAACGGTAGGGTAGGGCCTATGGAAGGTGGTAAAGCTAGTGGAAGCAACGGTTGGCCGTGGGTGGCGGCCGAAACGGCGGTGGAAGGCCAAAAAGCTCAAAACAGAGATGAGCTCGTGGAGGTGGCTCCGGCGACGGATTGGAGCTGAAATTGGGTGGGTTATGGTGGCCAATGGTGGCAGAATGGTGGCGGAACGGAAAGAAGAAGCCTGCAGCTTCGCACGGCTCGCGGCGGCTAACGACGGCGTTAGCCGGCCTGAAAATAGAGAGACAGACTCACCGACAGTTGAGGAGTCGACCTGTGCCGGCGGTGAGAGTCACGAACGGCTGGCGGCGATGTAGGGTGGAAGAGGCCGGTTGCACGGGGAGAGAGAGTGCAACGGGAGAGAGAGAGAGAAGTCGAGCGGGAATGTGCCGAAGGAAAAAGAAGAAAGAAAGAAAAGAAAAAGAAGAGAAAAAGAAAAGAGGAAAAAGAAAAGATGGAGAAAAGAAATGAGGTCCAATCCTCACAACTTTTAGGTCACAACTGATCCTCAAAATAACTATTTTTAAAACAATAAATTTAATAAATCTATATAAACTCAAAACTAATTAAAATAAAATATTAAACTCCAGTAATAATCATTCTTTAAAAAAAGGGTAATTTAATTGTAGAACACTAATTAAAATTATGAAAGCACTTTAAAATAATTCTCGATTTAAAAATCATAAAATAATCTCACATAAACATGTTTAAATTAATTTAAAAGGCTCAAAATTAAATATTAAATTAAAAAGCCATTCAATAAAAAGCACGAAAAAATCGGGGTGTTTCAACCTCCTCCCTTAAAACAAATTTCGTCCTCGAAATTGTAGAGTCAAATATCAATGCTAAAGACAGGCATGAAATGCGACAAAAAGTAGGTTTAAGAGACATACTGCCATTTTTTCAAACAAATACGGGTATTGCTCCCTCATGTCCGCTTTTCTTTCCCAAGAGAAATCTTGAGCCAAGGGATCACCCCAAGCTACCTTCGCCAAAGGTATCGACTTAGATCTCACATTTGCTCTTTCTAATCTACAATCTGCGTCGGGGCAACCTCATAAGTAAGGTTAGGCTGAAGTTGAATTCGTTCTGGGTCAACAAAACGCGGCTCTTGCTGACCAAAACTTTTCTTTAAAGAGGACACATGGAACATATCATGAATTTTTCCAAAATACTCTGGCAATGCAATTCTATAAGCAACAGCCTCAACCTTCTCCAAAATCTGAAAAGGTCCAATATACCTTGGGCTAAGCTTTCCTCTCTTACCAAAGCGCTTAACGCCTTTCATAGGAGAGACTTTGAGATAAATCCAATCACCTTCCTCAAAAGACAAGTCTATTCTCCTTGAATCTGCATAACTTTTCTGTCGGCTTTGCGTTGCTGCCATTTTAGCTCTTATAATTCGAACCTGCTCTTGCATTTCTTGGATTAATTCAGGCCCAATTAATTTCCTCTTGCCGACTTCATCCCAACACAATGGCGATCTGCACTTTCTCCCATACAACGCTTCATACGGAGCCATCTAAATGGAGGCATGGAAGCTATTATTATAAGAGAACTCTATAAGCGACAGATGATTTTCCCAGTTTCCCTGAAATTCCATGATACATGCTCTCAGCGTATCCTCCAAGGTCTGAATAGTACGCTCAGATTGACCATCAGTCTGAGGGTGATAAGCAGTACTGAACTTCAAATTATTGCCTAGCGCTACCAGCAAACTCTTCCAAAAATGCGACGTGAACCGTGGGTCTTTGTCTGACACAATACTCTTGGGTACTTCATGCAACCTCACAATCTCCTTAACATACAACCGCGCTGATTTACCCAAAGAGTCGGTATTATTTACAGGCAAGAAATGAGCACTGTTGGTTAACCTGTCCACAATCACCCAAATTGAATTCTTTCCTCTTGGAGTTCTTGGCAAACCCACAACAAAATCCATAGTAATATCATCCCACTTCCATTCAGGAATAGGAAGTGGTTGAAGCTTACCGGCGGGTCTTTGATGTTCGGCTTTCACTTGGCGACATGTGTCACACTTATCAATGAACAGGGCAATATCAGTCTTCATCCCTTCCCACCAAAAATCTTTTTTCAAATCTCTATACATCTTCGTGCTGTCAGGATGAACTGAATAAGGTGCTGCATGAGCTTCAGCCAATATTCGCTCCTTAAATTCTAAATCTTGAGGAATAACTCTACGATCCCGAAAGCGAAGTATGTCATCTTTATCCAAACTGAAATGTGAAGGTCCTTTAGACTTCCTGACTTTCTTCCTGATATCCAGCAACTTCGAGTCTTTTCTTTGAAGTCTTTAATTCCACAAAATCATCAACTCGGACATCCATTACTGAGGATAATAGTTCTTCTTGCTGCGAACTCTCAATAAGAAGTCTTCTCATCCCACAAAGGAGAGAGCCCACACCTGAAGATTCTGCCTCAACTAAAAATTTGATTTTCGGCTCAACGCATCAACGACTAGATTTGCCTTACCCAGATGATACTTGATCTCACACTAGTAGTTACTAATCAGCTCAAACCATCACCTCTGCCTCATATTGAGATTCTTCTGGGAAAATAAATGCTTCAAACTTTTCTGGTCGGTATAAACTTCACACACCACACCATAAAGATAATGACGCCAGATCTTGAGAGCAAAAACTATTGCCTCTAACTCCAAGTCATGAGTAGGATAATTCTTTTCATGATCTTTCAGCTGACGAGATGCATAAGAACACACCTTAACCCAAACTTAGATGTGTTGTTGAAAACCACAAATGGCTTATTTGACTCTGGAAGAGCCAATACTGGTGCCGATGTCAATCTTCTCTTCAGTTCTTGGAAACTTCTCTCGCACTTATCTGACCAATTAAATTCAACATTCTTCCTGGTCAACGCAGTGAGAGGTCCGGACAATCGGGAAAATCCTTCTACAAATCTTTGATAATATCCGGCAAGTCCCAAAAAACTGTAAACTTCACGCACTGTTGAAGGATGTGGCCATGACAAAACAGCTTCCACCTTGCTAGGATCAACAGCCACTCCATGTCGAGAAATTACATGCCCAAGAAACTTAACTTCTTCCAACCAGAATTCACATTTACTTAACTTAACATACAACTGATGTTCCCTTAATTTTCCAAGCACTGAACGAAGGTGATAAAAATGATCCTCCAAATCTCGGGAATAAATCAAAATATCATCAATAAAGAATACCACAAAAGAATCCAAATAGGGCCGAAATACCCGATTCATTAGATCCATGAAGGCTGCTGGGGCATTAGCTAGCCCAAAATGCATAACCTTAAATTCATAATGTCCATATCTTGATCTAAAGGCCGGCTTGGGTACATCTTTATTTCTTATCTTTAATTGAAAATATCCTGACCACAAATCAATTTTAGAAAATACTGTTGCTCCTTGAAACTGATCAAATAAATCATCAATCCTCGAAAGAGGATATTTATTCTTGATGGTCACCTTGTTGAGTTCTCTATAATCAATGCACATCCGGAGAGTACCATCTTTCTTTTTTACAAATAAAACTGGTGCTCCCCATAGCGAAGTGCTCGGCTGAATAAACCCCTTGTCAACCAATTCTTGCAGCTGAATCTTCAACTCTTTCAACTCAGCTGGTGCCATACGGTATGGAGCCTTGTGCACTGGAGCTGCTCCAGGCTCCAAATCAATGGCAAACTCCATCTCATGAACTGGAGGCAACCCAGGCAGATCATCTACAAAGACATCAAAAATTCTTCAACAATGTGAATATCCATCAAAGTCTTATTTCCAGATGGCGAAGAAACCACTTGGATTAGAAAAGAATCCGCCCCACAAGCTATATCTTTCTTCGCTTGCATTGCTGATATAACTGTTGGCTTCGCTTTTAGTTTACTTCCCACATACTCAAAGTAATCCCCATCCGGAAGTTGAAAGCTAATCATCCGATTTCTGCAATTAATACTTGCAAAATACCGATTCAACCAGTCCATACCAAGAGTAACATCAAATCTCAGCAACTTGAAAACAATTAAATCCACATCAAGCGTCCTTCCACCAAAATCCAAAGGACAACCTAACGCAATTTTGGAGCAACACACCATCTCCCCATTAGGAAGAGCCACAACCAAATATTGGGATAAGGGCTCCGTGACCAAGTTACACAGCCGTGCAAATGTGGCTGATACAATGACTGAGACGCCCCAGAGTCAAACAACGTACAAGCATAAAAATAATATTATCATAATTTATAACATAAAATTCTAATCTTAAACATGAAGATTTATTTGATCATATGCTTTAAACATAATATATATATTAATAACATTTTATGGCCTAATAAATTCTCAACATATTCCTTTTGATAAATACTGATATTTTGTTCTCCGGAGCCCGCGACCACCACGCGTTTCACTGCAAGATTCCCAAGGTGCCGATCCTTCAGACGAGCAAAGAATCGCGTCAAATGAAGAGGCACGTGAGCCACATATGCGGTCTAAAATGTGTGCGTGACATCCACACACCACTGCAAGGTGAGCTCTACCGCTGCCACGCGAGCCATTTCTGGGGCCAGGACCATCGGTTTCTTCAAACTCGACTATACGTTGTACTTCTAGGGTGGCACGTGTCCCTCACATGCCACCACAGTCCCTATGTTTGCTTTTTTTTTTATTTCCTCTAAGGTTGAAAATGCAGATCTACAACTTTCCAATCTGTATTTCGCTATTTTTCCATGTATCATTACGTTTTCTGTTATTTCCTTTCTTGTAGGTTAATAATAAAAAAGAAATAGTCTCTTGGATATTTTATCCATAGAGTGAAAGTCTTCTCCTCCTCTGGAGGGTGGGGTTTGAAATCTCTGCTTTAGGCATAGTGTAGTCTCTTAGATGGTTTGTCTGTAGAAAGATCTAAAAGTTAAGACCATACCAGTCACAAATGAATTTGTGTACTGGTGGAGCTCCAACCTTGAGTAGTTGCCTTGTAATTTGGGTTTTTTTCTCGTATGTATCAGTCACAGCTATAACTTCACTTTCATGAATAAATGCAAGCTATTTCCTATAAAAAAAAATATACATTAGTATATTAATTACATTTCGCTTTAATTAATTAGTATCCATTAGTATACTAATGTATATTAGTATATTAATTACATTTTATGCCCTAATACTAATACTATTAAAATTGAAAAACCAGACCGAACTAGTAAAATCGGAGGTACCAATTTAGGAGGGTAATCGATGTGTAATTGGTTTTCGAAAATGCTATACCAATTCGGTCCTAAATTTTGACTGGTTACACCCCTAGTCTTAGTAACCTTCCCCAGGCTTACAAAATTGTAAAACTAACTCCCTTTTGCTTTTCCCTCCTCACATTCAGAAGTGCTTTCCCCTTCTGATTCACGTGACCAAGTCTACTTTGCCACAACTCTATATTTTACTACACATCAATGGATCTGGATGTCAAATACAAAGTATCTATTCTCTGACCATGAGCCAAGACCATCGCACCTCTTATGACCTTCCATGTACCTCCCCCGAGAAGACTACTAAATGACCGCAATCTTCAAGTTGTCCCACAGAGATTAGGTATTTTTTCAACTTGAGAGTGTATCTAATTTTCTATAAAGCCCACACATTTCTATGTGGGAGTATGATGTGCACATCTCTCACTCGTACTACATCCAGTGCTTCTCCATCAACCATGTGCACCTTACCAAAAGTACCAGCAACATAGTTGTGCATGATTTTTCGGTGTGAAGTGGTATGGAACGAAACTGCTGAATCCGACACCTAGTCATCAACTAGATTGTGCACTAAAAGAAATAGAGCATCCTATATTTCTTCAGTCACCATGTTCACAATGTCATCCTCAATCTTTTTCGGATTCTAGCAATCTCTTTTGATGTGGCATGTCTTGCCACAATTCCAACAAGGGATCTGCTATCCAAATCTTGACTTGCTCTTAACCCTATTCTTGGACTCTGACCTATCTCGTCCCCTACCTCGAGTGTCAACATTTAGGGTAGAACCCAAACCTGAAAAATTGCTAGAATCTCTTCTGCGTACCTCCTCAGCAAGGATCAGATCTCGATGTTGTCATATTTTAACTTCATCTTATTGGCAGAATAACTCACAACCATTCTTATGGCCTCCTAACTATTCGGTAATGACGCTAACATGATTAATGCCCGAATCTCATCATCAAATGCAATCGCGTCCAACGACAATTGATTTGTGATAGTGTTGAAATCATTCAAGTGTTGGGAAACGACTTACCTTCTGCCATCTTGAACTTGAATAGCTTTTTCATTAGAGACAGCTTGTTATTCACCAACAGCTTTTCATACATACCTGACAAAGCCCCAAAAGATCCGTTGTAGTCTTTTCCTTGACAACGTTATGTGCAACTAATCTCGACAGGGTTAGCTAAATAACCCCCAAGACTTTTCGATCTAACAGGTTCCAATCAGCATCCTCCATGTTTTCCGGCTTCATTCCCAACAGAGAAAGATGTAACATTTTTCCATAGAGATAATGCTCAATCTGCATCCTCCAATACCCAAAATCTATGCCATCAAACTTCTCGATTCTACCCTTCACTTCATCTCTTGCCATCTTTCTCCCTTAGACCCGAACTCGACTCTCATACCAATGTTGAGAAAAACACTTCCAGGTTCTTACCAACAATGCTACAGATAAGTAACAGGCAATGAGAAATAAAATAATAAATCAATCATACGACACAAAGATTTACGTAGATCAGCAACGTGCCTACGTCCACAACAGGGGTAAGGACCGACTCAGTTAGAGTTCAAATCCAAACTCTGACTCCGACTTGCATGTGTAGGCTCCAATTTGACTTTGACTCTGACTCCGGCGGAGTTGGATTTGGGCTTTCAGTTTTGGGCCTTTTTTAGCTTTATATTTAACCCATTTTAAAAAAGAATTTTTTGTGACCTTACAAGTTTCAATTTTTTCAAAAAATTTAAAACTAGAACTAAATCATTCATTGCTAATTTACTTTTATACTAATATCTAACTTATTTTTATACTAGACTTATTTTTTAGTGTTTAATTACATGTTATTATACTAATATCAAACTTATTTCGATTGATTATATACTAGACTTTCTAGTGTCTAATTATATGTTTTTTTTTTTTGATAATAACAAATCAATTCCATTCATAAAGAAGGACGTACAAAGTTGACTTAAAAACAAGCCACTTACAAACGTTAATAGCTTCCCAGACTTTCGTGACTGACATGGTTTAGTCCAGACGGCAAATCTCTAAAGACCTAAGTCTTAGAGATAGCACAACTCTATCCACGACAGAGTTAATAGTAACCGAGTGACAAAACCCCATACCCAACAACGCGGAGTAAGAGGCACCAACCCCACCATATGCACCGCATAAGCAGAGGGGGGACCACTCCATTCGGACCTAAGTCTGAAGGCACTATTTTTAAAATTTTTTATTTTTCTAGAAAATAAAGACAGGACACTAAATTAAATACAATGAAAACACACACATGAAATACAATGAAAAAACACATGGCCCAGCCCAGACTATACAAAAGCCCAGACCGATTGCAAACAGTGGAGGGCACTTAGGGTTTCATCTCTTTCTATAGCAACTGCCCTTCACCCTTTTCCTCTTATCTTTTCTCCTCCCGCCTTTACCTGTACTCCTTCCGCATGAAAATTGGCCTCAACAACCACCACCCACCCATACGAGCATCGGTCCTCCACCGTCTCTCTCAACTTCTCCCAGCACTGCCGCCACCGTCCCTCTCTCATGAGCAACGCCCAGCTTTAGCCGCATGTGCATCGCCCAGCTTTTCCTCTCGCCTAGCTTCTCAACATCATCCCGCATGAGCATCGGTCGTATACTAATTTATTATACTTTAATAAATTAGTATATGTGTTATTAATTTATTATATTAGACTTATTTAAATACTAGTGTCTAATTTGTTTCTATACTTGGTTATGCTTGGTAGTAACACTATGATATTTACATATATTAAACTATAATTAGTCTATTTATATTATAGTATAAATATTTTATTTTATAATAACTAGCTCATACTAGTATGTTATTGAATTTAATTATATAAGTTTTTGTTATATAACTACATAACTATACTAGTATATATGATAAATATATAGATAAATACATATTTTTATAACATATGTACAATATGGAATCGGAGTTAGAGTCGAAGCATAATGTCAGAGTGGAGTCGGATTCGAAGTCAGATTTTTGGTTTTTGCTCAGCCCTAGTCCATAGAGCTGCAGATGATCTTATTATGAAAAAAGTAGGAACACTGTAGAGCAATACATCTTATCCTCATTTTTTTCTCTTTCTTCCTCTCTTTCTCTCTCACACAAGAGTTGTCTCTCTCACTTTTCTCTCTGTTTCACGCTGCTCAACAATAACGCAAAAACATATAATTACATATATATAGGCATGCCACAGAAGCTTTAGAAAAATAAATTTTTGATATATTCGCTCGAGCGGAGTGTCGACTATACCTCAAACAAACTCTCTGTCCGATGTTCGCTCGAGTGGCCTATCAAGTGAGACTCGAGCGAACTCTCTTCCTGAGTTTTGCTCGAGCGAACTCTCTGCCTAAACTTCAATCGAGCGACTCTTTACTTGACTGTTGAGTGAACTTTCTATCTGGCATTTTCTCAGTTACGAACATAGCTCCACAAACGCAACAGAGATTAGATGATAATTCAGTGAATAGTAAAATGGTTTATGAATAGTAGTGAGATTGTTTGTAAATAGTTGTGAAAGTATTTGAGCTAAGATCTTTTATTGAGTTTTGGGAAAAGAGAGAAAAAGTTAAATAAAATATTATAAAGTTAAAAAATTGTTTGAATATAATTTTTTAATATTATTTTCGTTTTGAAATTTGAAAAAAGTTGTATTATTTTTTGTGTTTTGTTTAAAAATTGAAAAAATTGTAATGATTAAGTAATAATTAGATAAAAAGTTGAAGATTTGAAATTAAAAAATGTTTTGTACTTTAGTGATATTTGGGAATGAAATTATGAGAAGTTTTGAGATAAGATGTTCTCAACTCATCTCACTTCCCAAATATGACGAGGCCTTGTTTGAATTCACAACTTTCCTCAACTCATCTCATTTTTATCATTACAACTTTTCTAAATTTCCACACAAAATATAACAATTTTTTTTTTAAATCCCAAAAGAATCTTCACAAATTCCCACATCAAAACAATCTTACTTTTTCAAATTTCAAAAGAATATTTCCAAATTCCCACTCCAAAATATAATAAACAATCTTACTTTTTCAAATCTCAAAAAAATCTTCTCAAATTTTCACACAAAAAATAATAAATAATCAACTTTTTCAAATCTTAAAATAATAATAATATTAAAAACTAATATTCATAAAATATCTTATTCTACTATTCACAAACCATCCCAACTTTCCTCCCAATCCAACAGCCCTTAGAGAATCCTTCCATGAATCCTCTATACTAACCAGCCAATCCTAGGAAACTTCAAGTTTCATGCACATTAACCGGAAGCTTCCAATCTACTATGGCTTCGATCTTGCTGGGATCAATTGATACTCCTTGACTTGAGATTACGTGCCCTAAACATTTCACCTCCTTGAGCCAAAACTCACATTTGCTGAATTTGGCATACAATTAATGTTCTTTTAGCCTTTCTAGTGCCAAACAGAGATGCTGCTTATGATCTTCTTCGCTCTTCGAGTATGTCAATATATTATCAATGAATACGACAACAAAGCTAACCAGGTAGGGTCTGAATACTTTGTTCATCATATCCATGAATGCGGAGAGGGCATTGGTTAGACCAAAAGACATCACTAAGAATTCATAGTCACCTTATCTAGTCCAAAACGTCGTTTTAGGGATATGCTTGTCCTTAATCTTGAGCTTATGATAACCAGACCTTAAGTCTATCTTTGAGAACATTGATGCTCCTTGCAACTGATCTAACAGGTCATTGATATGCGGTAACGTATACTTGTTTTTAACCGTTACTTTATTCAATTCCCTATAATTAATGCACATCCTTAATGATCCATCCTTCTTTTAACGAACAGAACTGGCGCACCCCAAGGTAATGAACTAGGTCGAATAAAGCCCTTCTTCAGTAGATTTTCTATCTGCTCCTTTAGTTCTTTTAGTTCTAAAGGGGCTATACGATAAGGGGCTTTATGGATAGGGGTTGCAGCCGGCTCTAACTCTATAGTGAACTCTGTTTCTCTATAAGGGTAATCTCGGTAGATCGTCAGTGAAAACCTTATGATACTCCTCAACTATAGTTATCCCTTGAATCTCCTTATTACAACCATAATCCTCCACTATGAATGCTAAGTAGGTCGTCGCATCATTAATGATGCACGTCCTTGCCTATAAAGCTGAAATTAAAGAGGGAGTAGCCTTCACAGTCCCTCAAGTATGACAGATTTGTAAGGGTGTGCAACCGGATCCGGATCCGGATATCCGGCCATAACCGGATCCGGATCCGGCTTTTAGAAACCGGGCGGTTATCCGCCCGGATTAATCCAGATTTAATCCGGGCGGATAACCGGATTACATCCGGATATCCGGTTTGTAACCGGATATCCGGATTTAATCCGGTTTATAACCGGATTTAATCCGGGTTATAACCGGATTTTACTTTCTTTTTTTTTTTTTTTTAAAAAACTCCTTAGAACTTAAAAAAAAATTTATAGCAACTTTTTTTTAAAATTCTAATTTCATGCTTAAATTACCCAAATTGTTTTTAAAATATAATTTAAACACTTCCTAAAATTAATTAATACAAAAATAAATTAAAGAACAAAATAAATAAAAATACAAAATAGATAATATTGTTGTTACATCACAATAAAAAACATAAATTTACGAAGAACAAAATAAATAATAATACATCACAACTAATTAAACTAATTATAATGCAGCTGCACAAAACACTATAAACAGAGTGATTAGGGGCAACAATTTGATCAGAGTGATTAGGGGCTTTTTTCTAATCCTCTTAGACTTCATCATCATCATCTCGATCACACCCTTCGTCTTCTTCTTCTTCTTCTTTCCTTCTGGTTTGCTTCCTCTCTTTTGACTTACTATTTTGTTGGGAACGTCAAGCTCTTTAAAAAGACAAGATTAATATATGTTAAAAACTTGAACTTGTAAGTTCAAATGATAATAGTTTTCGAAACAGGGAGTCCCTGGGACATGACTTTTCTTTCCTGAGATACTACACGAACTAGAGCATTTTGTTTTCTACCTCAAGCTTTCCCTTGCTTCTGCTTCAATGTTTTGTGATTGAAATCAACCTATGCAACCAAGCCAAGGCCGTGCATACGTCCATGCCATCTAACTAGTAAAATGTTTATGGCATAGGTGAAAGAACCAGCTGCCAAGCAAGTTGTCGTGCGCCTTATGTATATTTCCTGAAAGTCAGCACAAACATGGGAAACAGGGCTAGAATCTGTTAGAGAGGGTATCCCTTTATTACTCTTGCATATCACACTCAAAGCAATTTATGCATATAACACAAAATTCAAACAAACAAAACAAATGGACATGCATCAAAGAATATATTTCTTGTACTTGATTGCAAAAGACAAGCAGATCCAATTAAAAAAAACAGAGAGATTATATATGATATGAAATTCATCAGATGAATGCAATATTCACAAGCTTACCAGGAATGCAGATATCTTTTCAAAAGCATCCCATTTCATTGCAAAGGAGGGTGCCTACTAAGTACAGGTGCTCACAGACTTGAAACTCTGGTATGAAAAAAAGACTATTCTCAAAAATAAAAATACATATTCAATTTCTAGTTACAATGTCTCAAAATTTAGATCATTAAATATATATATAGATATACATACCTCTTCAAAATCATTTTCTTGATCAGTTCATTTCCAAGAATACTCGTGTTGTCATAATTGTGAATTCCCTTGTATTTACCAGTCCGGCGCAAACGAGATCTGATAAATGTAACCAGATCAATCATAGGAGTAAAATTAACTCTCCCTTTTTCAAAAGTAATAAACCATAAAAAAGGAGAAAAATATTACCATCAAGATCCTATACATATATATATATGCTCCCAGCTTTTGCAAAACCACACAAACTTGGGCAATAAACGGCAGCAACATTCATTAATCAAATTTTAAGCTTTTCGCACTTATCGATACAAAGTTTTAGGAGTGAGGCAGGTACTACTACCAATAAAAATGCTACTGCTACAATAAAACATAGAAGATCCACTCACGTATTAGTATCAAAAATAAAACATGGTTTAGTGTATATTTGTAAATCTTGAAATCAGTATTGATTAGAATGGTACCTTTATCAAGGATCTCACTAAAGTTGCTGAAGTTGGAGTCCATATGCTTAAGTTGCCGAAGTTGAAGGAAGAGGGTTACCTTAAACAGAAAACAAAAATGTAGAGGTTAAGTTAAATGTATAAATTAGTAATAAAAAATAAAATTAACTAATAAAAGTGTTTACCTTCGATGTCAACGCCTTCTACATGCTCCTCCACCTCCCAAGAACTTAGTGGCTCACAAGTAAACCAATTTTGTGTGCAGATTAATGCTTGGACAGTCTCCGGTGCTAATGAGCTTCGATATGGGTCTATTACACGTCCACAGGTGCTGAATGCAGACTCGGATGCGACGGTGGAAATAGGGATGACCAATACATCACGTGCGATCTCCGCAAGGATGGGATATCTAAATGAGTTCTTCTTCCACCAATCTAAAATATCAAACTCGGGTATTTTTGGTTCAATGACATCCGACAACTACCTATCCATGTCCGAGCTAAGTACCGAACTGTTTTGCTTCTCAAGATATTGATCTAGAGCTGTATCAAAATCCTCACAGTTTAGGTCATCACCAATAACGCTTATGGTATTATTTGATCTTCCACTATCTAGCCCATGAAACTTGCGGTATTGCTCAATCAGACGATTCATGAGCAATTTTACATTGGCCTCAATTCTATCTCCGCATTCATCCCCTTTGCACCTTTTTAATCAATATGACAAGGCTGTAATCTTATATCGAGGGTCAAGGACAAAAGCTACATAAACAATCATGTTCATCCTATCTGTGTTCCCCCAATATTTATCAAACTTAAGTTTCATAGTAGATGCCATTCTCATCAACATACCATCATCACTCTCACCCATGTTGTTCAAAGTATTCTCAATTGTACAAATTTGTTGAAATAACAAATTAGAGGTCACATACAATGAGCCGGAGATTTTCAAAGTGGCATCATAAAAAACTTTTAGAAACTTAATAAAAATACGAGCCATTTGCCAATCTTCAAACGGAGGCGCCAAAAGCTGTGACTCCTTCACTCCCATTAACACAAAAGCTCTTTCGTATTTTTCAGCAATACTAAGCATTAGGTATGTTGAGTTCCATCTAGTAGGAACATCTAGACACACCATTTTTCCACACACAATATTCAGCTCATCTGCACATGTTCTAAACATATCAAGCCTTGCCGGTGAGGACCTCACAAATCTTATTGCTTCTCTAATCTTATTTACAGCATCATGAATAATTTTTAAACCATCATATACAATGAGGTTTAAAATATGTGCAGCACATCGCACATGTATGAACTCGACCATCAAAATTGTGAATTCCTTATCTCTTATGTTCCTCCTCACATGATCAATAGCAACGTCATTAGAGGAGGCATTATCCACAGTGATTGTACAAAGGCGGTTAATCTCCCAATCTGCCAAACAAGACTCTAACATCCAAGCAGTGGTCTCACCCCTATGATTAGGAATCTTGTAAAACATTTGATTTTTTTGTGTAATACCCAACTCTGATCAATATAGTGGCACGTGACACAAATATAATTCTTATTTTGCACCGATGTCCATATATCGGTGGTCAAACAAACTCTCTGATTACTCAACAAAGCCTTCAACCTTTGCTTCTCTTTCTTGTATAAACCAATACACTCTTTTTGGAAGGTGGTTCAGGATGGCAAGGTATGTCTAGGCTCTAAATAACCCAAAAGGTTAACAAATGCCGGATGCTCTATAACCTTGAATGGCAATTCACACTGGATAAACAAATTGGAAATCATCGTCTTTAATTTTTCGCGATCATATTGTCCTAACACTTGAGGACTAGATCCTTTACCATCAATCCTAACTCCAGTGTGTGATGGTGATTTATCCTTCGCAAGATTTTTATGAACTCTAATGGGAGAGTTTGGACAAGAATATCCTAAGTGGTGAGACATTGATGAAGTACCATTTTTATAATGGCATCCATAAATCTTAAAGCAATAATTGCATTGAGCTTTAGGTGCAATGGGATCAACAGGTTCAATCCTTGTAAAATGATCCCATACATGAGATTGGTTAGTAGCCTTCTTGGCTCCTTTTGACTTTGGGGGGAGAGATGGTGTGGGGTTTTGGGTATTCATAGAGGAAGGCACTAAAGGACTAGTGTTTTCCTCCATATCTAATGAAATAGGCGCTGATCCACCAACACTACCACTAAAACTATCTTCCATCTGTTTTAAACATAAAAAATAATGTATATGCTTCAGCATCAACAGAACCAACAATGAAAACAGATAACAGAAATAAGAAATAAATAAATAAACAGTGAACACTGAAATTCATGTGTCTCAACAGTACTACTACTCATCAATGACTATATTTTTCATACTTTGAAACATATACACACAAAAGAGTGTAATTGTAGCATTACAGAGGCCTCTTAGTTTTCCTTCATCACCTCTTATTAATTAAGCTATTTGAATTCAAGACTGCAGTGGGAGATTAAAAACTAAATATCTCTAAATATAAAAAAAAAACTAAATATTTTTTGATAAGTAAAAAATATGTAAGGGCAAGCAATTTTATGAAAGTGTTTTCCATTGAATAGAATAAATGGAAAGTATTAACGGAACTCTTTGTTTATTTTCACAGCCTTTCAACTGAAACCTCCAACAAATCCACTTCAAGATAATCGATAATCATAAATGAATAGATAGAACTAAAAACCAAAATAGATGAATATCGTTAAAAAAAAAATAACTGAAGGACCACAGTTCAAAATTCACCAGCCCTTAATCTGCTCTTAACTTCTCCATTTCAATATACCAAAGAAAAAAGAGTAAAAAACAGCTTTTTATTGGAAAAAACACTGATGAAATTACAAAAGTCCAATTTCCTCAGAAACATGTTTTGCCGTCCCTCTATTTGATGCTCCCCCAACTTCCTCAATAAGACAAAAGGTACTGGGAAAAACGTAACAAAGTTTTTCTTTGTTTCCTTTCTTTGAGACAAATTTTGGGGTCAGTAGAACCATAAAATTTCAGACTCCCAGGTAGGTACTTATAATGATCCCAAAAACTATAAACAAAACTAAGACCGTAATACACATATACACGTGAACTTGTAAGAACAGAAACATATATACATATATAACAAATATAATTGAGGATGGCAAAATTAAGCATTAAGAGAGCACGAGAATAACTATCATTATCATTATTATTATTAGAAAGATGAAGGTGGGCAGCTTGAAGATTAGAAAGATGAAGACTGGCATATGCCAACAATTGTTAAGTTGCCCATCACAACTTATCATATTCGAAGGTGGGGGGCTACCCTGTTCTCCAAATTATTAACTTGTTTCAAAATATCTGTTTAAACTCCTATTGATTCTTTGGTTCTAAGAAACTGTGAAAATTCTAACTCCAACCTGAGCACCACCTCGAGTCCAAAGATTATCAAACAAAAATACTGTTCTTTCTTTTTATGTGGGTATGAAGTGGAAATGAGAAGCAATGTATGAGAAAGCTACAGGATGGAGACAGAATCATTCCCGAGTTAGTGGGTGTGTTACTTTTAAACTAATTATTCTATGGGGTGTACCTTAAGTCACATGGCTTCCAAAACTCCAAAACTAACATCATGTATTAGAATAGCTCTAGCTTTAATATATATTTTGAGAGACTTACGGGCAAAAATCCTAAAACACCCAAAATTCACAACCAAACCCTAAAACACAAAAATCCCTAAACACATACAAACAAAATCCAAAGACTAAGACAGAGTATAGAGAGAGAGAGAGAGAGAGAGAGAGAGANAGATCGAGAGACTTGAGAGAGATGGAATCGAGCGACTGAACAGAGAGTGAGCTCAGTGAAGACTGAAGAGTGAGAAGTCGAGACTGGAGAGTTGAAGAATGAAGATGACGAAGTGTTGCAGTCGTGAAGATTCTGAGACTGAAGAACGCACAAAATAACTTCGCTCGGCGTCGTTTTGGTGAAAATCCGGTTATCAAACCGGATAACCGGGTAAATAAACCGGATCCTGATCAGGATCCGAATTTATTTCACCCGCCCGGATATACCCGGATTTCCGGTTTCCGGACCGGACCGGAAAAAAATCCGGTCCGGTTGCACACCCTTACAGATTTGCCCAAGCACAGGTGAATCAAAGATAATTTCTTTGCTCCGACAGTCTATCCTAGCACAGTGTTTGGATAGCCAGTCCATTCCTAGTATAACACCGAACTTTAGTTGGTTGAAGACAATTAAGTCGGCTTCCATCAATCTCTCCTTCAAGGTTAAAGGGTAGTTTTTCAATATACGAGTACAGGTGATAGTGCTCCGATCAGGAATTGACACTACTATAGCTTAAGGCAACGACTGAGTCGGCAAGTTACACGTGAGTGCAAAAGTTGCAGACACAAAGGACCTCGTAACGCTGGAGTTGAATAAAGTGCAAGTCGTATATTCGTATAACATGATTTTACCTAAGGTGTAATCAACTACTGAGTACTAAGCAACTATTATAAAAACTGATTTCTAAAGAGGGGTATTTAAAGGAAAATGCCAGTGATGACTTCCGTCTCTTCCTCCTTAGGTATCTCCTCATTGATTTCTTCAGGGGCGATGGCATACACATGAGCTTGAACAAGTGGCCTCTGATTGGGCCAATTGTTAGGAGCATTCTTTCCACCTTGTGCATTTTGAGAGCACTCCCGAATCATATGTCCTAACTGACACATCGAAAACATACTCCTTAACCCATTCGACATTCTCCATTGTCATTCTTTCCACACTTTTTGCAGGTAGCAGGTGGAGATGTCATAATTCCTTTGCCCTTGTTAGCTCATTGAATAATCATTCTTTTAACATTATTCCCTCCAACAGGGAAGGAATAAACCCTTTTTTGATCCAGTTTAATCTGGTCTGCCACACTTTGTTGCTCTACTTCAGTTATTGCAGCCACGTTAACCAACTCCTAGAAATTGTTGATGCAAAACCCAGCTACGTAACTGCGAATCCTGGGTTGCAGTCCTCCTTGAAATTTCTAAGTCTACATCTTTTCGTTGGCGATCATATGTGGTGCAAACGTCCCTAGCTCCATGAATTTTGCAACATATTATTCAACTGAGAAATTACCTTACACCAAAGTGGCAAACTCCTAAACATGAAGGACTAGGGCTATAAATATAATGATCAAATCTAGTTTCCTCTCAAGGTCAGGCTCCTCCTTAATCAGTCGGATCCAATGCTCCATCTAATCCATCTTTCTCATATCCTAACACAACTTCTATCATTCCAAGTGGAATGATAATGGGTCTATAAGGGGTGAGATTTATATGAAATCTCAGTAAGTTAACAACGAACTTTCACAAAGATAAATTATGCATGAAGAATAATAAATATGAAATGAAGAAATATGTGCGTGTGTCTCCCATCTAGATTCCTCAACATTTTAGAAAAACAGAGACACATATTTTCGTTCAAATAACATTTTTGCTTTAATCATCAAAAGATAATATTTTCATCATAACATTTCATCATTTTTATAAATTAATCATAACATGTGGTATCGTCACAGTTCCTCATGTGCACTGTGAATACCTACCAATGACCTTAGTACAACTCACGTTGAAACTATGTTATCTGCAGACTCGCTCTCAATGCATTGGTAATATAACATAACATCATAATATCACAACGTGTACACCCATCAGCATTAGGCAGCCTTGCTCAAGAACACTCAAGAACTCACCAAAAACCTACTTTATTTCACTCTATTGCTCTCTAAGGCGGAGAAGTGCTCCTAAAACTCAAGAGAAAGCTTGGAGATGAGATGTGGAGAAAATGAGGGGGTAAAGGGGGTTTTTATAGGTAGCCAAAAGGAGGGGACGCTGGCCTTGATCCAAGGTGATTGGTGGAAGGTGGTGTAAGAAACTGAAATTTTCAGATTTGCACTCCATCACTTGTGTCATCTTGTGCAGACCAAAATAATGCCCTAAACTACCATGATTTCACTTATATAGTTGCTACATTACTCCAATGGGGGCTGGTCATGTCGTGGTGCAAAATAAATAGAAGGAAAGCCAACAAAGCCAACCATGGGGCTAACGGGTTCAAAGTGATTTTCTTTGGACAATTTTGCTCATTGTCTTGACTCATCCTTTTGACTCATCATCATGATTAATTTATGCAGGTGCAAGGCCACTTCTAGAAGGATTTTTCTGGTGGTAGAAGGTGAAGGGTTGGCTTCCAAGTGATCATGAAGGTGCAGTACGAAAAAAGATGATGCAATGGAGGGTAGTTTCTGAAATTTTAGATTGCCTTCATCAATTTGTGTCATCTTGTGCAGGGGGAATAGTGGCCTTAAACCACCATGATTTCTTTATTATTGTGGCTAAAATGATCCTACAGTGGTGGCTAGGTCATGGGGCATGGTTTAGTTGACAAAAAGTCAAGTAAACCGCCTATACTAACCGGCGGGTTCAAGTGGTTTCTACTTGACAGATTTGAGCTTCAGTTTTGGATGGTTTTGGGTGGAAAAATCGGAGTCAAATTTCTCATGATTGTTATGGGGCCCTTGGAGATTAGGTGGTGAAGAAGGTGGCATGGGATGGTGGCTCAACTAAGGCAGATGGTTGGTTTAATCTCAACCCAACCAGTTCCCACTCAAACTAGAATAAGGTGCAATTGGTTTGGCTTCTTGGTTTGGTTTATGAAACCAATTTTGCCCAAAGCTTATTCTAGATTTGAAAGGGTCTCATGAGGTGTCTAAGTATCATATTATCCTTGAGGAAATGGCACAAAATTATTAGGCCTAAGAGCAAAACAGTCCACGCACTCAAAGGGGATACACATGAGCCGATTGATGCAAGTTTGGGATTTGATGTCATTTTCCTTAATGACATGTGGGGAGGTTTATCTATGGTACTAGTAAGGTTTAAGTATGATGAAATAGAATAATAAATTAAGAAAATTTTGGATTAAAAGGTTAATAAAAGATTAAGATGAAATTAAACCTCAAAGCAAGGCTTAAAGTTCACTAATGGTTAATGGTCTTAGCCAACTTTCAAAACTTAATTTGGGTACTTAGGGTATGATTTGGGTTTAAGGAAACCAATGGTATGGTTTATTGAGTTTTCAAGTTGAATAGTGAAATAAACCCAAACATGGTTTTGGGCCTTATGGGCTTAAAAGGGCCAAGTGTGTGGGTGCATAGCTTAAGGGCTCTTGGGGTAGGCCTTTGAATGCTCTAAGGTCCTAAAAGCCTCACTAAATTCACTAATGGGCTTGATTTTCTAATCATTAACTCAACGGTACTGAGTGTCAAGATTAAGGCTAACCTTAATATCAACCTTAATGTAATATTAGCCCAAAATTAAAAGCCTAATCTAGAATGCTTAAGGGTTAATCTAATCGTTAATTAAGCAGAGTGTTATAATATGATTTCGTAGACCTAGCTTTGAACCCTAGACTAATTATGGATGACTGAAACGGACGCACCATGGATGACCCCTTTATTAGTGAGAAACTCAATACCATGATTACCATCATACAAAACTCGTTAGAGTTAGAGGTAGAGGTGAGTTCATAATGTGTTCTATTTTGTGTCATATATCACTAGGCTGATGGTTTAGAAGTCTAGTTAAAATGACTAAAGAAAAGCTAGTGCATCTGATCAATAAAAACCATTGCAGAAAAATTGAAAATCACTATCGAGTCATCGACTCAAATGCATGGACTGTCAAAACTGATGCGGGGGATTGTGGCTATTTCATATTTGAATTTATTTTGGTGCTATAGATTTAAATTTATTGAGTTTTCAATTTAATTTTATCATTTGCGATTTGTAGTTTAATTTAGTTATTGTATTTAAATTTTAGCTTTTAACTTTTTTTTAATAGTATTTTAGATATTTTAATTTTTTTTTACATTAATTTTTTAAAAATATTTTTAAATAGGGGTGGGCCAATCTAAATTTCTGATTGGGCCTTGGGTATTGGGCCCACATCCCAGGCCCAATCTGAGTAGGGCAAATGGGGCCCAATAGCTAGGAAGCCCACTTCACTCCAATTGGAGCTCCAAGGTTCGAACTCTGATCAGAGTCAAACTTCAACTCCAATCGGAGTCGGTCGGAGTAGCTTTTGATCTCTGACCTTAGTCAGAGTCGGAGGTTAGAGGTGGGCACTTCAACTCCATCATAGTCGGAGCCCATCCCCACCAGGTAGCTCTAATTGGGAATTCCCGACGTATAGCCTCTAAATTGCGAAATTCCCAACCTACGCCAGAGACCAAGAAAAACTTCCTCATCCATTATTTTAAGTTTGAATGATAACTCTCAAAATGGGCCAACCGCTGCTTACTAATCTAAAAGTTGCAAATGTTGCCCGACGAGCGCCTCAAAGAATAAAACGATAGGAGCTCTCGGGAGGTTAAATTTGGGTATTCTTCCTTTGTGGGTTCCAAGACCAAGCGAAACACAACTACAAGAACAAAGAAGAACCCTCCATGCATGAGAATGAAGTTACGTAGGGGCTAGCCTAAGAAGATCAAGAACACTAGGTACTGGACCATAGAAAGGAAATCGCAATTGTGGGTTAGGGCACATACAGGAAGAGCAACCTTTTCGTCGAACCCTTCTTCATTAACGCAGCCACAGCAAGGGAGTTCCAGAAGTATTGAGTCTAGATCCCGTAGGTGTTGCATAGATTCGTCAAGTCCCTTGCAGTGAGGGTGGAGCGCCACCCAATACCTTCGAAGTATGGGACGTCTTTAGCAAAAGAAGACTCTGGGACAACAGGGGTTTCGGATGCATTTCGTTGGGCCATGAGGGTGACAAAGAAGTAGAAGGGTAGGAAGAAATGTTAGGGTCCCAGATAAAGAAGTCAAGATAGTGTGATCTCAAGAACTTAAAGAAGAAATGAAGAAATCGGGAAGAAGATGAAAAATGAGGAGTAGGAAAATGAATAACAGGTGATAATTGCAAATCATCATTACTTGACTAAATGACGCGACTGAAAGAAAACGTGGATCACAGTTACTAGGTAACGTGTGCACGTTTCCCAAGTTTAAAATCACTGCCTCTTGATAAATGGAAATGAAGAGTAAAGTATTAAATGGGCCAGCGGGTAGTTCATAGGTCTGAAATCCCCAAGGGTCTCAAACGTCCTCAACTGAGTAAAGTAAGATATTTACAATTTCTTTGTTAGTAACTTCTTATGCTTAAATGCGAGAAGAATTAACGGGGTAACTGGAGGAGTTAATATTGGTTTGGCCCAAACTAGGGGTCCAAGGCCCATCATCCATAAAGGATAGCTACTCAAATGAGTCTTGTAGCTTAACGCAAACCCCAGCTGCCCTAATTATGAGGGAGAGATAAGCCTCATGTTTATGAATATGGATGACGTGGTGATTAGATAACTACGATACATCATGGATAAACTTTCTAATGGCTAAACATTGTGCAAAGTTAATCAGTTTATAGTATTCATCCAATATTCTACATGCCTATATATAGGGGTAATAGGTAACCTTCGAATCATCTAATTGAGCATTCTTAAATTATTATCCCTCACTTATTGCAAACTTAAGCATTGAAGGTATCACATACACACTGTGCCGCCCACTTAACGATTTACAAGTTAACGATCACGATTGGTGGTGGGACATATCCTTTATAATGGGGATTATTTCATGGTGGACACTTCAATGGTTAAGTCGAATCATTATGTCTTGATAAATTGAGAAAAACATGAGTAATTTAGAGTGTGCCAAAGATCTCATACCTATCGTAGTTAGGGGTGATAATATGTGACATAACCCAAGAACCCACACTACAAGAAATATCGTGTTTTTCCATGAATGCTTTTGGTGGCAAAAAAATCATTGGCCAATACGAACATGACATGAAATTAGCGGATTTAAATTTGATGTTAACTGGTTTTGGTCAAAACGAGTTAACTTGTTAAGACAATTTATAAACAGGTAATTAAAGGGTCAATATGCTTAACCTGTTTTGACCCTTTTAGATTTTTTTAAAAAAATTACAATTTTATTATTGTTAAGTTGTAATATTGATATTTCTTAGTATGCTTATGTTTTTATTGTTGGGATTATAATTCTTTGATTATATTCTAGACCTATGCTCATATGTGTTATTATAGAATTTGTAATATTGGTTTTATTATAAGTTAACGATCACGACCGATGGTAGGACACATCCTTTACAATGGGGATTATTTCAAGGTGGACACTTCATTAGTTAAGTCAAATCATTATGTCTTGATGAATTGAGAAAAACACGAGTAACTTAAAGTGTAACAAAGATCTCATACCTATCGTAGTTAGGGGTGATAATATGTGACATAACCCAAGAACCCACTACAAAAAATATCTTGTTTTTCCATGAACGATTTTGGTGGCAAAAAGCATCATTGGCCAATACGAACATAACACGAAATTAGCGGGTTTAAATTTGATGTTAATAGGTTCTAGTCAAAACGAGTTGACTTGTTAAGACAATTTATAAACAGGTCATTAAAGGGTCAATATGCTTAACTCGTTTTGGCTCGTTTAGATTTTATTTTAAAATTACAATTTTATTATTATTAAGTTGTAATATTGATATTTCTTAATATGCTTATGTGTTTATTGTTGGGATTATAATTCTAGACCTATGCTCATATGTGTTATTATAGAGTTTGTAATATTAGTTTTGTTATAGGTTAACGATTTGCAGGTTAAGGATCACGACTGGTGGTGGGACACATCCTTTACAATGGGGATTATTTCAAGGTGGACACTTCAATGGTTAAAAAATGGTTAAGTCGAATCATTATGTCTTGATGAATTGAGAAAAACACGAGTAATTTAGAGTGTGCCAAAGATCTCATACCTATAGTAGTTATGTGTGATAATATGTGAAATAACCCGAGAACCCACACTACAAGAAATATTATATTTTTCCATGAATGTTTTTGGTGGCAAAAAGCATCATTGGCCAATACAAACATGACATGAAATTAGCGAGTTTAAATTTTGTTAACAGGTTATAGTCAAAACAGGTTGACTTGTTAAGACAAATTATAAAAAGGTCATTAAAGGGTCAATATGCTTAACCCATTTTGACTTGTTTAGATTTTATTTTAAAATTACAATTTTATTATTGTTAAGTTGTAATATTGATATTTCTTAGTATGCTTATGTTTTAATTGTTGAGATTATAATTTTAGACCGATGCTCATATTTGCTATTATAGAATTTGTAATATTAGTTTTATTATATGTTAAAATTTGAAATATTGATTTTTTGTTAGTAGGTAGTTTTTTTTTTTTTTTAAGATATTGTGGCTACTAATAAATATAGATTTTAACTTTTATGTGAAATTATATTATTAGATCAAATAGGTTATGTGTGTTAGTTCAACTTATTTACATAAAAATGACTTAAATGAGTTGTGTCATGTTGACCTATTTCTAATTTTTTATTAAACCGATCAAAACGGATAACAAGATAAACCCACAATTTAAATAAGTCAGGTTAAAGTTTTAAAGTTTTACTAAACAATTATAATAATATTTTTTAATATTTTTTATTTAACATATTTAAAATGATCATATTAGTTATTATATTTAAAAGTCTTTTTATTTACAGTAATTTGTTTTAACTTTAATTTTTAAATTAGAATAATTTTCATCTAATAATGATTTTTATCTAACCATCTTTCTGATTTAACGGTATTTGTGTTGTGAAATTTTTGGTAGACATTTTATCTGAATAACAGAACGCGCAAAGAAAATAAGAGTAAAATAATCATTTAGCTGAATATGTTGGATATCGAAGTATCGTAAACAAAAACAAAATCATATAGCCGAAGTTTGTACAATCTAATGTGGGGGAGTTTTCGAAAATCAATTCTGATGCTCTCTATGTATTATTCCCCACTTTTCAGGAAAAAAAATATATCATAATTTTTATTTTCCCGGAAACATTTTTATTTATTTTTTTAAGATATTTTTGTTTCTTCCAGAAGTCGTTCTCGTTCATACGGTCTAAATTTTGCAACGTAGCGCCAACTTGAAAATAATTCTCCCACGTGATTCTCGTTCCATGGGAATCATTAAGCTAGCCAGAGCCAATTAATCCCTTTTGTCCCCACTCAACCTTGTTGTATAGACGAATAGGACTGGACCATCACAAGTCTTGTTTGGTCAGTCAGCCATCTGTCTTATAGTTTTAAATGATTGTCTGATTTTTTTGGAAAAAATAATATCTTTGGTTGATTTGTATAAAATAGTTACAATGTCACTTATTTTGATGAAAATAATGAATGATATTTTCAGTTTTGTCTATTTTTTTAATCTTTTAAGTATTTGGATTATGAGGAATCTAAGTCCTCGTTTGTTCGCACAACACATCTTATTTCATTTCATTTCATGTAACGTCTATCTTTATGATAAAATTTTAATAAATAGTTTTAAAAAATGAGATGAGAATTACTGAATCTTTTAAAATTATTTCCTTTTCCTTTTCAGGATATAAAAGATTTTATGTTCTAAAATTAAAACATATTCTATAAATTAAAAGAGAGTTTACAACGGAAATCATTAAATTGAATTAAAATGTTTTTTACAAAAAAATTTACTTTCATACATTATATAAAGCATGCGTAGGCTTCTGTCACTTTTATTTTGGGCCATGTTTGTTTTGATACTTCTTACTCATTTTGTTTTTGGGAGGAGCAGGGGCATACATAAAAATAAAATAAATCGAATACTCAGTAAGTATTACTTTATACTGTAAAAATATACTAGCATAGGTTTTCATTTATGCATTTGACATTCATCTGTATACTTTACATAAAACGTTCACTTCCTTTGGAAACATTACAAGGTGAGATTTTTCTTTAAAAATGTTTTTATTTCTCATAAAACATTTCCCACACATTGTACATTCATTCATAAAGAAATTAAATCATTCATACATTCATTTACTTTTTTCACTTTTCTTATGGCCGGTACAAACTATTACGTCCCATGTGTTGGGGTTAGCAGTCTTTTAGACGCGGATTTCATGTTTCTTTGATGTGAATAGTTTAGTGTTATTTTTTTATTTTAAGAAATTTATTGGTTTATTTCTTTTAAATATTAAGGTTTTTTAGTTTACGAATTTTAGTTTTTAATTTTTATTTTAGGTTTATTTTCTCTCTATAAAAATTCAATAATTTTTATTTTTATGTATTTTAATCTTTTAGTTTTTGTTTATTTTTTAAATTTTTATTGATTTTTTCTTCTTACGTTATTTTAAGAATTTTCATATTTTATACAAGTGGTATATACATTATATATCAAATAGAAAATTATACTTATCATTCCTTACACCACATATCAATATGTGATTTATTAGTTTTATTATTCTATTTAAACACACACATATTAATGTGTAAATAAGTGTGTTTAACTAGAATGATAAAAATAATAAATCATATATTGATATATAGTATGGAGATGATAAGTAATATTTCTCTATCAAATAACAAGCATATAGAGCACTTTGATTTTAATTTTATGTTTTTATTAATTTTTTATGAAAGCTTGTTAGACTAAATATAAGCATGTCTTTCATCACGGCTTTCTAAGAAGGAAAACGAATTGTATAGTTTAAGATTGCATTTGAATATTGAAATGATCTCAGATGATTTGGATTGATTTATGAATAATAATAATTTGTAAGTCTCATTAAGATGTATTTAAATGTAAATAAATTAATATATATGTTTAAATATATAAAATAAGTTGTGATGAATTTAACATTTTTATGAGAAGTTAAAAAAATAATAAGTCTCATTAATAATTGGATTAAAATGAATTGTGATGAGATCTACGATCAAATACAACCAAAAGGGTGCAAGCATATTCACATAATTTTTTTATTTTTAATAAATGACTACGAATTTAAAAAAAAAATACGCAAACTTGTATAGGGTAAGATTGTATCCGGACAGTCTTCTAATAAAGATGAGAGAGAGAGTGAGGGGAGGTGGCTTGGCTTGGCTTGGCTTGGCTTTTGAGTTGCGCTTTGGATTTGGTTGTTTCACGCGGAGTGGAAGGTGTGGATGTTGGTGAGCAACCCGCTGTGACAGCTGGCTGTCGGAGAGAGGTCCCCAAGACCCACCCCCCAAGATCCATTCCCCCCCTCCTTTCTCACGTGACTCACCACCCGGCCTCGCTCTCTCTCTCCCTTTCCCTCTCTGTGAAAAGAAAAAGCCCATCGCTTTTCCTCAGCGATCAATTATATCAATCAAACCCCCCCGCCCCCTCAAACTCAAATCCATCTCCCTCCTCTTTTCTTCGTTTACATCAATCTCTCTCTCTTTTTTCTCTCTCTGTGTTTCATATATATAAATATATTGGTGTTTCGTTCTTGGACGGTGTGGATGCGGATTTGGATGCCAAGCCTTTGATATTTGAATGCTGGTGTATGAGAAAGGAGACTTGGATTCAAATGCCCGGATCTGCTGGTGGTAAAGCTTTTCCTTCTTGTATTTATATACTCAATTTAATTCTTTCTTTTTTATGGAATCGTCTTTTTGTAACATTTATACATTTTTGTCCAACTTTAGTTATTGTCGTGAATCCTGAGTTGATTGTGATGGAGAGGTGTATTTCCTTGGTGAAACTATTGTGATCTTGTGGACTGGTTTCTTCAGGTGTTTGTTAAAAAGTGTGTATGTTCGGAATGTGTGTGGTTTGAAGGGTCTGAGGTCAAGTATTTGTGTCATTGAATCTTTTTCGAGGGATGGGCATTTTTCCTATTATCGAATCTAATTGAATTTTTTTTATCTGTTTGTTTCTTGGAATTCTTTGGTTTTTGGTTTCAATATTTATAATTGGAAGTATGGGAGGGACTGAAGTTGGAAATAACACTCTTTCGTCAGATATAGTTGAACTTAAACAGTGAAGTGGTATTATTATTTTTTTCATTATCATCATCATCATCATCATCATTTTGAGTTGAGTGGTGGACTAGTTGTTATAAGGTTTTTAAGAATTCTTATTTGTGGATATAAGAGAATTGTTCTTGGGCAGGCAATTCTTTGTTTTTTTCCAATGATTACATAAAATTACTTGTTATTCAGTGATTATGTCCATGGAGACATTATGATTTTTGTGTGAAAATAAAAATAAATAAAATTAGAAATATAATAGCAGAGGTCGGAGACGCCAAAAAACACCTCAATCAAAGGTTTTACTGCATAAAGCCACAAGTGGAAAATGGAACCTAATAATTTCAGTCTGATATTTATTAACCTGAGGTCAAGAAGGTGTTTTTCAAGAGGTGATGTGTAAGCCTAGTAGTGTGGTAATGTGGTGGGGACTCATATAGAGTATTTGTGGACAAAAAGCAATGGATTTGGCCTTCTACAACCAAGGACAAAAAGAACAAATATAATAAAAGAAAATAGAAAACTGAGGAGGGGAAATAGGTAAGCAGGCCAAGAAAAGATGGCAGTGGGCATTGTGGAGGCCATGTGCTTGTTATTTTGGCCTGTAAATTGTTGGGCTTGCTGTAGTTGGGGCGGCTGTTATCTTGGTGGGATGCATGTGGGTGGAATATGGGAGGAACTTTGTAGATTGATTCTCTAATGACCATAGCATTAAGGAGGGAAAAACATGAAAATTGGGATAAAAGTAAAGGGAAAGAATGAGGAGGAGAGGGGGGGGGGGGATAATCTGGATTAAGAGAGGGAGGAGAGTAATTTACATCATTACATTTGTATTTAGGAAATGTTTGGTGTCTATGGACCATTGCTAGTATGTATGTGTAGTACGTGTGAGAAGTTTATGGTAGGTAATTGTGCATATGTAATGGCTTACGCCATATCATTAGTAGTTCATTACAAATTATAATAATAGAAATTGTATTTCCATTTAATTTTTTGTTTAAAAGCTTTTATGCGCAATAACATATTGTTTTGATAGGTTGCTGTAAATGATATTTTTAATCACCAGATAGGATTTCAAAAATATTTGCTAAAATCACATTTATAATTAGAAGAATATAGATGATACTTATAACTATTTATTCTTCTATGATTACTTTTTCTATGTCATTTGTAATTATGCACTTAAGTTAAAAGAATAAAGCATGTATTCAAATCAGTGTTTTAAATACCGTACCATACCGTACTAGTCGGTATTTTCCTTACCGGTCACCGGTTCGGTACAGGTATACTATGTGTTTCGTACCGGTCGAAATACCAGCCGTACCGGTCGTACTGGCCGATATTTCGGTCCTTCATTTTTTTTTATTTTTTCAAACTACAAGCTCATTTTTTGACCCTC
The DNA here is from genome assembly GCA_003123785.1 of Pterocarya stenoptera. Taxonomy (NCBI): domain Eukaryota; kingdom Viridiplantae; phylum Streptophyta; class Magnoliopsida; order Fagales; family Juglandaceae; genus Pterocarya; species Pterocarya stenoptera. The sequence goes on from QEOT01000260.1 coordinate 213,055, forward strand.
AATTCAGATTAGACTATTTATAATTTATATATCTATGTATTTATATATAATTTATTCATATATAGACTATTATTTTGAAATATAATTTATATATATAATTTATTCATATGTTAACTATCTCGAAACGGTACACGAAATGTTACCGATACCAAAATATTTTATTCCAGTACCTTCACCGGTACGACATCCGGTATGGTATTCAAAACATTGATTCAAATAGCTTTTCCTCCTTAATATAAGTATACTCTAATTCCCATCAGGCTGCAGCCTAGTAGTCAAAGGGAGTGCATGGGATGAGCTGTGGGTTTAGACATCCTAGGATTGATGCCACTCTAGGAGTTCTGTTGGATTACTTGATACAGTTATGGTGGGTGGTGTCGTGTATCTTGAGTTTACTCCCCAAGGGTGTGTTGAAGGGTCTTGTCTCAAGGAGGTTTCACGTAATAAAAAAAAGTTTGTGAACCTTAATGCTTGCAAAGGTAGAACTTTGCCTGCTTAAGGTAGAGTCAATTTAATTGTTTCCGCACGGAAATTGTGTTAGTCGACGACATCACTTTTATGAATTGCTTGTGATTGGGGAAGTTCATGAAAGGCATTGCAGCATGCATCAATTTTTTTCTAGGTAAAAATAACTTTATTAATGAGAATGAAATAGACATTGCTCATGTACACAAGGAGTATACAAAAGAAAACACCTACTACATTCTATGAACCAGGAAAAGAAACAAGAAAATCATGAGCACTAGTTCCATCAACTACAATAGCAGAAACCNATTAATGTAATGAATTGATCTTGATTTTCATGTTGCATAGTTCACAAACAAGTTGAGTTAATAGGCTAAATATAATACCATCTTGCTTTGGTTTAACCTTTTTATTTTTTATTGCAGGATATGTATTATGTTATTTTTTTTAAAGTTTAGAATGTGTGCTTTACTTTAATGAGGCACGCTTTGCTGCTAGGCTCTAGGCATCATTTGCGCTTAAGTGTGCTTGACACTTTTACCAGCATTGTACACTGTAAACTTGGCTTCCCATTACTTGACTTTTAAAACCACATAAGACTTGATCCAATTTGATGTTGCTAGTGAGGTCTACACACGTACTACAAATGGCTATCACATTGGTAACACTTTTAAGCTTCCAAAACTGAAAATTACAGCA